>CM031601.1:11667764-11677764 GCA_018398815.1 Conus ventricosus
TCTTTCTTATGATGATATACAGATATTCCATCCATTTCACGGAATCTTTCTCCCCTCACCCCCCCCCCCCCCAACACACACACACCGCCCGCTGTGTAGCCTGAAGAGAACTCATCATCTTCTCCCTCCTTTCTCCTCCACAGTTTGTGTGCGGTATTGTGAATGAACGCCACGAAGAGACTGAAAACACCCTTCCACAGTTTGTGCGCGGTATTGTGAATGAACGTCACGAAGAGACCCAAACAGACTGGAGATTTCCAGCACCTCCAAAAGCAGAATGGCTGACCGTAAAGTGGCATCAGTAACAGCTTGCTATCAGCTTGAGGAGGTGAAGTTTCTGGTTAGGTGGTAACAGGAGCTGAATGGCCTGGGGTTGGGGATGGAGATGCAAGTGTCGGGAAGGAAAACAAGGAGGTGGGGTGGGGGGAAGAAGAACGGGGGGAGGGGGCTTGCAGACATGCAGACATCACTTTGCTTCAGTACCGGTTCCTCTCTGTTTCACTTATCTTCTTTCGCATATCCCCCCAACCCCCTCCACTCTGCTTTCAACCTTTTGTGAAGGGTATGACTCTGCCCAACTTTTGAGAGCAGAGAGTTTGCAGGGGTTGATCCCTCCTAATGTTGAATGATTCTGTTTTTTCAGTAATGTATTCTTGATAATACCCCCAAGTTTATGATCACCATTGTTTATGTTCTAATAGGTCGGTGAGGTTTTTTTTGTTGTCCAAACTGGTTCGTTGGTCCAACTATGATTTGAAATAAAAAAGGTAACCAACGAGCAGGTGTTGATGTGGAAGATGATGTGCCCCCTCCCTCTCTCTTCCCTGTCTCCTGCTCCTCTTTTCTCTGCCCAACATATCCCACTTACACTATGCTACTAACATTTTGTTTTTTTAGCGATGGTGTAGGCTAATTCACGACGACAATGAGACAGACGACAGGGGAGGATGTGATTGTTGACGAAAAACATCAAGGAAAACAGCGCCATGTGTCTAGGACGCAGACACGATCAAACATCACAACTGTCCTCGTCTTCCTCACCGTGTCTGCCTTCTTCCAGTTTACTGTCTTTCCTTCTCCCCTCTCCCCTCCCCCCCCCCCCCCCCCCAACTCCGTCTCTCTCCTCCTTTCCCTCTCTAAAAGATTCTCTGTGAACCATTCGTTAAAAGAAAACCGTTTTCCATTCATCATTCTTTCACGATGGTGTAAAAGTCGACGAAAATGAGACACACGACAGGGGAGGATGTGATCGTTTACGAAAAATACAACGAATAACGGCACCATGTATCTACGACGCAGACATGATCAAATATAACCTGTTGTCCTCGTCTTCCTTAACTGTCTCCCTTCTTCCTTCTAACGGTATCTTTCGTTCTGCCCTCCCCTCTGTCACTCTGTCTGTCTGTCTGTCTGTCTGTCTCTCTCTCTCTCTCTCTCTCTAAATGGTCGCTTGCGGACCCATTCGTTTAAATAAAAGGAATTATTTCCCACCACCAAATGTTCGTATTCCTTTTACATATGTGGACATCTTCCTCCTTGTATCTTTCCCTGCAGGTTTGACTCGAATGTGTCCCCCATACTATATGTTTAAACTCTCACTCTCAGCATCTTCCTTTTTTTGTCGCGGTTACCTTTATTCATCTCATGGTATCTTTGCTCCCCTTCACACACACACACACACACACACAACACACACACACACACACACACACACACACACACACACACGCACGCACTGTCCTGTGTAACCAAAAGGACCTCCTTAACTCCCCCCCCCCCCTTTCCCCTCCACAGTTCGTGTACGATGTAATAAATGCCATGAATGGAGTGAGAAACAGACTTGAGGAGATTCCCAGCAGCTTCAAAAGCAGAACGGTTTGCCGCAAAGTGCATCAGCAGCAGCTTGCTATCAGCTTGAGGAGGAGATGAACCAGATTGGAGACAGAAGCTGAACGGGGCTGGGGCTGGGAGGAGAAAGAAGGGGGTGGGGTGGGGGTGGTGGTGGGGGGATGGGGGTGGGGGGGAGGGGGAGGGGGGCAGGGAGGAGGGAAGAGTGCTGAGGGAGATGCAGGTGTCAGAAAGAGAAAGGAGAGGGTGGGGGTGGTGGGGTTGAGAGAAGGGGGGTGGGGGTGGGGGGGGGGGGGGGGTGGTGATTGTCTTGCAGACGTCTCTTTTCCCTCAGAACCAGTTCAAGCTATGCACTGTATAGCAGCCTTGACTTCGCGCTGTAGATGTAGAGGTACAGGCTTCTTTCTTTCCTTGTTTTGTGTAGACTTTCCTTAGACTGCAATCCCATTCCTTTAGCTTCTTTATTAACCTCTCTCTCTCTCTCCTCTCCTCATCTCTCTCTCTCTCTCTCTCTCTCTCTCTCTCTCCCAGCTCAGTGTCAAACGAGCCCATCGACGAAGGTCGTCAAACAGATTCATTCGCCACCCTGTCAAAGGGACCACATCACCAAAGATCACCAGGACACTGCAAACCCTACAAGAGAATGTGGACTACAACACACAGCGTTTGTCGGATGCAGAAAATATTGTCCAAAGCCATATTCTGGATTTAAAAGAACAGATAAAAAATGAACTCAAAAGCTTTGCCAAAGAGAAATTAGAGTCCCTTGAAGATCTATGCAAATCACTATCTACTAAAGTTAAAACATTAGAAAATGAAAATCACAAATTGAAATCAGATGTTGGCGAGTATAAAAGAATTATTACAGATCTCAAGAAGCGGCTTGCCACCAGTTCTTCTCATGAGTACCTGTCACGGTCAAAAAAAACACAACCAAATTTGTGGTCAATCGCCACCAGCCCAGTTGGACATAAGCTCTAACGCACATATTCTGGGCGTCAGGCAGACGGCCCCATGGTTCGGATCCAGCCAATTAAGCATAGGGGAGAGGTTCCACGGAGACGGTCTGTCTAGCCAGACGGACTAAGTAGCTGACCGACGCTCGATGTCTGGTCAAACGAGTCTCGACGGCCCGGATCAGACTCATCTGGCACATTTGAGCACGGCGAGAGGCTAATCCTAATCTTCCACGTAGACAGTCGGAGTGGCTGGACCGACAGGTCTCGATAGGTCTGGTCAGACGTCTCGGCGCCTACCCAGACTCATCTAGCCAATTTACGACGTCGCCGGAAAGGGAGAGGGAGAAGGTAGTATGTGGTGGGGGTTGAAATCAAGCTAATCAATTAAATGACCAATTGACCACCACAGAGAGTGAGGCGTGTAGGCGTGACTGTCATGATTTGAATATCCATGGAATTAGAGGGAGATAACTTCGGGTACGAGGTGGTAAAAAATACTGACCAATGGTACTCGCCCTTGGACACGGAGTTAGGGCATAAAGTAATGCGTGAGTGAGAGAGAGCGAAAACGAACAGGGAGAGAGAGATGAGGTTCTGGGTGAAGTCTCTGCACGAGAGAAAAAGCAGAGAGATGAAGAGAGGAGGAAGACAGAACAGGGAAAGAGATGAGGAGGTTCTGGGTGTAAGTCTCTGCACGAGAAAAAGGGCAGAGAGATGAAGAGAGGAGGAGAAAAAAAAGAACGAAATAGAGAGACGAGAGAGGGAGAGGTTCTGAGTGTAGGTCTGCTCGAGAGAGAAGAGAGAGATGAGGGGAGGAGAGAAGAGAACCAAGTTGAGACATTAGCACGAGATAGTCTGCAGAGGAAGGACTAAAAGAGAGATGTGGAGAGAGAGAGTTGCTAACTAATGAAAAGAAAAAGAAAAAAAAAGAAAAGAAAAGCAACCATGTCCATTTAATAGAGCAGACTAGGAGAGAGAGAGAGAGAGAGTGCAATGCGTTAATGCAGGGAGAAAGAAAGGAGAACAGATCGATGTTGATAGTCACTGTTCCATCTAAACCGGGGGTTCGACCTCATACTTGGCCAGCGCCACTTTCATCGGCAGTCCACCTGACCAACGCCAGCGGTCTGACCTGACCAACGCCAGCGGTCTGACCTGACCAGTGCCAGCAGTCCAGCCTGACCGGTGCCAGCAGTCTGACCTGACCAATGCCAGCAGTTGTGTCGTGTTGTGAAAGTGACAGTGAAAAGAAAGAAAAAAGAAAGAAAAGACAGTGATTCGTGAATAGTTAAGATCACCTGGCCAGGTAAAGTAGAAATCTATTTATACCCGGGTTAGTTAATGATGTTTTAGATAAATGATTTTTGTGAAGTTCAGGAAAGAGAGAATGTTTTATTTTGTTTGATTCCATATGCATTGATGTTTCGTTCTATGATCATGTGTAGTAAAGTTATAGACTTTACTAGTGGTTTGATGTGACGAATGCATGATATATGAATGAGATTGTAAGCAACCTGTGAGTGTGTTTGGGCTGTGCGCTAGTCCTTCCTCCACTGACATCACCCGAGGTTGACAGTACCCCCCATTGAAATCTGCCTCTGAACCTGCCATGTCCACTGCCCCTGTTCTTTTTTCCACTGCCTTGAAGAGGACCAGCCTGCATCAAGCGACGCCAACATCACAGATGCACAGATCACCTGACCTGTCTAAGACCCACCAGCCCTCCACCCCTACCGCACCACCCAGCGGTCAACCCAGTCCCACCTCCGTCCAAGTAGAAACACTCTCTGCACCAGCCTCTCTTCCACCCATTCCCACCTCCCTTCCTCTGACCTAGCTGACACCAGTCTCCATGCCAGTCCCGCCCCTCTCAAGTTAGACAGTGCTCCTGTCTACTCCATCCCAGTTATAAATCGTTTTGAACCAAAAAATCTTTACCTGATCCACAGTCCACCCCTGTTAAAAGCCCAAAAACAAAAACCCCCCCCAAAAAACCCCACCCCATTGGCCCCAAAAACCACCCCAGGAAAAAACCGGCTTTTTGGGGAAAGATTTTCCAACAAAAACCAAAAGGAGCCCCCCAAAAAACCCCATTTTAGTTCCCAACCCCCCTTCAGAAATCAGGGGTTCGGCCCTCGAGGGTCCCCAAAAAACCACGGGCCCCTTAGGAAAACCCTTTCCCCCCAATCCCCCCTTTTAATTATTTCTTTGGGGAAAAACATTGGGGGGAAGAGTTCCCCCCAACTGGGGGGCCCTTCCTTTTTTCATGTAAAGACCCCCCGTAAAGGTGGTTTTCCCCACACCCCCTTTTCCCCCCCCTTTTAAACCCCCCACCCTTGCCCCCCCCCCAAACCTTCCCCTATGGGGCCCCCTTTCCCCAAAGGTTTTTTAACCCTTCCCCCCCTTTTTTTCCTTGGGTCCCCCCCCCAAGTCCCCCCCGCCAGCCCCGGCCCCCCCGGCCCCCCGGGGTTTCCCTCCCCCACCCCCCCCCCCCCGCCCCCCCGGCCCTTCCCCCCCCCCCCCCCCCCCCCCCCCGTCCCCCCCCGCCCCCCCGCCCCCCCCCCCCCAACCATCCCCCGGCCCCCCCCCTTTTGGCCCCCCCCTTTCCCCGCCCTTTCCCCCCCCCCCCCCAAACCCCCCGGGCCCCCCCCCCCCCATTTCCCCCGCCCCCTCCCCCGGTCCCCCCCCCCCCCCCCCCCCCCCTTCGGCCCCTCCCTTCCCCCCCCCCCCGGGCCCCCCCCCCCCCCTTTTTTTGGGCCCTTTTCCCCCCCCACCCCCCCCCCCCCCCCCCCCTTCCCCCGCCCCCCCCCCCCCCCCCCCCCCCCAAAAAAAAAAAATAATTCACCACAAAAAACTTGAGGAGCAAAGACTTTGGGGTTATACTAAAAAAGTCCTTGATTAAAAAGTGGGGGTTGTGGGGTGTTGTGTGTTTTGTGTTTTGGTGTTTTGGTGGGGTTTTGTGGTGTGTGTGTGTGTGGGGGTTTTGGGGGTGTGGCGCGCGCCCCGCCCGCTTTTTAATTTTTCACCCCTTTTTTGCCAACCGGGAATTAATCCTCGTTTTCTACTTGGGAGGGGTCATTATTTTCCCAGAAATTTAATTTAACATTTTTTTCACTTGGGCCACTTTTTGGGCAGTGATCACCGGGGGCGTGCTAAAACCCTTTTTGTTCTACTCTTTTACTATAAAACCCACTCGTTTTACTAAAGACATTTCGCCCCATTTTTCCAGAAATGACTAAACTGGGTGGCTCATGAATAAAAAGGGTGCCTTCACTGAATGTCAGACTAAATTTGTGTTTCTCTTATACCTGCGTTCGGGGGATGTGCTGTTTGGAGAGCGCTCCATAAGTGCAACGCTTTTGTCCCAAAACAGACGGGAAACCAAAAGCCCAATTTAATTGATTATAAAACATTTTAAATGTGTGTTCAAACAAAAGATTGGGATTCGTGCGGCAACAACAGAATTGTGTTTTTTTAGTTTTTCATATTTCGTCCTTTTCAACCTGACAGAAATTTATTTGGGTGCACTTTAAAAGGGTAATTTCATTCTCGGGTCCCCTATTTCCGAACCACTCTGTGGTACCTAATCTCCAGTTTGTTTGATTGTTTTTTCTTGTTTTTTGTTGTTGTTGTTATTTTTGCTGTTTTTTTTTTGTTTTGTTTTTTTGTTTTTTGGTTTTTCTTTTATTTTAAATTTTTTTTTTTTGAAACTGTCCTTTTTTCCCCCTTTCTTTTTTTTTTTTTTTTCCCTTTTATTTATCACCCGGACATAAAATGCCCAAAAAAAACCCAGAACCCTGGCCATCGAGAATGGACTGAGAATTTCCCCTTTAAAAATATCAATAGTGCAGTCATAAGATCCGATATCTCGCCCCCCCGAAAACAAACCACCAAAAGCCTTCCCATTTTGGGGGCCCTCCCAAATCAAGACTAAATCCCTTTACATTAGTGTTTAAAGATGAGCAGTCCCAGGTTTAAAAAAAACCGTTCAAAAAAGACCCAAAAACTAAAGAAAAAGAACAGGTCTTCTAGTGAAATTTCAGTAAAATCTCTCAATTTTTCAAAGACTTTCCCCCCTGAACACAATGACGTAAAGAGTTGGATACAAATCACACTGAAAAAAATAAACGGTCCTTTTTAATCTTTTTTGCTATGGGAAACCCCCAGCAGAAAGAGCCCACTGGACGGGAAAAATTTTGTTACTGGGAAGGACGCAGTTTCCTTAGAATGTAAAAGATTTTTTACTCAGTGACTTCAAGGGAGATTTTTTTGAAATAAAACAGCCCAAGGAGCCAAACAATAAGTGTTGAATTTACATCAGATTACAAAAAAAAACCCCCACCAGAGTAACCCCCAACTTCAAAGAAAATTTCATTGCCCCTATTAGGGTCTAAAATAAAATAACATACTAGAAGCTTGTTTACCAGTTTTCCTTCTGTGAAAATTACCCAGGGTGTTTCCCATGGTCTAAACATGGAGTAAAAATCCCAAAACCGGGCCAAAAAAACCATAACCTTTTTCTTTTGCTTCTAAAAATTTAAAAAACGAACAAAATTTTGCTTGTTTTAATGAACCCCGGAACAAATACAGTATACATATTGCTGATCCAGAATCACGATTGATTTTTGGATCAAAATTTTTTTTAACAAAAGTCTAAAACGACATCTCCGTTAAAAAAAATCAGAGTAAACCCATATTCCCAAACCACCTTGGTAAAACAAAAAATTACAGGAGGAAACGCTACCTTAGAGACCTTTGAAAGTTCAGGGAAAAAACCCAAAGTTACTAAAAAGCTTAAAATCTCAAAACGCGGGAAAAAACAAATACTACGCGATTTAAAAAAACCTTCCAAACAAAACCCCAAAACTTTTTTTTTTCGCAAAAAACCACTTAACAAAAAACAGTTTCTTCTTCAAAATAAACTTTTTAACAAAGGTTTTTCTGCTGAACAACTAACTCTCACTTCTCGCCTTTTCCAGATAAAGTTTTTTATTTACTAAATCTTTCCCAGCTCTAATGAACTTAAAAAACCCTCCACAATTTTGTCAACAAAAAAATCACGCCCTGAACACACTTTCCCAAACTCATAACTGGGGCCGGGGGGTGTTATCCTATTTCCATCTCAAACACCCAGGAAAACTGGACTAAGGGCATGGGGGGGAAAAATTCAAAACCCCTGGGCTCCAGTTTTTAACAAACACTTTAACGTATACCCTTTAAACTGTGCTTTAAAATAAAATTTTTTTCCAAATTTGCGTTAAAAAAAGCAAAATTTATCCCCACCCCAAAATCTGGTGATAATACTGATCCTTCAAAAACCCCACCCGACCAATTTTCAAACTTTCCTATGCTTTCCAAACCTCTTGAAAAGCATTTAAATAAAACACATCCTTCTTTACTTTAACAATACATTTTTCTCCATTTTCCCCGGGAAATCGGGTTTTAGACAGAAACCCTTTCCGGGCCCTTTTGCATTAATCAACGGGGGGATGTGTGGGGTTAATTAAAATTAATAACAACAAAATTTGGGGGGGCTTTCGTTGATTTTTAAAAAAAACATTCGATGTCATTGACCACAAACTCCTTATTCGAAAACTGCAAGAAAATCGGGCCTTTTAAAAACCGCCCTATCCCCTTTTAAAATCAACATCACAAAACACAACAAGCTCCTTTCGGGGGCGGGTGTCTCTTCTATAACAACTCTTAATATGGCTTTTCCCCAAGGCTCCATTTTAGGCCCCCTACCCCTTTTCAAACCACATTAATGAAACCTTTCCCCCCCAGTGAGATCCCCATGCGACCTCTTTTCAGATGACACCAAAAATTCACACCCCATAAGGGTCCTTCCAGTCTTTCAAAACCTTTTTCAAGAGGTAAACCCAAAGACCTTGTAAAATGGACCGAACTTAAAAACATATGCACTTTTTTCCCCCCCCAAAAAAAAAAATCCCGTACATTTCCCAAAAAAGGCAAAAAAGACAAAAGCTCACCAATGATTTCCCCTAACACCTCCCAAAAATGGGACTTGTGGCAATCAAATCATCATAAAATATTTGGAAATAATAATTGCAAAGTCCCCAGCTGGAATCCCCACATAACGTTACATGGGAAAAAGCTCTCCCCGAAAATCAAACAGCTCAACCAAAATTTAAAAACTTTCCCTTTACCTTCATTCACGAAAACTTTTTTCCATGCCATATTCAGTCTCTGTTGATTATCATCGCTATATGGATTCGCAAGTGCAAACACACTAAAAAACCCTTGTTCCCGGGCCCACATAAACGAGCGCTCAAAAATAACCTTCTGAAGAAAACAAACCTCGAAAAACTCTGATTATAAACACTTTTACATTCTTTTCCCTTCAAACCCGAGCTCCAAAAACAACAAAGGGGCTAATGATGCACAAGATTTTGACCGGGAAAAAGCTCCAACAAAAATTTTTTGAGACGATTCCAAAAGCCGTCGAGAAAAATCCCAACCCCATATCCCAAAACCCCAGAATTTACCTATTTAAAAACAAGCCCGACGTAATCGGGAACCTCTTTTTGAACTCCTTTCCAAAAACCTCAACAAAACCATTGTAAACCCCAACTTTTTTAAAATACTTACCTTAACCCCCATTTTTCCCGCGGGGAAAAAAAAATTTAAAGCCTCTCATCCTTTTCTTTTCCCTCTCCCCTCTCTCTTCCCCCCTCTCTTGTCTCTCCTCTCTGTCCGGCTCTCTTCTCTCCTCCCCTTTTCTCTCCTCTCTCCCTCTCTCTCCCCCTTTTCTCTATTTCCCCTTTCTTTTGGCCCTGCGTCGGTTTAAAGTTCCGAATTCCTTTCTTTTTTTGTCTTTTATTTAACTGTCCCGATTTTAAAACAGGGTAAAATTTTTGAAATTTTAGTACAATTTCCCTTTCAAAACATTACATCCCCATGCCCGTTTTCCCCCTCCCCTTCCCCCCCTCCCCACTCTCTCGCTTTTTTTTTCCCTCCCCCCCCCCCCCCCCCCCCCCCACCCAATTTCATCTCACTTTTACTTTTTTTTTTCCCACGTATTTTCCCTGCCTTGCGAAAAAGGGGAAAATTTTGCCTTTCTCTCTCTCTTTTCTTTCTCTTTTCTCTCCCCCCTCTCTCCTCTCTTAACAAACCTCTCCTCTCTCTCTCTTTTCTCTCCTCTCCTCCCCCTCTCTCTACGTGCGAACGTGCCC
>CM031601.1:11682764-11695264 GCA_018398815.1 Conus ventricosus
ACTGATACCAATTTTGTAGTGTAGCATTTCGTATTGCTCCATTTCGTATCGCACCATTTGGTATCAGCTGCACAATTTTGTATGGTACCCATGTAGTATTTTACTACATTTTATACTGCATTACATTGTTCAGATTTACATTGTTGCTGTATAATTTGGAGACTACCATTTTGTATTCTACTATTTCTATTGCACGATTTTGTTTAGTATTATTTTTGAATTGTACCACTTTGTTTTGCACTATGTTGTGTGACCATTTTGTATTCTACTATTTCTATTGCACGATTTTGTTTTGTATTATTTTGAATTGTACCTCTTTGTTTTGTACTATGTTGTGTGGCCATTTTGTATTCTACTATTTCTACTGCACGATTTTGTTTTGTGTTATTTTGAATTGTACCACTTTGTTTTGCACTATGTTGTGTTGAAACCTATTGTACAGTACAATTTCATTTGGCAACATTTAGTAGAGTACCATTTTCCATTTCGCCATCTTGCATAGTACCATTGTTTTAGTGCATGATTTCATATTCTAGCCCTTTGCATTGCAAAACCTTGTATTTCTTGGAGTGTCCATTCTCATTATTTCCTGTTCTGTGATCTTGGACTGTACCATTACGCATGGCATCATTTCATATCCTGGAATTTCGCATTTTACCGTTGTATATTGTACGTTTCGTTATCAGACGACATTGTATACAATTTTTCATGCAGAACCAGTTTGTACTGGACCATTTTCAGTGTAGTTTGTCACATTCTGCGGCCAATCGAAGCATAAGTCCATAGTTTTACGAGGTCAGAATAAAACGTTTTATATATATTTCTGAACAGAAATGATCTGAAGAACACCGAAAGACTTCTTGAGGGGGAAAAAAATGCCGTGTCTGAACGATACAAGTAGTGTAACGCAGTCGTGTCTGAACGATACAAGTAGTGTAACGCAGTCGTGTCTGAACGCACGACTGAGCTGTCCAGTCCAGCTGCTTGACCCCCTCCCTCCCTCCATTCTTCCAACCCTCTCCCCCACCACTCCCTCTCTAACCCCCTTCCCTCTCCGACCCCTTCGCCTCCACCTCCCCTTCCTCTCTCTTCACCAGCCCCTCCTCCTCCTCCTCCCGCCAATTTCATTCAGCGTACAAATCAGTGGCTGTATCAACACAGCCACAATGACGCTGGGGTCCACGGAGGAGGGAAGGAGCCAGCTAATCTGTTTCTGGACAAACAGTCTTGTGTAACGCCCTGACAATTCTTGCCGTTTCCATCCGAATTAACCAAAAAATAAAGTCCTCATCCGTTTCGCTGTAATCCCTTCTCCCCCCCCCTCTCTCTCTCTCTCTCTCTCTCTCTCTCTCACATCTCTCTCTCTCACTCTCTCTCTCTCTCTCTCTCTCTCTCTCTCTCTCTCTATCTAATTATCATCCTTAGCAGCTTGTTGTATGTTAATATTTTACAAAAGGAATGTAAATCTCTCTCTCTCTCTCTCTCTCCTCTCCTCCTCTCTCTCTCTTCTCTCTCTCTCTCTCTCTCTCGATAGGAGGATCGCTTATTCTATGTCTGCGTGTGCTGATTTTTTCTTCTTTGAAATCAATTTCTTTATTCTTGTTTGTTGTTTCAATCGCTTTGTTTCCTTTTAAAGTCATCTACGCCTTAAATGTTAATGGATGAACTACTCATCAACTTTTAATGCATTTATGGAGATATGTGCGTTTATTACAATTTTCGTAAGTCTTAGTAGCTAGTCATGCTTAGTGAGTCCCGTAGCGGGGCAAGGGCCGGATGAAAAAAAATAGCATGTCTTTGCTTATCTGTTACCCTTGGAAATAAAGATGACCATCATCATCATCATCATCATCATCTCTCTCTCCTCTCTCTCTCTCTCCTCTCTTCTCTCCTCTCTCTCTCTCTCTCTCTCTCTCCTCTCACACACACACTTCACATCTCTCTCTCTCTCTCTCTCTCTCTCTCTCTCTCCTTTTTTTCTTCTTCTTCTCTCCACCACTCCTTTATCCCCCTTCTCCCCCCCCCCCCCCCCCCCCTCTCTCTCCTATTTCTCCCCTTCTCTCTCGACATGTTTGACACCTGTATTCTCGGCTTTTCATTCATGTACATGCACTAACAGAGAGCCGCTATGCATATTAAGCGCGAGCGTGTTCACACACACACACACACACACACACACACACACACACACACACACACGCGCGCACACACACACACACACACACACACACACACACACACACACACACACACACACACACACATTCAAGTACGTACACACACACACATTCAAGTACGTACACACACACACACACACACACACACACACACACACACACACACACACACACACGCGCGCGCGCGCGCGCGCGCGCAGAGTTCGCGCGTGCTTTCCACAAAATCTCCAGAAGGGTTAAGCCGCAGTACAAACTCGATTTGTCCCGGGAAAGAAAAATAATATTCAGGCAGATTAGCTTTCGTCCCAGGGCACATCGTCCGCCCCTTGGTTATTTGGTCATGACACTCACGACTAGATTGCTTCCGGTTTACAGGTCACCGTCTTGTCGTGCCTCGTGAGCAATGGGTTCGAATCGGGCCTGTGATTCACAATTGTCACATTTCATTCTGCTTGTTAATAAGAACCGCGTGCTCGTTATACCTTTGCGCGTCCGCCTCGAGAACTTTCAAACAAAAATTTTGTTCACAACGTTTCTCATAGTGTCAAATCAAAGCAAGTGGAGCGGTCCGGGGCGCGTGCGTGGAACGACACGAAGACTCGAGGCAAACGAGCAAGGAGAGGGCAGGCAGTCAACTATGGCTAAGTAACGCTTACAAGCACCAGACTGTCCCCTCTGCCGACGCGTGGCAATGAAAAAACATGAAGTTAAGAAAGAAAGCAAACTTACACAACTTTTCCATTCCCTGCAAAAATCGCCAACTCAGGTACAATCTCCGCCCCTCCCCACCTCCCGGACTAACGTCCCCCCTTCCCCCCTCCCCGTCCTTCTCCCCCTCCCCTCCCATCCCTTCTCTGCCTCGCGGCTCCTCCCTCCCCCTCCTCTCCCTTCCCCCCCCCCCCCCCCAATCCTCCCCTGCCATTCTCAATACCAGACATCAATGTAGACTCACGCAGTCACACTTCCCCGGGGATATCGTGGAGGTTTACGAGCTTATTTTCCAAGCCTCGTTTCTCCAACTGCCGGCTTGGACACTGTCATCAAGTTCGCCGAAAGAGAAGTCAGAGAAGTATAGTTGGTCTGTCGAGACCTTTTCCTCAACAGCGAAGCAAACGCATACGAACAGCGTCACGCGAGGAAACGAACGAAATAAAACCAAACAATAAAACATTCACACACGTCATACCTACCTACCCTCTGAACAAATGACCCGGCATTTCTTGAACTATAACTTTAAATGACATCAAGTTTTTTTTTGTTTTTTTTTGTTGGTATTGTGTATGGAGGTGATCGCGTGACTTGAATTTATTGTCACGGGGTGAGAACCAGTTGTTCTAACTTATGCAGCTGACTTACCCAAGTCATTAAAAGTTACACTTACAGAAAATAAACTGCACGGAGCATTGTCGAAAAAAGATTGCGTCAGCTTTTCGAAATAACGTCAGAAAGAGAAAATTTACATGCTCGGGTGTTTTCTGCGCTGAAAAATTTGGCTATATTTGTTTGCCCAAATTTTGTTTTCCTTCAGAATCAAAATTCAATACTACCTATTACTTAAGATCAAAGAATATATGAAACCAGCTCTAGAATATAAATATCCGCTTGTGAAAGAGCAGTTGAAATCCATAAAAAGTAACGATTCTAATTTGTAGCCTCTTCAAAGAACACCCCAAACAAGTACATGACTATTTTCCCCAAGTGAAGAGTTCCCAGTGTGTTCGGCGTCTTTCATTTGATACGTGTGCCACATGAGGGCGTAGTGCATGCAACGTTGGTTCCGATTTTGTGTCTTCAACTTGCTCACTCAATGGGAGCCCAAATCACAGCTCACTCAATGGGAGCCCAAATCACAGCTCACTCAATGGGAGCCCAAATCACAGCTCACTCAATGGGAGCCCAAATCACAGCTCTTTGTTCAGTCAGACAATTGCAGCCTCGCGCCCCTCACTTTCAGTCCTTTGTTACATTAAAACAAAGAACTGACAGACTCACAAAAAGTATTAAAGAATAAAACAACACACACACACACACACACACACACACACACACACACACACAAGCACACACACACACACACACACACACACTTCTATCCCCAACAGCAACACCCGGTACCCCCCCCCCCCCTCCTCCACCCCTAAACATCACCATTCCCGAACAAGCCTGGCGCTGACACCTTGAACTTTCCGGGCAGAGGACGTGCGCCCACGAGTCACGAACCTCCCAGGGGACAGAACGCCGAAACCCGCTAGTTAAGAAAACCGCTACAAGCCGAAGGAGACCCTGTCCCACACCCTTCGTAAACCTAACTGCCGCTGACATCTCCTCCTTCATTAGACCGCGGCTAGCAGTCTTCCCACACGTGAGCTCTTCGTCTCTCTCCGTGACGGTACCGTTCTCTCCACCACCACCACCACCCACCCTCCTCCTCCCCATCCCCCTTCCGCTCCCCTCCCCCCTCCCATTCCAATATCCCCCCCCCCCCCCATTCCCTGCCTCTCAGGGCAAATGGAGATGGATCCTCCCAGGACAGAGCGTGGTAGGCTGGTGAGAGTGGCCAAATCATCAGGAGACACGCCGCCCGTGATGCTGCTGCTGCTGCTGCTGCTGGCTCGACAAAGTGCCTAATACGGGAACCAGCTCGCATCAAAACTGCCCTCAATCACCGTAGTGGTGATGGAAACAAAGTCATCGTGGGGAAAACAGGTTATCGTGAGCGGAGGACAGTGACCGTTGTTGTTGTTCTTGTCGGCACTGTTCGATCGAACGCGGTACTAATGACGTGAATTATTTTTCCACGTGAAAACAATTTCATTTTTAACTGCATTTTCACCTTCCGACTCCTCTTCTCTTCCCGCCGCCCACCCTCCAGCTGTAAAGACATTAAAGATAAGAAGTAAAAAAAAAAAAGAAAAGAGATTTGTGACCCCCACTCGGTCGTCGGTCCTAAAAACGGTTAGTTATGCCCGTTATGTCCGGTTTCTTGCTTCTTGCGCCTTTGCAAAGCATCTTGTGTGTGTGTGTGTGTGTGTGTGTGTGTGTGTGTGTGTGTGTGTGTGTGTGTGTGTGTGTGTTAAAAGCAGACAGTCCGCGCAATGATTCCAGCGCGCAATATATACGTGTCATCACAATCACCCGTTTACAAGAATCATGATTATCCGTTTTCAACAGCCATAATAACTGCCTTATTAGTGATCACATTTAAGCGCCATATCCCATCAAGAACTTTGAAAAGGAGTTTCATCGCGAACCGACAACAACAACGACAGTGCTGACTATGGTATTCATGAGGAAACACTAATTATTCACGGTTTTCTTGAAGAAAATGACAGCTTTGTTCATGGGGAAGAAAAGGGTTAGTAAGGGGGGCTTTCGGAACTAGCGATCTCCCATACTTGAGTTGTATTGGGTTATGTGCCCTTAGTGAGGGCATTATACGTAGCTCTGCCGATACTGGTGATTTAGGTAATGGAGCCAGATCCTGCAGCCTTTAAGAAGGAGGGGTGTGGTGTAGGAAGAAAGTGTGGGGTTCATGATATAGGGTAAGGGTGGAACGTAGTGTGGAACGCATGATGTGGTGGGAGAGTGCAGTTAGACAGTGTAGTATTCAATACATGATGGTGCGGCGTAGTAAGACAGTGCAGTCATCATTAGCTGATGGTGTGGTGTAATAAGATTGCAGAGCGTTCAAAGTGTGGTAGGGCACTGTAGTAAGGTAGAGAAATATGCATCTTGAGGTAGAGTAGGGTATTATGTGGCGGAGGTAATGTGGTAAGTCAGAACAATGACCATGATGTGGTGGTACTGTGTACTACATTAGTATGAATCTGGCGTTGAGAGTAGTAAAATAGTGAAGCATTCGTCGCATGGCGGTTGAGCACTAAAATAGTGAAGTATTCGTCGCATGGCAGTTGAGAGTACTAAAATAGTGAAGTATTCGTCGCATGGCGGTTGAGAGCACTAAAATAGTGAATTATTCGTCGCATGGCGGTTGAGAGTACTAAAATAGTGAAGTATTCGTCGCATGGCGGTTGAGAGCACTAAAATAGTGAAGTATTCGTCGCATGGTGGTTGAGAGCACTAAAATAGTGAAGTATTCGTCGCATGGCGGTTGAGAGCACTAAAATAGTGAAGTATTCGTCGCATGGCGGTTGAGAGCACTAAAATAGTGAAGTATTCGTCGCATGGCGGTTGAGAGCACTAAAATAGTGAAGTATTCGTCGCATGGCGGTTGACAGCACTAAAATAGTGAAGTATTCGTCGCATGGCGGTTGAGAGCACTAAAATAGTGAAGTATTCGTCGCATGGTGGTTGAGAGCACTAAAATAGTGAATTATTCGTCGCATGGCGGTTGAGAGTACTAAAATAGTGAAGTATTCGTCGCATGGTGGTTGAGAGCACTAAAATAGTGAAGTATTCGTCGCATGGCGGTTGAGTGTAGGAAGATAGTGGAGTATTTCCTATGTAGTGGTATAGTGTATTGACATAGTGCGGGCCTAGTATGGCTCCTTGTGGTCACCTGGGCAGTGAACAACACGAAGTGAACAGTAAAATAGTGCAGTCTCTAGCACTCGGAGGGATAGGAGGCAGTGGTAGCTGGGGTCGTGAGGCAGAGATGTGACCATCATGTGGTAGAGAAGAGAAGAAACACAGTATGGTTTTCATTGTGGGACAGAAGAGGAGAGGAGAAAGACAGTATGGTTTTCATTGTGGGACAGAAGAGGAGAAAGACAGTATGGTGTTCATTGTGGGAGAGAAGAGTAGAAAGACAGTATGGTGTTCATTGTGGGAGAGAAGAGTAGAAAGACAGTATGGTTTTCATTGTGGGAGAGAAGATTAGAAAGACAGTATGGTTTTCATTGTGGGACAAAAGAGGAGAAAGACAGTATGGTTTTCATTGTGGGACAGAAGTGCAGAAAGACAGTATGGTTTTCATTGTGGGACAGAAGAGGAGAAAGACAGTATGGTTTTCATTGTGGGACAGAAGAGTAGAAAGACAGGATGGTGTTCATTGTGGGACAGAAGAGTAGAAAGACAGTATGGTTTTCATTGTGGGACAAAAGAGTAGAAAGACAGTATGGTTTTCACTGTGGGACAGAAGAGTAGAAAGACAGTATAGTTTTCATTGTGGGTAAGAAGAGTAGAACAACAGTATGGTTTTCATTGTGGGACAGAATGGTTTCCATTGTGGGACAGAAGAGTAGGAAGACAGTATGGTTTTCATTGTGGGACAGAAGAGTAGAAAGACAATGACAGTATAGTTTTCACTGTAGGACAGAAGAGTAGAAAGACAGTATAGTTTTCATTGTCGACAGAAGAGTAGAAAGACAGTATGGTTTTCACTGTGGAAGAGAAGAGTAGAACGACAGCATAGTTTTCACTGTGGAAGAGAAGAGTAGAAAGACAGTATGGTTTTCACTGTGGAAGAAGAGTAGAAAGACAGTAGAGTTTTAATTATGTGGTGGTAGAGAGTAGAAAGATAGAGAAGTGTAGAAAGACTGTATGATTTTCATTGTAGAAGAGAAGAGTAGAAAGACAGTATAGATGTCAATATGTAATGGTATAGAGGAAAAACATAGCGGAGTATTCAGTATGTCGTGATATAGAATAAAAAGAATATTGCAGTATTCATTATGTATTGTTTTCATGTAATAATTTATTTATGTTATGGAGGTGTAGAGTAGAAAGATAGTGTAGTTTTCAAAGTGTGGTAGCGTAGAGTAGAAAGATAGTGTGGCATTCATGTGGTGGTGTAGAGTAGAAAGACAGTGTGATATTCATGTCATGATGGTGTAGAGTAGAAAGATAGTGTAATATTCATGTCATGATGGTGTAGAGTAGAAAGATAGTGTAGTATTCTTGACGTCGTGGTGTAGAGTAGAAAGACTGTATAATATTCATGTCATGATGGTGTAGAGTAGAAAGATGGTGTAGTATTTGTGTCATGATGGTATAGAGTAGAAAGATAGTGTAGTATTTGTGTCATGATGGTGTAGAGTAGAAAGATAGTGTAGTATTTGTGTCATGATGGTGTAGAGTAGAAAGATAGTGTGTTATTTGTGTCATGATGGTGTCGAGTAGAAAGATAGTGTAGCATTCATGTCATGATGGTGTAGAGTAGAAAGATAGTGTGGTATTCACGTCATGGCGGTGTAGAGTAGAAGATAGTGTAGTATCCATGATCGGTGGTGTACAGAAGAAAGACAGTGTAGTACTCGTGGTGTGGTGGTATAGAGAACAAAAAGAAGTGTACTATTCGTGTTTAGCGGGGAAGCGTAGAAAGATACTGTGGTTTAAATAGTAGGCAGCGATAGACAGTGTGATAGACAATGTAGTGTAATGTTGTGAAGTGCAGTGAAGTGTAGAGTAGTGTTGTGTAGTGCAGTGCTGTGTAGTGCAGTGCTGTGTAGTGTAGTGTAGTGCAGTGCTGTGTAGTGCAGTGTAGTGCGGTGCGGTGCAGTGCGGTGCAGAGTAGTCTGGTGTAGTGTAGTGTAGTGTAGTGTAGTGTAGTGTAGTGTAGAGTAGTGTAGTGTAGTGTAGTCTGGTGTAGTGTATGTAGTGTAGAGTAGTCTGTGTAGTGTAGTGTAGAGTAGTCTGGTGTAGTGTAGTGTAGAGTAGTCTAGAGTAGTCTGGTGTAGTGTAGTGTAGAGTAGTCTGGTGTAGTGTAGTGTAGAGTAGTCTGGTGTAGTGTAGTGTAGAGTAGTCTGGTGTAGTGTAGTGTAGTGTAGAGTAGTCTGGTGTAGTGTAGTGTAGTCTTGTGTAGTGTAGTGTAGAGTAGTCTGGTGTGGTGTAGTACAGAGTAGTCTGGTGTAGTGTAGTGTAGGGTAGTCTGGTGTGGTGTAGTACAGAGTGGTCTGGTGTAGTGTAGTGTAGAGTAGTCTGGTGTGGTGTAGTTAGAGTAGTCTGGTGTAGTGTAGTGTAGGTAGTCTGGTGTAGTGTAGTGTAGGGTAGTCTGGTGTAGTGTTGTGTAGAGTAGTCTGGTGTGGTGTAGTGTAGAGTAGTCTGGTGTGGTGTAGTGTAGAGTAGTCTGGTGTGGTGTAGTACAGAGTAGTCTGGTGTGGTGTAGTGTAGGATAGTCTGGTGTAGTGTAGTGTAGAGTAGTCTGGTGTAGTGTAGTGTAGAGTAGTCTGGTGTAGTGTAGTGTAGGTAGTCTGGTGTAGAGTAGTGTAGAGTAGTCTGGTGTAGAGTAGTGTAGGGTAGTCTGGTGTAGTGTAGTGTAGTGTAGGGTAGTCTGGTGTAGAGCAGTGTAGGGTAGTCTGGTGTGTAGAACAGGGTAGTCTGGTGTGGTGTAGAACAGAGTAGTCTGGTGTGATGTAGTACAGAGAAGTCTGTGTGGTGTAGTGTAGAGTAGTCTGGTGTGGTGTAGTGTAGAGTAGTCTGGTGTGGTGTAGTACAGAGTAGTCTGGTGTGGTGTAGTGTAGGGTAGTCTGGTGTGGTGTAGTACAGAGTGGTCTGGTGTAGTGTAGTGTAGAGTAGTCTGGTGTGGTGTAGTACAGAGTAGTCTGGTGTGGTGTAGTGTAGAGTAGTCTGGTGTGGTGTAGTACAGAGTAGTCTGGAGTGGTTTAGTACAGAGTAGTCTGGTGTAGTGTAGTGTAGAGTAGTCTGGTGTAGTGTAGTACAGAGTAGTCTGGTGTGGTGTAGCGCAGAGTAGTCTGGTGTGGTGTAGTGTAGAGTAGTCTGGTGTGGTGTAGTGTAGAGTAGTCTGGTGTGGTGTAGTGTAGAGTAGTCTGGTGTGGGTGTAGTGTAGAGTAGTCTGGTGTAGTGTAGTGTAGATGTAGTACAGAGTTGTCTGGTGTGGTGCAGTACAGAGTAGTCTGGTGCGGTGCAGTACAGAGTAGTCTGGTGTGGTGTAGTGTAGAGTAGTCTGGTGTGGTGTAGTGTAGAGTAGTCTGGTGTGGTGTAGTACAGAGTAGTCTGGTGGGGTGTAGTACAGAGTAGTCTGGTGTGGTGTAGTGTAGAGTATTCTGGTGTGGTGTGGAACAGAGTGGTCTGGTGTGGTGCAGTACATAGTAGTCTGGTGGTGTATGTGAGAGTAGTCTGGTGGTGTAGTACAGAGTAGTCTGGTGTGGTGTAGTGTAGGGTAGTCTGGTGTAGTGTAGTGTAGAGTAGTCTGGTGTAGTGTAGTGTAGAGTAGTCTGGTGTGGTGTAGTACAGAGTAGTCTGGTGTGGTGTAGTACAGAGTAGTCTGGTGTAGTGTAGTGTAGAGTAGTCTGGTGTAGTGTAGTACAGAGTAGTCTGGTGTGGTGTAGCACAGAGTAGTCTGGTGTGGTGTAGTGTAGAGTAGTCTAGTGTGTGTAGTGTAGAGTAGTCTGGTGTGGTGTAGTGTAGAGAAGTCTGGTGTGGTGTAGTGTAAGAGTAGTCTGGTGTAGTGTAGTGTAATGTAGTACAGAGTTGTCTGGTGTGGTGCAGTACAGTGTAGTCTGGTGCGGTGCAGTACAGAGTAGTCTGGTGTGGTGTAGTGTAGAGTAGTCTGGTGTGGTGTAGTCTAGAGTAGTCCTGGTGTAGTGTAGTGTAGAATAGTCTGGTGTAGTGTAGCACAGAGTAGTCTGGTGTAGTGTAGTGTAGAGTAGTCTGGTGTAGTGTGGAGTAGTCTGGTGTAGTGTAGTACAGAGTAGTCTGGTGTAGTGTAGTGTAGTGTAGTGCAAGTAGTCTGGTGTAGTGTAGTGTAGAGTAGTCTGTGTAGTGTAGTGTAGAGTAGTCTGGTGTGGTGTAGTGTAGCGTAGTCTGGTGTAGTGAAGTGTAGAGTAGTCTGGTGTAGTGTAGTACAGAGTAGTCTGGTGTAGTGTACTACAGAGTAGTCTGGTGTAGTGTAGTGTAGTGTAGTGTAGAGTAGTCTGGTGTAGTGTAGAGTAGTCTGGTGTAGTACGGAGTAGTCTGGTGTAGTGCAGTGTAGAGTAGTCTGGTGTAGTGTAGTACAGAATAGTCTGGTGTAGTGTAGTGTAGTGTAGTGTAGTGTAGTAGTAGTGTAGTGTAGTGTAGTGTAGTGTAGTGTAGTGTAGAGTAGTCTGGTGTAGTGTAGTGTAGCGTAGTCTGGTGTAGTGTAGGTAGAGTAGTCTGGGTAGTACAGAGTAGTCTGGTGTAGTGCAGTGTAGAGTAGTCTGGTGTAGTATAGTACAGAGTAGTGTAGTGTAGTGTAGTGTAGTGTAGTGTAGTGTAGGTAGTGTAGTGTATGTAGTGTAGTCTGGTGTAGTGTAGTGTAGCGTAGTCTGGTGTAGTGTAGTGTAGTGTAGTCTGGTGTAGTGTAGTCTGGTGTAGTGTAGTCTGGTGTAGTGTAGAACAGAGTAGTCTGGTGTAGTGTAGTGTAGCGTAGTCTGGTGTAGTGTAGTGTAGTGGTAGTCTGTGTAGTGTAGTACAGAGTAGTCTGGTTTAGTGTAGTGTAGAATAGTCTGGTTGTAGTGTAGTACAGAGTAGTCTGGTGTAGTGCAGTGTAGGGTAGTCTGGTGTAGTGTAGTACAGAGTAGTCTGGTGTAGTGTAGTGTAGGGTAGTCTGGTGTAGTGTAGTGTAGTGTAGTGTAGTGTAGTCTGGTGTAGTGTAGTGTAGAGTAGTCTGGTGTAGTGTAGTGTAGAGTAGTCTGGTGTAGTGATAAGAAGGGAGGATGGAGAGGCATCCCCAAGTAGCAGCGCCAAGGCTTAAGTCCCAGGATCATCCCATCACACACCACAGCAATTGAACAATGGACAGAGAGAGAGAGAGAGAGAGAGAGAGAGAGAGAGAGAGAGAGAGAGAGAGAGAGAGAGAGAAGAGACAGACAGACAGACAGACAGACAGACAGACAGACGGACAGACAGACAGACAAGCGGACGGACAGGTATGAAAGAGCGAAAGAGACAGAGAGAAAACGACAGACAGAGAGAGAAAAACAAAGAGAGAGAGAGGAGAGAGAGAGAGAGAGAGAGAGAGAGAGAGAGAAGAGAGAGAGGTAGAAGAAGAGAGAGAGAGAGAGAGGAGAGAGAGAGAGAGAGAGAGAGAGAGAAGAGAGAGAAGGAAACCAGACAGACAGACAAGCGTACGGACATGCGGACAGACAGGTGGATCGATAGACTTGAGAGAGAGAAGAGACAGGGCAGATAGAGAGAGAGAGAGGAGAGAGAGAGAGAGAGAGAGGAGAGAGAGAGAGAGAGAGAGGCAGACAGACATGCAGAGGAAGGGGAATAGGGGGGTGGTGGGGTGGGGGGTGGGGCGCAGCCTAAAAGCCAGGGGGATGTCCCAGACGGGCCAGGATTACAAGTCAGAATTAATTAGGGATGTATTTGACAACCTTCCCTTCAAACGGTCGGGCAGTCCGCCTGTAATTAGTCTCCAGATCCCACCTCATACCGCCC
>CM031601.1:11700264-11715264 GCA_018398815.1 Conus ventricosus
CACGCACGCACGCACGCACGCACGCACAGAGAGAGAGAGAGAGAGAGAGAGAGAGAGAGACAGAGACAGAGAGAGACAGAGAGGGGGAGAGACAGAGACGGAAACAGAGACAGAGACAGAGAGAAGCAGAGGGAAACTGAGAGAGGACGAAAAGCGTCTGAATCGACTTTTAATTTCTGGACGAAAAGAGAACGGCATGTGACATTGGGGAAAACAAGGCATCTGCCGAGACGGGCACCTGCCCCTGCTCATGTGGCATCTGCCGAGACGGGCACCTGCCCCTGCTCATGTAGCATCTGCCGAGACGGGCACCTGCCCCTGCTCATGTAGCATCTGCCGAGACGGGCACCTGCCCCTGCTCATGTAGCATCTGCCGTGACGGGCACCTGCCCCTGCTCATGCATCTTTCAGTGGCTGAGGATGTGAAGCCTCTTTAGTAATTAGCTGCTTTCACGGGAAAGAAAGTTTGTTGGAAAAACAATTCTGAAACACACACACACACGCACACACACACACACACACACACACACACACACACACACACACACACACACACACACATCCTTTTTTGGCCGATGAGATGAATGGAACAGCTGGAAGCAGAGAGAATGATGAAGAACTCGCCGCATGGCGTGCTGGGACTGCCAGAACAGCGCTGAGGTTACTGGGCGACCATTGAATGGAGAGTCATTCAAGACAACTGCTAGAGGAAAGCTTTCCTTTCTTCTCCCTCTCCTCTCTCTCTTTCTGTCTGCCTGTCTCTCTCTTTCTCTCTGTCTCTCTGTCTGTCTGTCTGTCTGTTTGTCTCTTCTCTCTCTCTCTCTCTCTCTCTCTCTCTCTCTCTCTCTCTCTCTCCTCCCATCTCTTCCCTCCCCCCTGCCACCGTTTAAAATATTCTTTCTTAATTCCTTTCTCTTATGATAGTAACAACAACGATAATAATAATAATGATAATGGTAATTAAAAGAAGAAGAAGAAGAAGAAGAAGAAGAAGAAGAACAACAACAACAACAACAACAACAAAAACGACAACAGCAACAACACCAATAACTACAACTACAATGATAATAATTAAAATGATAGACGACGACGACTACTACTACTACTACTACTACTACTACTAAAGATAAAAAAAAACTTCTTCCTGTTTAAAGATTGAAACCAGGCCTAAATGAAATTGAAAAATAATGAGGGGACACAAATAGGCCGCGAAGCCTAAGGCCAAAACCCTGTCCCTATCACTACTACTACTACTACCACCACCACCACCACCACCACCACTACTACTACTACTACTACTACTACCACCACTACTACCACCACCACCACTACCTTAGAGCGTCTCAATATCTCCAGCAACCAAACCATCCCTACTTTTTCATACAAAAAAAAAAGAAAGAAAAAAAAAAAGAGTTTGTGCGGGGAAAGGGGAGGGACGAAAGGAATTTCACCTCCAACCCCTCTTTTCCCTTACAGAAGACAATGTCTGGTCTTCCTTCCATCAATTAGTCTGATCGATTCAGTCGCCGGAGAGACCCACATGCCGGGCCTCACTCCGGGGACACTGGTACAGAATGTACAGCGCTCTGTAGTCCAGTCCCTGCGAGGTAACGAGGAGGGGAATTCTCAGTTTGAAAAGAATTTGTCTTCTTCAGAGCTCCCGACGACCAGAATCTTCATTTGGCAATGGGGAGGATAGACGGGGAGGGATGTGTAGGGGATAGGAGAAGCGGAGGTGGAGGGGTGGGGGGTGGGGTGGGTGGGGGCGGTAGAGGTTCTGGGGAGAGATTGGGTGGGTGGAGGAGGAGGGCGGGGGGGGGGGGGGGGAGGCAGTTGGTTCTTGCCCAAGAAATATATTAGTATGAAATGAAGATTTGCTTTGGAGATGAAATGGACGTATTCAAAAGATTACGTCATCCACACTTTACCTACGCTCCCAACCCTCCTCCCCTTCCCCACCTTGCCCACCACCACCATTTCTTTTCTGATAACACCCAAATGGGTTATATTTTCATCCTGACCCCTCACCCACCTTCCACGTTGACCCCCTCCTTCCTCCGCGTCTCCACCCCACCCCCCCCCCACACACCAACCTCAATATCACTATCCCACCCCCCTCCCACACACCAACCTCATAATCACCTATCCCACCCCCTCCACACACCAACCTCAATATCACCTATCCCACCCCCCTCCACACACCAACCCCAATATTCCCTACCCCATCTCCACCACACACCAAACCTCCAATATCCCCTATCCCACCCCCACCACACACCAACCCCAATATCCCCTATCCCACCCCCTCCACACACCAATAATCCCCTATCCACCCCTCCACACACCAATATCCCCTATCCCACCCCCTCCACACCCCACCCCACCAATATCCCCTATCCCACCCTCTCCACACAACCAATATCCCCTATCCCAACCCCCTCCACACACCAATATCCCCTATCCCACACCCCTCCACACACCCACCCCATCATAATATTCCCTATCCCACCCCTCCACCCCATCAAATATCCCCTATCCCACCCCCTCCACACACCACCCCATCAATATCCCCTATCCCACCCCCTCCACACACCACCCCACCAATATCCCCTATCCCACACCCTCCACACACCACCCACCAATATCCCCTATCCCACCCCCACCACACCCCACACCCACCAATATCCCCTATCCCACCCCCATCACACACCAACCCAATATCCCCTATCCCACACCAAACCACCAATATCCCCTATCCCACCCCGACCACACACCACCCCATCATATCCCCTATCCCACACCCTCCACACACCAAACCACCAATATCCCCATCCCACCCGACCACACCCCACCCCACCAATATCCCTATCCCACACCCTCCACACACCAATATCCCCTATCCCACTCCCTCCACACACCAATATCCCCTATCCCACCCCCTCTACACACCACCCCATCAATATCCCCTATCCACCCCCTCCACACACCAATATCCCTATCCCACACCCTCCACACACCAAAATCCCCTATCCCACCCCCTCCACACACCAATATCCCCTATCCCACCCCCTCCACACACCACCCCATCAATATCCCCTATCCCACCCCCTCCACACACCACCCCATCAATATCCCCTATCCCACACCCTCCACACACCAAACCACTAATATTCCCTATCCCACCCCGACCACACCCCACCCCACAATATCCCCTATCCCACACCCTCCACACACCAATATCCCCTATCCCACCCCCTCCACACACCACCCATCAATATCCCCATCCCACCCCCTCCACACACCAATATCCCCTATCCCACACCTCAACACACAAAATCCCCTATCCAACCCCCTCCACACACCACCCATCAATATCCCCTATCCACACCCTCCACACACCAAACCACTAATATCCCCTATCCCACCCCGACCACACCCACCCCACCCAATATCCCCTATCCCACCACCACCACACCCCACCCACTAATATCCCCTATCCACCCCGACCACACACCACCCCACCAATATCCCCTACCCACACCCTCCACACACCAATATCCCTATCCCACACCCTCCACACACCAATATCCCCTATCCCAACCCCCTCCACACACCAATAATCCCCTATCCCACCCCATCCACACACCAATATCCCATATCCCACCCCCACTACACCCCACCCCACCAATATCCCTATCCCACATCCACCACACACCACCCCACCAATATCCCCTATCCCACCCCCACCAGACCCCACCCCACCAATATCCCCTATCCCACCCCCCACCACACACCCCCCACCAATATCCCTATCCCACCCCTCCACACACCACCCCACCAATATCCCCTATCCACCCCTCCACACCCCACCCCACCAATATCCCCTATCCCACCCCCTCCAACACCACCCCACCAATATCCCAATATCCCACCCCCCCACACCCCACCCCACCAATATTCCCTGTCCCACACCCTCACAACCCACCCCACCAATATCCCTTATCCACCCCCTCCACACCCCCACGCCACCAATATCCCCTATCCCACCCCTCCACACACCACCCCACCAATATCCCCTGTCCCATCCCTCCACACACCACCCCACCAATATCCCCTATCCACCCCTCCACACACCACCCCACCAATATCCCCTGTCCCACCCCCTCCACACACCACCCACCAATAATCCCCTATCCCCCCCTCCACACACACCACCCCACCAATATCCCCTATCCCACACCCTCCACACCCCACCCCACCAATATCCCCTATCCCACCCCTCCACACCCCACCCACCAATATCCCCTATCCCACCCCACCACACCCCACCCCACCAATATCCCCTATCCCACCCCCTCCACACACCACCCACCAATATCCCCTATCCCACCCCCTCCACACACCACTCCACCAATATCCCCTATCCCACACCCTCCACACCCCACTTCACCAATATCCCCTATCCCACCCCCACCACACCTCACCCCACCAATATCCCCTATCCCACCCCTCCAACACACCACCCACCAATATCCCCTATCCCACCCACTCCCCCACCACCACTCACCAATATCCCCTATCCCACCCCCTCCACACACCACTCCACCAATATCCCTATCCCACCCCCACCACACCCCACCTCACCAATATTCCCTGTCCCACACCCTCCACACCCCACCCCACCAATATCCCCTGTCCCACACCACCACACACACCACCCCACCAATATTCCCTGTCCCACACCTCCACACCCCACCCCACCATATCCCCTGTCCCACACCCACCACACACCACCCCACCAATATCCCCTGTCCCACACCCACCACACACCACCCCACCAATATCCCCTGTCCCACACCCACCACACACCACCCCACCAATATCCCCTGTCCCACACCCCACCCACCAATATCCCCTATCCCACACCCACCACACACCACCACCCAACCAATATCCCCTATCCCACCTCCTCCACACCCCACCCACCAATATCCCCTGTCCCACCCCTCCACACACCACCCCACCAATATTCCCTATCACACACCCCTCCACACCCCACCCACCAATATCCCCTATCCCACCCCACCACACCACACCCCATCAATATCCCCTATCCCACCCCCTCCACACCCCACCCACCAATATCCCCTGTCCCACCCCTCCACACACCACCCACCAATATTCCCTATCACAACCCCTCCACACCCCACCCCACCAATATCCCCTATCCCACCCCACCACACCACACCCCATCAATATCCCCTATCCCACCCCCTCCACACCCCCACCCACCAATATCCCCTGTGACTGTCCCACCCCCTCCACACACCACCAACCCACCAATATCCCCTATCCCCCTCCTCCCCATACCCCCCCCCCCACCAATATCCCCTGTCCCACCCCCTCCACACATCACCCCACCAATATCCCCTGTCCAACACCCTGTCCTGTTTTTAGTGTCACACAGCTTCTGTCTGTTAAACACTGGGGTCAGTTTAGTGGCCCCCACTTTCCACGCTTCAGCCTCTCCCTTCGCCCCCCCCCCCCCCCCCCCCCCCCCCCCCCCCCCCCCCCCCTCCTACCCCCCCTACCGCATGCCTTCCACTCACACAGTCCAGCAACTCTTACTCCAGTTTTCTTGCTCCTCGTTCAGCCTTCTCACTGATCTGATTTCACTGGTGGGAAGGCGCCGGCGCCATGTTTACCATTCAGTCCCCCAAAAGAGGAGTTATCGGCTCACGGGGAAAGGCAGCCTTCGGACTTGATTCGTTGAGCCTCTTCCCGGCTACAAAAGGTCTTCTATTGTGACGTGACCGGGTGCAGGTGGGGAGGTCGCCAAATGTTCCTCATAATCGGTGGCAGAAACACAGTACGAGACGGTCTTAAAAACGAAAACAACAATAGTAACACACACGCACGCACGCACGCACGCGCACGCACGCACGCACACACACACACACACACACACACACACACACACACACACACACACACACACACGACGACTGAAGTTGTGCCGCTGCATCTCCCGTCATGGTTAATAAGGGCTGCTTTCGGTATAAAGACGCAGTTTAGCTCTCTCCCCCTCAGTGGAACCGCACACTTTTCTTGTCTTTCCTATTTTTTAAAAACTTTTTAAAATATTTTTTTAAAGAACAGTGGGAACTGCGTTATTGTAAAGGAAAAGAAAACGGAACACTCGCCCATTTCATACGTATTATTCAGACCTAAAGACGTTCGTCTTTTGCACTAATTGGGTCGTTCACGTTTCAATGGAGGGCTTTCCTGATGTTTCGCCTTCTCGTCTTCAGGCAACAAACGCCCGTAAGGCCAACGATTGGCTTGATCGGGGGGCACACATAGAGAGACAGGAAAGCCTGGACAGAGCGCTCATCTGTCCGTCCAACATTTAAGTTGGAGGGGGATGGGGGGTGAGGGGGGGGGGTTATGGAAATGAAACGGCCTGGCGTTATCTTCCGCGTCTTGGCATTGTGGAGCATCCTCAATATTTTCAGCAATTAAATGAGTTTTGATTCTCTAACAGAAAGATGTCCTCTTTAAAGGAAGGTAGGGGGAGACAGGGGAAGGGGTGGGGGGTGGGGGTTCTGAAAGGAAATCATTCCACAGAAGAAACAAAAAAAACCTAGACAAAAGATTTTCTATAGCGGGAGGATGAGAAAGCGCAGTCTGAAAGGTAAAAGCTTTTCAGAGTTATTCTTTTCCTTATCCTCTTTCTCTGAAAGCTAATCTCTCCTCTCTCTCTCTCTCTCTCTCTCCTCTCTCTCTCTCTCTCTCTGAGTGGTTCTGCGTGCCCATGCCTTGAGATCCTGAGTGCGACAGAGCAGAATGAGACAGAGACCGAGACAAACAGAAACAAAGACAGACGTAGAGACGAAAGATCCCGTCGGATTATTACAGTGGTTAGAGCGAGCGAGAGAGAGACAGTGCGAAAGAGAGAGATGGAGAGAAAGAGAGACAGAAAGAGAGAAAGAGCAGGGAGGGGGGAGGCGGCCAATCACTGTGGAGAGAGAGAGAGAGAGAGAGAGAGAGAGAGAGAGAGAGAGAGAGAGAGAGAGAGAGAGGAAGAAACAGAAAGAGGGCAGGAAGGGAGGGGATGGGTTGAGAGGGAGAAGGAAGGGGAAGGAAGGAGAGAGAGAGAGAGACAGACAGAGAGAGAGAGAGAGAAGAGAATGAGGAGGAAATAGAAAAACAAACATACTGACGACGAAAGCGTTGTATTTGAAGTCTCAGATGTTTTGTGCAAATATCAGGCAGCGTCTCAGGAAACCAAACATAGCAGTGACTGCGCCGCCCAATTAAAACAGCAGAAGACGGAGAGAAGCTGGACGGATAAAAAGAGGGAAGATACTAAAACTGACAAAGCAGCTTTTGAACTTGAAGAATTCGTTAAGCTTCTTCCGTCTACAAAATAACATATCTTCTGTTATTCGTGGTTATTAGGATCACTGCCACCAACCAGCCAAAACACACACAACACTCACACACACACACACACACACACACACACACACACACACACACACACACACGCTTGCTTGTTGCTTGAGAGAAAAAAAAGAACATGAAAGACACGCGCGCACGCACACACACACAGACACATACGATACACATGTACACACGCGCTGGCGGGCTCGCGCACGCACACACACACACGCACGCGCGCGCACGCACGCACACACACAAACACACACACACACACACACTGACTGACTGAAACCAATTTATTGTCAGATTAACTCGAGGTTGTACTGACAACACACACACACCACACACACACACACACACACACACACACACACACACACACACACACGCACAACATTTCAAAGACAATCAACAAATGAAAAAAAAAGAAACACTTACCTTTTCAAGTCAGATGGCGATCTCTGCTCTCACCCACAGAAACGACCAAACAAAATAATTATAATAATATTTTTTTTTTTTTAAACCCCCACACTTTTCGCGCCGTTGTTCCAAGCTGATGATATACTCCACCACACCACCAGCAAGCACCACCACCAGCACCACCACACGAACACTTCGAGAGAAGGCCAGCCGTACTGTCAAACCACAAACTGGCGAACACGCCTCCAAACAAGCAAACAAACAAGCAAGCTGGCGGCAAGTAGAGAAACACCCCCCACCAGCAGGGAGACAGCTCTCCTCCTCTTCCTGACCAGAACGCTGACCGCACGGTACTTCCTCACCACGGCTGCGGGTGGTGGACACGGCGCTGACCGGACAACGAACGAACGAACGATCAGCGGACAGTGGAACACCAACCAACTGGCGTTACGTTTCGCCCACCCCGGACCCAATATAGCGCGCAAACAACAGCCCGCTGCGCCACCGGGGATCTCCCAGAGGGCCAGCCCAGAAAGCTCGTGCGAGACAAGAAAAGGCCACTCACTCACTCACTCTTCCAAGCAGCTGAGAAGGGGAGAGGAAGAAGAAGAAGAAGAGTGAACACAACCTCGCCAAAGAACGTCTGAAATCCCCGAGAACTCCTCCCACCCCCACCCTCAGCCCTCATCCTCACTCTCCCGCTCCGCCTACTTCTCCCATCCTCTCCCCCCCCCCCCCCCACACACTTCACATTACAACCACCACCACACCACCACCACCACCACTACCCTCCCTGCTCACTGTCGCTCGCTTGCTTGCTTGCTTGTCCAATCGCTCACTCGCTGTGCCAGTAGGGGGGGGGGGGGGGGGGGGGGGGGGGGGGGGGGGGGGGGGGGGAGATGGGGGGTCAGGTGACTGGAGGAGGGGGAGGGGAGTCGTCGGGAGGACGTGGGGAGTGAGGGTGGGGATCTGTTCATGTTGGCAGGATGTTCTCTCCCCCCCCCCCCCCCAATCTTCAGTCCCTCTTCTCCTTCCGAACATTCGTCTGAAGACGACTTGTGGCTACCTTAACAGTGGAATTGAATTGAACTAACCACATGCAGACACATTTTGTTTTACCATGGTGAACCTGGTGAGCTCTAGCCAATACACGGAGAAAAAAAAGAAGAAAGAAAGAAGGAAGAAGAAAGAGGAAAAGAAGAAAAAGAAAGAAGGAAAGAAAGAAAGGAAAGAAAGAAAGAAAGGAAGGAAAGAAAGAAGGAAAGAAAGAAAGAAGAAGCTACGAAACAAAAAAGACTGATGAGGGAAAGTACAAGGGAACAAACTGGCGGAATTTTGACCACCAACTTCAGATTAAGTTGAGCGGAAAAAGGACGAATGAAATAGGACAGAGGGTGTAGTGAAGGGAGAAGGAGGAGAGGTGAAGAGGAGGGATGGGGGGGGGGGGGGGGGGGAGTAAATCTGGAAAGTAAGTTCTCAGAGAGGAGGTGGCACGGGGCAAGAGGTCCTGACTGACCCCCTCCCCTCTCCCCCCTCTCCTCCTCCCACCAGGACCTCTCCCTGTCCGTAAGCAATACTAAGAAAGAAAAGTGAATAAAACTCCAGTTCAGACATGAGAACACCACAGGAGGCGGATAATCACCAGTGTTTCCTGTCCAGATGATTTGAGCCAGGCACAGAGAAACATATTCAAAAGTTCACACAAAAACAATGACCCCAGTAGATCGAACATTGACACATGAAGGCATAAAATCATTATTGTTTCGTGGTGTGATGTGAAGTGTGTTGTGTGTGTGTGTGTGTGTGTGGTGTGTGTGTGTGTGTGTGTGTGTTGTGTGTGTGTGTGTGTGCGTGCGTGCGTGCCTATGTGTGTGTGTGTGTGTGTGTGTGTGTGTGTGTGTGTGTGTGTGTGTGTGTGTGTGTGTGTGTGCGTGCGTGCGTGCGTGCCTATGTGTGTGTGTGTGTGTGTGTGTGTGTGTGTGTGTGTGTGTGTGTGTGTGTGTGTGTGTGGATGTGTGTGAGTGAGTGAGGTGCTTTTGTGTTAGTCGTGGTGTGTGTGTGTGTGTGTGTGTGTGGGGGGGGGGGGGGGTGGCTCTCTAAAAACATTCTGTCTAAAGTGGAGCTGGGATGTTGGTTACTTCATTGCAACGCAGATCCTCTTGAGGAATGGGGAGGGTAAGCGGGAGGCGGGGGGGGGGGGGGGGGGGGGGGGGCCAGAGGGGAGAAAGAGGGGAAGGACGAAGTTGGGGACGGAGGGGGACTGGTGGAAATCATGCTTAAGTCAATTCAAGTCAAGTCAAGTCAAGAACACTTTATTATCTCCAAAGAGAAATTGAGAGTGGCCATAAAAATGTCTATGGATCTATATTTAACAAATCACAAATCACACCACCCATCCACACACACACATACTCATATACACTATACAAACAAGCTTTCTGAACGGATCTCATCGACAATTCAGTTTTGGATTCAGGAGTTTGATGGAATTGGGAACGAAACTTTTTTTTTTAGGTCTACTCTAACACCTCCGTTCTCACTTTCAACCATGCCTGGACACTTTTCCGAAGTTTAACGTACCCCCCCCCCCCCCCCCTCACTCCCCGTCGCATGTCGTTTCCCCTTTCTCCACCCGTACCCCCAACCCACCTCCTCCTCAAGGAGTTTGGCAAAGAGCGTTGGGGGGACAGGAGACCCAACAGAGACGGTTACAGGCAACGATCACTCTTTGTCTGTCTGTCTCTCTGTTCGCCAGTCTGTCTGTCTCTGTCTGTCTGCCTGTCTCTCTGTTTGTCTGTCTGTCTGTCTCTGTCTGTCTCTCTGTTAATCTATCTGTCTGTCTCTGTCTGTGTCTGTCTCTCTGTTCTTCTGTCTGTCTCTGTCTGTGTCTCTGTTTGTCTGTCTGTCTCTGTCTGTCTGTCTGTCTGTTTGTCTGTCTGTCTCTGTCTGTCTGTCTATCCGTCTCTTGTCTGTCCGTCACTCTTCAGCCCCCCCCCCCCTCCCCCAGCCCACTCGTCCTTCATCCCGCACATCCCTCCAACCTCCATCCTCCCCTCCAGGGCGCGGCGTGGTGAGCGTGCTGGCATCTGTTTTCCTCCGTTCTGATCGATTACATCCTCATTTCATCTTCGTTTCCTTCCTTTAATTGACTTGGGGGCCCTTCCGCCAAGGATAAGCCGCGGCTCGAAGATGGTTGGCTTTCTCAACAACCCTTTGTCCAATGAGCTTCGGCCTCCTTTGAGCCTCTGTGTGTGTGTGTGTGTGTGTGTGTGTGCTCGATACGTCATCGCTCTTTGCTGCCCTGACGTCATCACGATACGCGCACCACGTGGCTGTTCTGGCGCGAGCGGCTTTCATGTTGCTATAGCAACGAAACGAGGCTTTTATGAGGTTTTATCTTGGCGGCTGAAAGTTCCGTGCGGTGGTGTATGGTGCGGCGCTTGTTGTCGGTAGCTGGGTGGAAGATAAAAATGCCTGCAGAGTGAAGATAACAATGCGGGCAGGGGTGGGTTCCTTGGAGGCCTGTGTTCTGTGTTTGTGTGGGTCGGGCGACAAGAAGCTTGTTTGCTCGCACTCGCTGGTCACGGGTTCTCAGAGAATTCGAACCTTCTGTTGACAGAGAAGCCCTGATTATAATCTCCGTCTGTCCCCCATTCCACACACACACACACACACACACACACACACACACGTACATCCGCTCTCTCCCATTTCTCTTTCTATCTTTTCTCTTTCGCTTACGTTCTTTCTGTTATCTATTTATATATTTATTCTATTGTTCATTTATTCATTTACTTACTTATCTATCTTTTCATTTATTAATTAATTAATTAATTAATTAATTTATTTATTTATTTTATTATTATGTTGTTTCACTTACTTGTTTTTCCATTAATCAATTCATTTACTTGTTCATTTATCACTTTATTTACTTAGTCATGTATTCATCTTTGCTTAAACAATCTGTGTTGTGAATTTTTGTTGGTGAATCATCTTTGCTTAAACAATCTGTGTTGTGAATTTTTGTTGATGATAATAACAAATACAAACTATTGTGCGCTGCGGTATGCTTTGTTTTGTTGTGTTGTACGCTGTATCACGGTGCGATATTGCGTAGTGGAGGCGGTGGCGGCGGAGGTTGTGGTGATGGGAGTGATGTACGTGTGTGTGTGTGTGTGTGTGTGTGTGTGTGTGTGTGTGTGTGTGTGTGTGTGTGTGTGTGTGTGTGTGTGAGAGAGAGAGAGAGAGAGAGAGAGAGAGAGAGAGAGAGAGAGAGAGAGAGAGAGAGAGAGAGAGAGAGAGAGAGTGTGTGTGTGTGTGTTGTGCATGCGTGGACGCGTGTAATGCATGAGCGCGCATACACGAGTGCATACATATGCGTGTATGCATATATGCGTGCACATGGACGCATCCGCACAGGAAGAATAAGAATATAGAGGGCTCTTTCAACCAATCTGAGGTCTTTACCAAATTTGGTGAAAACGGATGAAAGTAATGGCAGAACACAATTCGGAAAAAAAAATTCCTCTTTGATCTCTAGCTCTTTGATCAAGGCGATATTTGTCTTGTTCGTGTCGAAAACAAAGTGTATTTTAAACGGAAGAAGCTAAATCTTACTTTAGAGAGTTTAGTTTTGTTAAATGTCTTTTTTTTTTCAAAGTCTCCTTTTAATTTAGAAATATTATTGTGTATGTCTGGAAATGCGATTCCTAAAGTTCTGCTGAATTCCTTGACTTGGAAGAAGAGGACCTCAGGGTCCACATTTTTCACCGCGCCGTGATGGAACGCGTGTGTACGTGCGCATATTTAGTATCATTATTATTATTTATTTTTTTGGCATGCGTACGCGCGCCCTTACTTGCCGGTGCACATGCCTGTGACCATGAAACATTCGTCTTCCTCAGCACAGTGACAGCCAGTCCTACACCGCTAACGAACATTGGCACCCAAGACCAGTACCGCCATCAGCGCCACCACCACCGTGTGGACACCCCGCCTGAACGGGAGGTGTTACCAAACGAGCGACACCTCGCGGCGCCCACCAACACATCCGGGCCCTCGCTAATGAGGCGTCGTCACGTGACCAGACCACAGAGGCTGGGAGGGGGGGGGGGGAGACAGAGAGAAAAAAAGGAGGTGGTGGTGGTGGGGGGGGGGGGGGGGAAGAGGAGGGCGAGCCACTGCGCCATTATTTGCCGGTCCTTCCGGACCCTGGTTGGACCTGGTCTGGTCCAAGGGGACCTCTGGCGGCGAGATGAGAGATGCAAATGAGGCGGAGGTGACGTCTGCCCAGTGCCGGAACAGGAAGCGGGGGGCGACAGAGGGGACTGGCGGACAGTCCCAGCCGGCTGCGGTCGCAGTCAATAATTTCTGGGTGGCTAGGTCCGCGCCACGCGGAGCTCGTTTCTCGGGCCATCTTCGTACGTACCGCTGTCAGTGATGGCAGGAGGCTGTTGGCAACGTGTTTATGTCCAAGGCCGTTCTTAATTGGACGAACTTACGGATCGCTGACATGGTACGTACATCGAGTTCGCGCGCGCGACCATGGCGATCTTGTCTTCGTTCTTAATTGCCCAATCTTTTGGTTCGCTGTGAATAAAAAGAAAAAGAAAACAAGAAAACAGAAACGACCTTTCAACATGTCATGGGAATGGGTTAGGTCTGCCCAAAGGGACGCAACCGCACGAAAGCTCTGCTATAATGGAAATCAGTTTGTGACAGCTCTGCTACGTGATAGAAGTTTGTGGTTGTGTGACTGAAGTTTCCATTTGGGACTCGTTGTAGTAAACGGTCTGATTCGCCTGGGCTGAAATATTCAAGTTCACAGTACTTTTGAAATGAATCAACAAAGTTTTGACCACAGAGATCGATTGTCATTGCCTGTTCAAGACAGTTCCGAACTCAGCAGGTCCAATGATATCCCTCAGACAGTTCCCAGCTCAGCAGGTCCAGTGATATCCCTCAGTCCCTTCACTTCAGAGAGAAACTGTGGTTCGTTTCTAGTTCTTCTTCTTCTTCTTCTTCTTCTTCTTCTGCTCTTCCTCCTCCTTCTCCATCCTCCTTCTCCTCCTCCTTCTTCTTATCCTTCTTCTTCTCCTTCTCCTTCTTCTTCTTCTTCTTCTCCTTCTTCTTCTTCTTCTTCTTCTTCTTCTTCTCCTTCTTCTCCTTCTTCTTCTTCTTCTCCTTCTTCTTCTCCTTCTTCTTCTTCTTCTTCTTCTTCCTCTTCCTCCTCCTCCTCCTGGCCCAGAATGCCACAACAGAGAAACTGTCAAACACATCTATCCCCTGCTCAGATCTGAAACCCCAAATTAATGAGTATGTCAGAGACCTCTGGCAGGAGGATTGGAATACACAGACGGATAACAAGCTCTTTCAGATCCGTCCAAACCTTAAGGACTTTCTCTCATCTACATCTGGTGGTCGTAAAGAAGAAACAGTTCTGTGCCGGCTGCACACCGGTGTCGTATATAATACTGTCGCTCATAAAATCGTGTCGCAGCGACAGTATTTCCCGGGAAATACTGCATTTTATGGATAGCTACAATATTCTATGGGACATTTTTCGTCAAAAGTTGTCGCGCGACATTTTTTTCCAGCAATTATTGTCGCTGCAACAATATTTCACGTGAAATGCTATCGCTGCGATACAATTCCACGGCGACAGTATTATATACGACACCGGCCATTCGTATTTTACCCATTCATACCTTTTAATAATAATATAATAATAATAATAATAATAATAATAATGAATACTTATATAGCGCCTATTCTCGGCTAGAGGCCAAGCTCTAAGCGCTTTACAATCCACACTCGTTTACACAACGGGCTGCCCACCTGGGTAGTGCCGACTGAAGAGCTGCCAGCTGGCGCTTCATTCAGTCGTTTCCTGTGTCATCCATTCAATATCGTTCAATATCGATCACTCATTTTCTTTACTTCCTTCATTCTTTCCATTTCTCACGCAGGGTGCATGCTATGTGTAACGTGTCATCCATACCAACGGCCAAACTGGCCTACTCTTCCGAAAGTTGGTGATAGGATTTTACGTGTGTGCAAGATGTTATGCAAACGTTCACCCACGGAACCTCGGTTTATAGTCTCATTCGAAGGACTGTATGGGAAATGGAGTCA
>CM031601.1:11720264-11723743 GCA_018398815.1 Conus ventricosus
GCTCCCATTTTACTGTACGGGTCTGAGGTCTGGGGCTATCAACAGCTCGATGTACTAGAGAAGTCGAGTCACATATGTTTGCCTGTAAACGTTACTTGAACGTAAGCAAGCAAACGCCAAACAAAATGGTGCTGGGAGACCTCGGCCGATATCCAATGTATGTTTTAGCGGCTGAAAGGTGTATTCGTTACTGGCTAAGAGTTTGTAATCTGGCAGAAGAAAGACTACCCAAGAAGGCCTATAATATGTTAAACCACCTTCAAGAATTGGGCAAAAAAACATGGGCGTTTTACGTGAGACAGTTATTATTTGTAAACGGATTTGGAGATGTTTGGTTGCAACAGAGTGTTGGCAATATGAACAATTTCACTTATATTTTTAGACAGAGACTCGCTGATCAGTATACACAAACTTGGCATGATAAACTGGAATCAGCAGAACGTTTTGAACTGTATTCTAGCTTTAAGCAGTTCCTACGAACAGAGCATTATTTGGATTACGAGATATCACGGTGTCAGAAAGAAGCGTATGTTAAGTTTAGATTTGGCATTTCTCAAATAAGGGTGCATAAACTGAGATACAGAAGGGATGTGGTACCAAGACATTTATTATGTCCGGTGTGCAAAGGAGCTATTGAAGACGAGTCACATGTGTTGTTTGAATGCAGTGTGTATGAAATATTTAGAGAAAATGTGAATGCTATCAATAACGCTGAAGGAAGTGTGTCGTATGTAATGTCCTGTGCCGATGAAGTGTCTGTAAGACAAGTCTCACGTTTTCTGTACAACGTTTTCCGAAGAAGATCACAGCTGATACAAGAGGAAGAACTGAAGAGAGTGTGTGTTCATGCTGTGGAATGATGATTTTGAATGGACAAATTAAGCTCTAACAAATATTCCGTAGGAATGAAGTTAATGGATGGATGCTCGTAAACTTTGATTAATAATGATTGAGGATCTCAGTTATTAACGAGAACTGAAGACTGATCGGGGATCAAGGCGGTAATATATATCCTGTTGATTAATTTTCAAGAATTTATTGTTGGCCTGCCTTCATTGGAATGTCGATCTGCGTGGGACTACGAATTGTATGAATGGTAAATCTATTTTGCTATCCCCTTGAAATGAACATGTATATATGTTTATTCAATAAAATGTCAGTGTCAGTGTCAGTGTCCAGTGTCTCCTCCCTCCCTCTCTCTCTTCTCTCTCTCTCTCTCTCTCTCTCTCTCTCTCTCTCTCTCTCTCTCTCTCTCTCTCTCCCCCTCTCTCTCACGCGGCGCCGGCAGACTCGAACTCGTAACCCTGGCTACAGGAACTTAGTACTCCACCACAGTCGAAACCAGGCACATTGGACCTTCGCTCACGGAACAAAGATGGACTGGGACGAGGACTATCAAACAAACAGCGCGCAGGATAACCTATCATCCTCCGAGCGCCATGAAGTGGAGGACGTTTTATGGACTTTACTTGTGTCCCCCTCCCCGCCGATTTGCCTGGACAGGACTTCAGATAAGAGGGTGGTCACCACGCGGGATGAGAGAGAGCTTCAAACACCGGCGCTGATGTTGACCACCAGCCCTGTGGCCGATAAGCAGAAGATGCCACGGTGAGTGCTCAAGATACCCTCAAAGCTCATGACAGCATTGTTAAGGGATGGGACCTGTTTGCTGTGGGGAATAGTGGGTGATACAGAATAATACCGCTGATGCGATACTGAAGGGGGGGGGGGGGGGGGGGGGGGGGGTGGGGTGGGGGGGGGGGGGGGGCTGATACTGGACGTTCCAAAGATCTTGGGGAGCGTCTGAATTTATTGACTGGGGAGGAGGGGGGTGGGGGAGGGGGTTGTGGTCAGCGCTGAGGTGTCTACGTTGTGTCCGTTCTCTGTAGAATGGTATTTGGGGGAAAAAACAACAACAAAAAAACCACCCTCCAAATCAGCTTCTGCTCAGAGAAGACTAAAGTCTTGTAGCAGATACGGGACGTTCCAAAGATCTCGGGGAGCATCTGAATATATTGACGGAAGGGGTGGCGGTGGGGGTGGGGGTGGGATTGACGGGAGGGGTGGGGGTGGGGGTGGGGGTGGGGGTGGGATTGACGGGAGGGGTGGGGGTGGTGGTGGGGGTGGGGATATCAGCGCTGGGGTGTCTGCTTTGTGTCCGTTTTCTGTAGAATGGTGTTAAAGAAAAAAAAAAACCCGTCCCAAACAGTTCTGTCCCAAGAGACTGGTAGCTCATCGTTCTCAACAAAGGCAGAAGCTGTGACTGAATCGCTCATTTGTTGTTGATACTCTTGCTACCGCTAACACACCACACCACCACCACCACCACCAATACCACTATCTTTTTAAGTGAGCTATAGAGGTTGTTGATTGGCTTACTGGCTGACATCATTATTACCAAGACTCACTGGGTGTTAACGTGTCCTTGATGCCAAGTGATTAGTTACAAAAAAAAAAAAATGAAAGTATATTCATGTTCTTTGGTGATGAGGTTTTGTATCATGATTGTGGTGAAGAGCTCATGGTGTAAACATTGAGGTACGATAATTACCTCATATGAAAGATTGAAAAATAAAACAGAAACAAAGTTATTAAAAAAAAAACCTATAATATATAAACAAAAACGAAAACAATTCAGTACTACAGTTTACATAGGATTAAATTTTATTATTATAAGAAAATGAAAAAAAAATTCTTTACACACACACACACTGACTGACTGACTGAAAACCATTTACTGTCAGATTAACATAGTGTTGTACTGACATTTTAAAAAGAAAAACCTTAATTAAATTATTGAGATAACGAAATAATACAAAACAACATCTGAAAGACATAAAAGTTATAAAGGAAAATTAACAGGGAAACATTTTAACATTTGTAAGTAACATAATAAATATAAAAAAATTGTAACAATAAAAGCAATTACATCTTAACTGTACTGAAAATCAAAAATCTCTCTCTCTCTCTCTCTCTCTCTCTCTCTCTCTCTCTCTCTCTCTCTCATAAAACACCATAAAAAAAATAAAAAAGAACACCATAACAGCACACACACAAAAAAAAACACACACCATCGATCACACACACACACACCACACACACCACACACCACACACACTCACACACACACACACACACACACACACACCACACACACACACACCACACACACACACACACACTCACACACACAACACACACAACACACACACACACACACACAACACACACACACACACACACACACACCACACACACACACACACACAACCACGCTTCCCCTTCCCCTACTCACGTGTGTGCGAGCACGCACATATATTCACTTACAGACAAAAACAAAAACTCTCTCTCTCTCGCACGCACGCGCGCGCGCGCGCACCACACACACACACACACACACACACACACACACACACACACACACACACAACACACAAGCCCTCCTACATCATTCAAAACTATAACACAAAAAAGTTAGG
>CM031601.1:11723843-11726343 GCA_018398815.1 Conus ventricosus
GCTATTGTCACGAGCCTTCCTTTTCTTGTTTTTTAAAACCCTTTAAAGGCAATTTAGGGGGCCCAAATATCTGTTGCCTGCAGGGTCAATCTTTTTCTGTTTTTTTTTCCCATTGTCGGGGGACTGGCGGATGATGGATGCAAAAATCCAGTCATAATCGAAGTAATGAGCATTTGTTTAAGCTGTATTTCAACTTTTACCCCAGATTAATTGTTTTTACAGGTCATCTCTTTCCGAACAGCACCACCTTTTAAAGGAATCCCCTTCATGAAAAAAAAAAAAGAAAAAACAGTATTCATCCCGTCGTGGGGACATTTGTGTTTTGTTTTTCCTCCTGTCGCCCTAACTTGTTACCGTCAGATTTTCTGTTTTCTTTTTACCGTCATATTTTCTTCTTCTCTTTGTTTACCGTAAGAGTTTTTCTTTTTCTCTTTGTTTACCCTCTTTGTTTCTTCTCTTTGTTTACCGCAGATTTTCTTCTTCCCCACTCCTCCCCACAGCACAAAACATGCCTTTCTATCTGAGCTTTTCGTTTGTTCTCCATCTAGCCTTTGTGAGACCGAAATTGCCGGGAATATTTGTCATCCTTTTAAAATTTTCTAACTTGATGAGGATTAAATTTCCCGAAGGGGAATGTGTAATGTTTTCTTTAAGGACAGTCTGTCCCGGTCCCAGAAGGGAAAGTCGTAAGTTTCTTTAATGGCATTTTGTCCTTGTCCCCGAAGGCGAATGGTAATGTTTCTTTAATGGGCGCTGTAACCCCGTGTCCCAAAGGCGAATGTCGTAATGTTTCTTTAATGGGCAGTCCCGAGACTTCCTGGAAAACACCTTCTGGTTTTCCCCCTTAGGGAACACAATAGCTCTGGGCGGCGACCAGTAGACTGCTTGTGTTCCTGTTCCTGTGAGTTGTCGGCGAAGTCAAACCCCGGCAGACCCTGTAACCCAGGGCAGACTAAACCGTTGACTTATTCCCCCCACTCTGCAGGGCATTTTGGGTTTTAGGGGTACCAACCAAAGGTCAATCTTGGACTGACCTCAGGGCTGTCCCGTTGTACATGAAAAAGCAAGTACACGAATGGTAACACAAAAAAAAGCTAAAAAAAAGCCACAAACAAAGCTAAAAATAAGCACACAAACAAAATAAAAAAAAAGCCAACAAACCCGAACATGAACAAGCAAATGAAAAAAGGCAAGTATAAAAAAAAAGGAAAAAGGGAAAGGGATGGACTTTGAGAAGTATGATTTAAGGAGATTTTTGGTAGGGTTAGATCGCCCAATAAAAAATTCTTTATGTCACGAACTAGATGCCCGAGACAAAATAAAACACTGTATTAGAAAGTTAAAAAAACACCCCAAAACTGAAAAGATAATGATGAAGTATGAAAACGTAAACCAAAATTTATTAGATTGAAAAATGAAAAAAAAAGTGACATCTTTAAATTACAAAAGAACAGAGGAAAAAAAGCTAAACATTTTAAAGGGCGACACAACAAATCCCCTTGACAATTTTGGAAAGAAACAGAGGGACCGGTTTTTAAAAAAAATTTTAAAAAAGAAGAGAGAGAGAGAGAAAAGAGAAGAGGGGGAGAGAGAGAGAGAGAAAAGAAGAAGAGAGAAGAGAGTTGGAGAGAGCGAGAAGAGAGAGGAGAGAGAGGAGAAAAAGAGAAGAGAGAGAGAGAGAAGCGAGAAGCGGAGGGAGAAGGAAGACTGAGAGAAGAGAAGACAGAGAAGAGAGAGCACAGAGAGATAGGATATGATTCCAGCCACCCGCCTACCTCCTGAAATAACAAAACGAACATGATACATAGACAGGGGGGAGAGGAAAGAAATGAGAAACATAATTTGCACAAAACAGGAAGAGAAGGGTCGAATGGGAGAGAACAAAAATGTGTCAATATATTATGTCTATTAGTCTGACAGCAACAAACTGAGTTTGTAAGCTACCCCCAATGCCAGTTCCATAACCTAAATTCATACTAGCAACAGAACGTTGAAGAGAAGTTAAAACACATTACAGTTTTGACCTTAGACGAGGAGAAAGGGTACCCCAATTCGTCTAGGTGTTGAATGAAAAATAATTAGTGAAAGTGGTTAGAAGAAAGGTAACGCAATTTCTACAAATACTCTTAACAAAGTGTGAATAGAAAAGAGAGAGTGCCATTTTTTTTTTTTTTGGGGGGGGGGGGGGGGGGGCGGGAAGGGGGGGGGGGGGGGGGAGGGGGGAGAGGTTGATAAAAGCGCGAAATAAACAGAAATGTGAGTCCGTAACAAATTAGTACTGAAAGCGGAACTTACGAGTGAACAAAGGATTGGGAACATGGTCAGCTAGGTGATGTCTGACATTAGATTGAAAAATAATTCTCTCTCTCTCTCTCTCTCTCTCTCTCTCTTCCTCTCCTCTCTCTCTCTCTCTCTCTCTCTCTCTCTCTCTCTCTCTCTCCTCTCTCAATCTCTCTCTCTCTCTCTCTCACACACACACACACAACACACACACACACAC
>CM031601.1:11731343-11743843 GCA_018398815.1 Conus ventricosus
GGCAGACACGTCCATAGCGACGACGGCAACAGACAATCTTCCTGAATCGCATGACAAGGACAATGATAGAGACAGTGAAGAGAGAAAGAATTGGAGGAGAATGAGGGTGGCGGAAGGCTGGTGTGGAGGGCATAGGAGGAACGGAGGACGACAGAAAAAAGTTTGAGTCAGGACTGGAGAGGGGGAGAGCGAGAGAGAGAGAGAGCGAGAGAGAGAGAGAGAGAGAGAGAGAGAGAGAGAGAGAGAGAGAGAGAGAGAGAGAGAGAGAGAGAGAGAGAGAGAGAGAGAGGAGAGGGAGGGAGGCTCATAAATTCTTATGATCATTATCATGCTTTTGTATGGCCTTAATAAACAACGACTGAATTAACCACTGGCCTCATTTGGTCCTGACGCATTAAATCGTGGCTTGCTTAAAACTGGTCTCATGAAATACTGGACTTGTTGAAACTCTGGTCTCATGGGACACGTATTTAAGGCAGCATTCATTAAAGACTGGCCTTTTTCAACACTGACCTCATCAAACACTCATTAGATATTGAAATCATGAAACATTTGTTCCATTACACACCGATCAAACGCTGTTTTCAATGAACGTTGAATCATTAAAGACTGGCCTCATCACACATTCGCTGATTAAATTCTGGTCTTTTTTATTCCAAGTTCTTATAGAACAGGGAGTACTTTAGAATGGGAACGAAGAAATGCTGTGTGTGTGTGTGTGTGTGTGTGTGTGTGTGTGTGTGTGTGTGTGTGTGTGTGTGTGTGTGTGTGTCTGTGTGTGTGTGTGTGTGTGTGTGTGTGTGTGTGTGTGTGGTGTGTGTGTGTGTGTGTGTGTCTGTGTGTGTGTCTGTGTGTCTGTGTGTCTGTGTGTCCGTGGTCAAAATGTGTTCCACTCGCTCCAGACATAACTACTGGGCCGATGTTTCTGAAAATTTGTAGGTATGTTCATTATGGGCTACGGATGATGCCCGATGTTTTAGTTTACCGCTATAGCCGTTAGTAACGGCTGTAACGGCATGTAACGGTTTTTCTTCTTTATGGAATATCTCAGAAAGTACTTGGTCGATCTTTGTAAAAATGAGCAGTTACGTTCATTATGGTCACGGATGATGCCCGATGTTTTAGTTTACCTCGTTATGGCCGTTACTAACGGCTGTAACGGCCTGTAGCGGTTTTTCTTCTTTATGGAATATCTCAGAAAGTACTTGGCCGATCATTCTGAAAATTTGTAGGTGTGTTCATTATGGGTCACGAATAATGCCCGATGTTTTACTTCACCGTTATAACCGTTACTAACGGCTGTAACGGCCTGTAACGGTTTTTCTTCTTTATGGAATATCTCAGAAAGTACTTGGCCGACCTTTATGAAAATTAGCAGGTATGTTCATTATGGGTCACGGATGATGCCTGATGTTTTAGTTTGCCCCGTTATAGCCGTTGCTAACGGTTGTAACGGCCTGTAACGGTTTTTTCTTCTTTGTGGAATATCTCAGAAAGTACTTGGCCAATTTATAAGCGGTTTGGATGATCTTGTGACAAATCGGAACCTCTGTCCATATGTAAGTGATGTAATGCTGAAAATGGATTAAACAACCGATAAAAACCGTTATTCTGCCGTTATTTCTTATATATAGGTGGATTTTTAATGAAATTTGGTATATAGAAAGGTTATCACACACAAATGGCACTTCTATATAGTGTTTTAAAATCTGACCGTTAAAAACCGTTATTCTTGACATATTGTCCGATTTTGATGAAATTTGGTATGTACACAGGCTTTAGCCCAGTGAGGACTAAAATACCGGTTTCAAAAGTGTATATCGGTTATATAACCGTTAAACCGTTATTTTGCCGTTATTCTCTATATATTGGTGGAGTTTAATGAAATTTTGTATATAGAAAGGTCATCACACACAAATGGCACTTCCATGCAGTGTTTCTAAATCTGACCGTTAAAAACCGTTATTCTTGACATATTGTCCGATTTGGATGAAATTTGGTATGTACACAGGCGTTAGCCCAGTGAGGACTAAAATACCAGTTTCAAAAGTGTACATCGGTTAAATAACCGTCAAAACCGTTATTTTGCCTTTATTTCTTATATCACAACGCACTTGGCCGATTTGGAAAACTGGGAGTACGTTTATATGCTTCGCATCTTGTTAAATGCTAGTTTCACAACACAGTTACGTTATCAACCATTGATTTATGAAACACAGTTCTAACTGAATACTGTCCTAATGCAAAACAAGTCGAATGAGAGCGCATTGTATGTGACAGACCACGTATGATTGAATCTGTCCTGGAAGAGAGAGAGAGAGAGAAGAGAGGAGAGAGAGAGAGAGAGAGAGAGAGAGAGAGAGAGAGAGAGGAGAGAGAGAGAGAGAGAGAGAGAGAGAGAGAGAGAGAGAGAGAGAGAGAAGGGAATGGGGTAGTGGTGGTGGTGGAGGGTCTGCTAAATGTTAAAGACGAATTTTCTTTTTTGACTTCGTCATGTTGCCTCTCCTTCCTTCGTGAAAAGTTGAGATAATTTACTTCCGAAAACATTCACAAGACTTGTCAAAACTTTAATTCTTCGAAGACAACCTATTCAAGTTTTTCAGACTGATTTTTGATTCCGATTTAGTGTGTGGACAAAACGTTGACATAATTTTTGGTTTTGTACAGCAGCTGTCTTTGTTTTCTCCAAGACCCCGCAGAGAACCAGACAGATTCTATTCCAAGCTACCCTTCCGATGCATTTCCGCTTTCACAAGCGATCGCACCACTAACAGGAAACCACCCCACTAGAAACGCCATCATTGGCATGCGCAACGTCTGCGTAAGTGGAATTAAGACGCAGATTAAGTTATCTCCCAAAATTGCTCTCCATCAGCGTGAGGAACTGTGAGCAGCTTTTTTCTTGCCAGTTTTTTTTTTCTCAGCACAAGGAGCCAGACAAAGAAAGGAAGGAAGGCTGGAACAATTCGTGGAGGAGGCTTGCGTCTTGTCCACATAGGCGACTTGACAAGACAAACTTCTTTCCTGCTCTTGTTAACCTGATCTGTCTGTTCGGCGGACATTTTGTCCACATCTGGAACCGTGTGAAACGGGTTCTGTAGAGTGGTCTGCTGAATATTACAATCATGCTGCATTCACGCCATTGCTATAAAACAGTTGTCGTTGTTATTGCTTTACGGGACACAGCTTACGAAAAAAAAGTCAATCAACACCTGAGCGCGAGCAAGGTCATCGGAAAATAGATTACACCCGATCCCTTTTATGATATACTCGTTAAAAAAAAAAAACCCAAACCTGCCAATGGCCTTCTTTTTATGACTAAATCTCTTTGCTTCCTACAAACCCAGTTGTAGTAGATTCTCCAGCATTGTAAATATGCATTGTTTCCCCACAATCCTTACAAAAGTAAAATCACATTGCAAATGATTCGTAAGCTGTATGTAACATTCTCCACGCTACAGAACATTGAATGAAAAAGGACATGTTTCGGTTGTTGCTCAGTTAGCGCATTTTGTCATTATTCAGGTTTGTCTGTACTTTGATTTGAAAATAGTTGACAGCATGATTGAACCAATGACTCAATGTGACAAGTCATGAACAAGAACATGTTCTATTGTGTATTAATGAATAAGGTGTGAGAAATTGAAATTTATGAGTGTAAACATAGTTCAGTCTTGTAACGGCTGTCTTGAGTAGCCACCCTTCGATATGTTAAAATGTAAATTCCCATCTCATATTTAAAACCGAAATCTATTCTCACTTCGGCTTATCGATTTCATTGCTCGTGTCAGGTACTCATCCCGCTAGAGAATGTCAAGGCTTCAGTTCCCGTTGCTGATGCAGTGCTCAACTGCTGGGGGTTTACCGTGTGTAAGACAGAGCATTATGACATAAGGAGCCAAAGTCTCTCTTTCCACTGTCCCCAATTGAATCAGACACCCATTCACTGCCCGATGGACTGAGGGTTTTCAAGTTGTAAAAATCCATGCACAGAGAGAGAGAGAGAGAGAGAGAGAGAGAGAGAGAGAGATCTGAGCAATGGACTCTTGAAAAACTGACTTCGCTAAACTCTAACCTCGTTAAGCACTGACCTATCAAACCTATCAAATGGCTGAATCAAACGCTAGCCTCATCAAGTCCTGACACATCACACCGTGGCTTGATTGAAATCAGCCATCGTTTACACTGGCCTCATTAAATATTGGACGATTGGAAACACTGGTCTGACTAAACACGTATTAAAAGCTAACCTGAACTTTTTGAACACTCAGTAAAAGCCTGTATTTCCGTTTGTGTTCGGGGTGAGATAAATAAGCGAAAGAACCTAAATAAATACTTCAGCTTTTTCGTAAGAACTAATTTACATAGTTGTATGTGCAGACGTGTTTTCTGTTTGCTGTTTTGTTTTGTAGCTGAAAGCTCTGAAATGGCCTATGACTGGCTGCTTGATGACCCACACCAAGCAGCCAACAAAACACAGAAATTAGCAAACTAATTCAATGATCATCAATCCATCGACCTTACTGGCTCCAATACTAATTCAATGATCATCAATCCATCGACCTTACTGGCTCCAATACTAATTCAATGATGATCAATCCATCGACCTTACTGGCTCCAATGCTAGTTACGCCTGCTTCTCGAATGCACCCACTGTTTTCTTCTTATCGTAACAAAATACTCTCTCTTTCCACAATGCAAATATTTAGGTCTTTGATTTTTGCATGTCATTTTTCCTTAAAGTAAGTCCCTCTTATTACCCAGAATAATAGCAAATCGATTAATCAATGTCGTTGAAATTGATCCGAATAATGTTCGAATTTTCCCTTTACTTTAATTTCGAAAGGGATCCTGTTGCCTGATTCATATTTTTGATTTCTGTGCATTTTTTTTTCTTCGGGTCTGTTTTCTCTGAAGAGGGGAAGGAACTCCCAAACGCGGTGCTTCTTTCATATTATCTTTCTGCTATTTGTTTGTAGCTCTGATAACTAAAATAGTATTCGTCAGTTCCTTTGCGTTCAGAAACCTTTTCTATTATCCTTTTGCTGCCAGTGATGAGTTTATCGGAATAGTTTGGGTCATGCCAGGTCTGCAGACATCCTGGAAGCGAGTCTCAGGTTCCTCAAATGCCAGGGAACATCTGCTGTGTAGAGAAAGAAAAACAGACATTCTGCTCTCATTTCTTCGACGAATGTAGTCAAGGCGGGATTTAAAAAAAATATCTGAGTGATGCATCATCCTCATTGAAATGCATGCAGTTCCTGATTGCATCGGAGATGCGTGATGCTGCGAATGGAACTCAAAGAAGAAGAAGAAGAACAATAACAAAAACAAGAACCAGCTACCCAAACAAACAAACTAATAGATATAGGCGGTGAAAGGCAAGGAGTCGGAAGTGGAAGAACATAATAGGAGCAGGAAGATTAGGGCGAAATAAATGCATTGCGACAGAGCTTGTAATGAGGCGGAATGTGGAGGCGGAGAGAGAGAGAAGAGAGAGAGGAGAGAGAGAGAGAGAGAGAGAGGAGAGAGGAGAGAGAGAGAGAGAGAGAGAGAGAGAGAGAGAACTCAAAAAGCTTTAATGTACGTCGGCCTAGGGCTACAATACAAGGCACAAAGGGAAGGGGGTGGTGGTGGTGGTGGTGATGGTTAGGAGCGGGGTGGAGTTAATAACAAATGTATGCTACTTCAACTACTTGTACAACCCTCAAAGATCTACAAACCAGACGACAAACATCTTTAGTTAGTGATGAAACAAACTGATCACAAGTGAGCTGTTGGAGGACGGACTGGGAGCTTTCCAAAGAAACAACGCAGGATGCTGCGAGAAGCTGTTAACAGACTGATGTAGCACTGTATCAGATTTATGGGACTATCTCGCAGAAATGTGTGTTTTAACGTAAAATTCACGCAGCAAAATCAGACGGCAACTAAAACATCCTACAGATCTGCGACATATAATTCAGTAGCCTCTTGAAGCTGGTAAAGTCATCACGCCCTGTTGCTGAATGACTGGTCTCTTAGGCGAAAAAAAGAAGAAGAAAAACTCTAACAACCAATTCCTGATCTGACAGCATTGAAAATGAATACAATCCGTTTAACTGTGGCTGAACTAATTCAACTCTGATTTGCCTTCGCAGAAGGACCCCCCCCCCCCCCCCCCCCCCCTTCTTTTTCTTTTTAGTCAAACCTTCGTGCCTATGCAATGGCGGTGACGTATGATGTAATCTCTCTCTCTCTCTCTCTCTCTCTCTCTCTCTCTCTCTCTCTCTCTCTCTCTCTCTCTCTCTCTCTCTCTCTCTCTCTCTCTCTCTCTCTCTCTACGCGCGCGCGTGCGTGTGTGCGTACGTGCGTGTGTGTGTGTGTGTGTGTGTGTGTGTGTGTGTGTGTGTGTGTGTGTGTGTGTGTGTGTGTGTGTGTGCCTTTGTGTCTGTGTATTTGTGTGTGTCTGTGTCTGTGTCTGTGTGTACCTGTGTATGTTTATATGGAACTTTACAGCTTGAAAATCCTCTCCATCCTTTAAATTAAGGAATGAAACGATACCTGTTTCAGTTTGAGGCAGTGGAACCAAAGATTGAAGCTCCGTATTCCATAACGCTGTGCCTTACACACGATGAACCTTTCTCAGTTCACCATTCCATCATCCGTACGCCGATGGAATTAATTAGACATGCAAGCTTCAACATTCTCCTGAGAGTTGAGTATCAGACACGAGTAATAAAACTAAGTGAAGTCATAATGAATGTGTGTTTTTAATATGAGAAGGGAATGTATATTTTGAACACATCAGATGGTGGCTGGTCTGAGCAGCAATATCAGAGCTGAACTAGGTTAACACTCAGACACTTCAATACTCATGCCTTATTCATTTACACAATAGAACAAATGTTTACACAATCGAACGAATAGGCTTGTTCGTGACTTTCCAAATTTAGTCAGTTGTTCAGTCATACTGTCGATATTCTAAGCAAAGTCGTAGATAAAGGTGAATGGCGGCAAAAAAAGTTACAATCATGATTATTATCAAAACTATTGATATACATATCATAATTATTAATATACCTATTAGACTCCATCCTTCTCATAATTTATACCTTCCATCTCCTCTTTGGTCTTCCTGTCCCACCCCCATCTCCCCGTGGTATTTTACCTCCTTAGTATTAGTATTAGAGCTATTATCATCATTACTTTTATTAATACCGTTACTATTGTTTCATTATATTTATTCATCTATTTTGTTTGTACTTATCTAGTTTTAAGTACTATTATTACTATTATTATTATTTCCTTTTAAATTATATTTCTGTATCATGCTTTTATTATCAGTACTATTATTACCATTGCCTTTACTGTAGTTGCTAGCATTATCATCATTCATACGATTGCTAGTATTGATATTACCATCGCTGCCATTAACAATACCATCGCCATCGCCACTAAGACTGTTGCCACGGCAACATGCTGTTTCAGAATCCTCTAACCCACTCTCCTTTGTCTTAGACTGCAACTGCTATTGCTGTATTATCACCAAAAGTGGTAGTAATTGTGTCTTCATTTATTTTTTCAATATTTTGATCATCATCATTACCATTATAAGTATTCATATTAGTAATATAATTATCATCATTACTACCTCGACTCACACATTATCTCGCTTCTGACAGCCTCGTTTCCATTGAACGCCTATCTTGCGCTGAAGTGGATGAAGATAAGTGACTGCTCGTTCATTTTCGTTGTCCTGCGTGTTTGGTATCTTGCCTGAAGAAGACCTAATAAGTCGAAACGCGTCGTGTTTGTCTTGTGATTCCTTTGTCCCTTTTTGTTGGCGGTGCGCTAACATTGATATTCATAATTTGTTAACATTCCCGCCTGCAGTCTCCTCACTTTGCAAGTAGATCTGGCGACAAAAAAGTGCTAAATGTGCAACGACCAAAACAAGTTTTTCTTCATCCTTCTGTACCGAATTGAGTATCACATACAACTTATGAATCTTTCACAGTCTGGTTTTTACTGTTGTACGGCTTGGATAAAAGAAGAAATAGACATGTTTACTGTGCAGAAGAATTCATTACAACCATTTAGCACAAGAAAGGATGTTTAGTCGTTAAAAAGCCTTGGGTAGTTTTTTTAAACTATATTTTTTCATTTATTAAAAGTAGAATTAACTATAAACGATAGATCGTAAGAGAGGTTAAGTGTAACATATTTTCTGATGATATTGGTTAGGTCACGGATAAGATGTGTTTTTGTTCGCATGTATCCTGTAAAGCAACAACATGCTTAAAAACGATGTGAATCCAACGTGATCCTAATATTCAACTAACCTGTCTGCAGACTCGTTTCGAACAGCTCGTGCAGATGGACAAAATGTCAGACGAACAAACAGATTTAAGATAACAAGGGCACCAAGTTTGTCTTGTCTAGTCGTACGTTTGGACTAGACGCATACCTCTACTACAAAATTAATTATCCTAGTCTGCCTTTTTTTTTCTTCAGCCAGATTCGTTGTGTGGAGAACGAAACTGGCAATTAAAAAAAAAAAAAGAAACTATTCACAGTTCTCCACGCTGATGGAGGGCAATTAAGGGAGATAACTTAATCTCGGTCTTAATTCCACTTATGCAGATGCTGTGCATACCAATGAAGGGTCTTCGGGTGATGTAGTTTCCAATTGTGGAGGGGACCATTTGCAAACCTGAATTTCAAAGGAAGGATGGCTGGAAATGGAATTTGTCGGGCTCTCCGCCGGGTCTTGGAGAAAACGGAGGACAGCGGCTGCACAGAACCAATGATCAGTGTCATCTTTTTGTGCACAAAACGATTCAGAATTAAAATCAATTTATAAACTTGAAAATAGTCTAAGTCTTTGAAGAATTCAAGTTTTTGACAAATCACAAATACTGAAATCATGAAACTATAGTCTTAGTAAACACTCATTGAACACCGGCTTCAAGAAACTCTGACTCTTTGAACACAGCTGGTCTCATTACGCATTTACTTACTGAATACTGGAATGAAATGCTGCTTACCTAAGACAATGAGTCCCAAAGGTTGACGCACCAAACACAGTTCTAGTTGAATAGTATCCCGGTTTTGAAATGAGTCATATATGAGGGAGCACTGTGTGTGACAGTCCACGAATAACTGGGTCTCTCTTAGAGAGAGAGAGAGGAGAGAGAGAGAGAGAGAGAGAGAGAGAGAGAGAGAGAGAGAGAGAGAGAGAGAGAGAGAGAGAGAGAGAGAATGTATTTGGGGGTCTGCTAAATGTTAAAGATGATTTTTTTCTTTCTGTGTTCTTTTGTCCTGTCGTTCTTTTGAGTGAAAAATAGTGCTTTTAAGATATTTATACTATTTGTTTTCCTAAATGTTCTCATGACAAACCTTCACCTCTTCGAAGACTCAAACAATTCAAGTTATTCAGATCGATTTTTGATTCTGATTCGGTATGGGCACAAAGAGATGACATTGATCATTGGTTCTGTTTGGCAGCTGTCCTGTTTTCTCAAGGATCCAGCAGAGATCCGCCAGACAAATTCCATTCCTGGCCACTCTTCTATTGAACTTCCTCTTCTCCAAACGTCCCTTTCACAATAGCAAACTGCTCCACCAGAGGGGGCTTATTGGTATGCACGACATCTGCATAAGTGGAATGGAGACCGAGATTAAGTGATCTCCCTAAACTGCTCTCCATCGGCGCGAAGAACTGTGAACAACTTTTTATTCCCAGTGTCTTGTTCCACACAACGAACCCAGTTAAAGCGAGGAAGGCAGACTGGGAAAATAAATTGGTAGTGGAGGCATACGTCTGGTCCAAAAAGGGCGACTTGACAAGACACATTTCTTACGTGCCCTTGTTAACCTGATCTGTCTGTTCGGTCTGATATTTAAGAAAAAAAAAACCACCTTCAAATCTATGATCACGTCACTCGTTTTTATTACTCGTGTCTGCTACTGAACCTGACAGACAGTGTTAAAGCCTGCATGTTCACTTTCCATTGGCGTATGGATGATGGAATGGTTTTTTTGTTTTTGTTGCGTCAGTTGTGGGATCAATGGAGCACCTAAGGTGGTGTCATTTTTTCCCCTCCTAAGGCCCAAATCCACCTCTTCATTTTTTGGTGCTTCACATTGTCCTCTTCATCTGCCAAAAGATACCAAAAGGCAGAAAAAAAGGGGGGAAAAACGATATCCACAACTAGCTTTTTTTTCTTTTTTTCCAAACCAATCTCTTACACACCATGCATAGTCTGTATGTTCTCTCACAGAATTGATGGACATGTTCTTGCTGATTTTAGTGTTTTGGCGTTTGATACAATGTGTCTGGGTTTGTTACTGGTCTAATGTGTGGTGTACTGGCACACTCACTCTGATTATGTGTTGCTTATACAAAGAAAACAACAGACAGACGGCGAAAAAAAAGAAAGAAAGAAAGAAAGAAAGGAAGGAAGAAAGAAGAGGAAGAAGGAAAGAAGACAAAAAAAAAACGAAAATGAATTCGTTGCTGTGTAAAAACAAACGAAATAACAAAATAAATAGACAGTTGTAAAGCAAACGTGAAACACAATAATCTCCAGACGAAGATGTGACCAGGTTGAGCACATTGAATACAAGTGATGGAATAGTTAGTTGCCAGTGGTTCACTGTGTGTGAGGCACAGCATTATGGAATATGGAGCTTCGATCTTTGGTTCCATTGCGCCGAGCTGAATCAAGTACCGTGTTACTACTAAATGGATGGAGAGGGTTTTCAAAATGTTAAACTCCATACAAAGACGCACAGACACACAGAGACACACAGATACACAGACATAGATAGAGACACAGACACAGACACAGACACAGACACACACAGACACAGACACACACAGACACACACAGACACACACACACACACACACACACACACACACACACACACACACACACACACACACACACAAACACAGAGGAGAGAGAGAGAGAGAGAGAGAGAGAGAGAGAGAGAGAGAGAGAGAGAGAGAGAGAGAGAGAGAGAGGAGAGAGAGAGAGAGGAGACCTAAACATGATATTGCTACTACTCATACCTAAATCACTCTTAGCTTCTCTTCACATCTTACATTCTTTACGTAGAAATTAGTTAGATTTCACCATCACCGTTGCAATCCATCATCTTGCAATCGATGGCATCTGTACTGAACACTCATGACCTAAACTCTCTATCCAATCATCATCTGAACTGAACACTCGTGACATAAACTCTCTAACCAATCATCATCTGTACTGAACACTCATGACCTAAACTCTCTATCCAATCATCATCTGAACTGAACACTCATGATCTAAACTCTCTATCCAATCATCATCTGAACTGAACACTCGTGACCTAAACTCTCTATCCCACATGTTTTCACGATTCCCTGTCATCATTCAGCTTCCTGCTTTATGCTGACACCTATCACAGTTCGTTGGGGCCATGTTAGCAGATGTGGATGTGCAGACATTCAGAAGCCACATGGCAGGTTCGCTAGTATGCTTCTTGCCAACAAAAGATCGTCAAGTAGAAATCATTAGACATTCTACTCGCATCCATTTCATGCATGTGGCCAAGGCAGCAAAAATCCTCTTTTATTTTCTTCTCTCTGTCTCTCTCTGTCTCTCTCTCTGTCTGTCTGTCTGTTCTCTCTCTCCTCTCTCTCTCTCTCTCTCTCTCTCTCTCTCTCTCTCTCTCTCTCTCTCTCTCTCTCTCTGTGTTTGTGTGTGTGTGTGTGTGTGTGTGTGTGTGTGTGTGTGTGTGTGTGTGTGTGTGTGTGTGTGTGTGTGTATGTGTGTGTGTGTGTGTGTGTGTGTATGTGTGTGTGTGTGTGTGTGTGTGTGTGTGTGTGTGTGTGTGTGTGTGTGTGTGTGTGTGTGTGTGTGTGGTGTGTGTGTGTGTGATTTGTAGCAATAGATCATGTTCATTGAAATGAAAGCAGTCTTATTCGATTTGTCCGAAACGGAATGCAGAAGATGGAAGTTAAAAAAGGTGTTCAATGGGGGAATGAAGATTGAGGAAGTGGAGAGAGAGAGAGAGGAGAGAGAGAGAGAGAGAGAGAGAGAGAGAGAGAGAGAGAGAGAGAGAGAGAGAGAGAGAGAGAGAGAGAGAGAGAGAGAGAGAGAGAGAGATCATACGTCATCCCGTAGCAGACGCATGAAGGTTTGGCTGAAAAAAAAGTAATGGGCCTGCTTTTTCTGCTAAGTGACATCCGAATTGAATTAGGTCGGCCACGGTTAAATGGATTGAATTCATTTTCAATGCTGCCAGATCAAGAATGGAAAAGCTACATTTTTCGTACCTCACAAAAAGCCAGCATTCAGCAACAAGATGTGATGTCTTTTCGAACTTAAGGAGGTTATTGAACAGCATGTCACGCATAGTAGGATGTTTTAGTTCTTTCAGGGTGATTTTCCTGTATCAATTTTATGTTAAAGCAGACCTTTGTATTAGACTTAGATGCTCCCGCGTCTTGCGATGCATGAGGCAGA
>CM031601.1:11751343-11781343 GCA_018398815.1 Conus ventricosus
TAAAACAACGAGTGCCAAATATTGACCTGTTAAACACCTTTCCATGGATGTTCCGCTTTAACAAATGGTCCACTCCACAATCATAAACTGCTCCACCAGAGGCATGCACAACATCGGCATAAGAGGAGTTAGGACCGAGATTAAGTTACTGTCCATAATTGCTCTCTATCAGCGTGGGGGTCTATGAACATTTGTTCTTTTTGCACACATCGAATCTAGTTGAAGACAGGAATGCAGGCTAGCACCATTGGTAGTGAATGGCGTGTGTCTAATCCAAAAGAGCGACTAGACAAGACAGACTTCTTATGTGCCTTTGCCAACCTGATCTGTCTGGTCTTCTGACGTTGTGTCCATCTTTACTGACTATTGGAAATGGGCTCTGCTTCCAGGTCAGCTGAATATCATGAGCACGCTGAATTCACATCGCTTTTAAGCACTTTCCCTTGCTGTTTTACGGTATACAAGCTTGCTAAAACACATATCATGCATGACCTACCCAATATAAGAAAATGCATTACACTCAATCCTTTTTCTTGATATGCCCGATTATAGTTAATTTTGCTTTTACTAAGTGAAAAAGAAATTACCAAAGGCTTTTTTATGACTAGATATTCTTACCTTGTACAATGCGGCTGCTGGAAATTCTTCACTGGAATAAACAAGTGTTTTTCTTCGTTTATCCAAGCCTTACAAAAGTAAAAGCCAGATCCATAACTATCATGATACTCAATGAGCAAGAGAAGACTGACCAAAAATAATTTTGCTTTTTTTGCACTTAAAGCACATTTCGCCTCCTTTCAGCTTTTTATACAGCTTTGCTGGAAGCATCTACAGCATAACTGAACCAGTTAGTAGACTGCAACGTCATGTGCAAGAACATCTGGTGTAGTGTGTGTAGGTGAAGCATCTACAGCGTAACTGAACCAATGAGTAGACTGTAACGTCATGTGCAAGAACATCTGGTGTAGTGTGTGTAGGTGAACAAGGCATGACAAATTGAAATGTGCGAACGCAAATTAGTTCGACCCTGATATGGCTGCTGAGACCCGCCACCATCTGCTATGTTCAAAATATCCACCCCCTTCTCATATTGAAGAGAAGAAGAAGAAGAAGAAGAAGAAGAAGAAGAAGAAGAAGAAAGAAGAAGAAGAAGAAGAAGAAGAAGAAGAAGAAGAAGAAGAGAAGAAGAAAAGAAGAAGACGAAGGAGGAGAAGAAGAAGAAGAAGAAGAAGAGAGAAGAAGAAGAAAGAAGAAGAAGAAGACGAAGAAAGAAGAAAGAAGAAGAAGAAGAAGAAGAAGAAGAAGAAGAAGAAAGAGAAGAACAAGAAGAGGAAGAAGAAGAAGAACAAGAAACATGAACAAGAACAAGAACAAGAACAAGAACAAGAAGAACGAGAAGAAAGAAGAAGAAGAAGAAGAAGAAGAAGAGAAAGAATAGAAGAAGAAGAAGAAGAAGAAGAAGAAGAAGAAGAGAAGAAGAACAACAACAACAAACAAGAACAAGAACAAGACTAAGAACAGAACAGACGAAGGAGAACGAGAAGAAGAAGAAGAAGAGAAGGAGAATCAGAATCAGAAGAATCAGAAGAAATGAAAGAAAATGAAACAGATATGAAAAAGAATGATAGGAAAAACGAAAACAATGACGACAACGACGCCTACGACGACGTTGATAGTGATGATGATGATGATGATGATGATGATAATGATAATGATGATGATAATGATAACGATGATGATGATGATGATTATGATGATGATGATGATGATGATGATGATGATGATGATGATGATGATGATGATGATGACGATGATGATGATGCACGTTTCTTTTCACTTCACTGGGCTTTATTTCTCGTGTCTGATGCCCAACCAGCTGGAGAACATTGAAGCTTACAAGTTACATGTTCAGTTCCCATTGGCGTATGGCTGATGGAGTACTTCGCTGCAAGAGGTTCGCTGTGTGTAAGGCACGGCATTACGGAATATGGACGTTAACTCTTTGGTTCCACTGCCACAGACTGAATCAGGTACCGTTTTGTTGCTTGATGGATGGCACATTTTCGAGACGTAAAAGTCCATACAAAGACACAAAGATGCACACAGACACAGATACACACAGAGACACACACAGGCATGCACACACAACACACACACACACACACACACACACACACACACACACACACACACACACACACACACACACACACACACACACACACACACACACACATAGGAGAGAGAGAGAGAGAGAGAGAGAGAGAGAGAGAGAGAGAGAGAGAGAGAGAGAGAGAGAGAGAGAGAGAGAGAGAGAGGAGAGAGAGATCTGAACGTAATATTGCCTCTACTCATCATTTCCTTTTAGTTTCTGTTCACACCTTGCATTTGTGACATAGCAAAAAAATGAAATCCCCATCATCGAAGCAATTCAGTATCTTACAATCGCTCGCATCTGAAGTGAACACTCATGATGTGAACTCTATCCAATCATGTTTTCACGATTCCTGTCATCATTCACGTCCTTATGCTGACACCTATCACAGTTCTTTGGGGCCATGTTAGCAGTTATTTTGGATGTGCAGACATTCTGAAACCAAATGACAGGTTCGCCAGTATGCTTCTTGCCAACAAAAGATCGTCAAGTAGAAACCATTAGACATTCTACTCGCATCCAGTCCATGAATGTAGCCAAGACAGCAAAATCTTTTTTTTCTCTACCCTTCTTTTTTGAAGTGTGTGTGTGTGTATGTGTGTGTGTGTGTGTGTGTGTGTGTGTGTGTGTGTGTGCGTGCGTGCGTGCGTGCGTGCGTGCGTGCGTGTGTGTGTGTGTGTGTGTGTGTGTGTGTGTGTGTGTGTGTGTGTGTGTGTGTGTGTGTGTGTGTGTGTGTGTGTGTGTGTGTGTGTGTGTGTGTGTGTGCGTGTTCTTCCTGTCACGCGTTTTTCCTAGAACTTATTTTGACAATGCTAACTTCAGCCTGGTAGTCACATTTATCAACAGCAGAGAACGTAGAAATACCAATCCTGGGCCACTTCCGCCCTCAACCTTTTCGGGCGAAAGTAACCCAGGATTGGTATTTCTACGTTCTCTGACAAGTAAGACTTCAATAACCAAAAATAACGATTATCTACAAACAAACATACTGTGCAGGGTTATCCATTTTAATACTAATTTACTAAAGTTTTCAGAGAGTAGCGTAGGGGAAAGTAGCCGGGACTGAACACGCCCCATAGAGTAACGTAGGGAAAAGCAGCAGCGCGACTGAACGCGCTTCATATACAAACGGTGTCTGTTCCCACGGCTCTCTTTTCAGTACTGTCAACTCTGTCAGGAGGTGTAAGCTTTTAATTGCTAGTTGCCGGCCTACCTGCCCAGCACTCGGGGTGTTTATTTCTCCCAGTGCTGTGGCGGTGTAAGTTTGCATATGGCAATATAGCTGCAGTTTTAGAAGACAGTGTGGATTCTAAGTTAGAAAAAGTTTTGAATCACAAATACTTTTTCAACAGCTTTATAGATTAAATTGTGTGGAAGACATGGAATCAGCTACAACTTTATATATAACCACACACACACACACACACACACACACACACACACACACACACACACACACACACACACACACACACACACACACACACACACACACACACACACACTTTTTAAAAAAATGTGCCCCTGGTTTACAGTAGCATACCCCTCGCCTACGGTGGCGTGCTCCCTGTTTACATTGCAGGTGTGTCTCTGGCCAAAAAATCAATACTGCCGCACTTCCTCCCTACCCCCACTCCTTCCTGCCCAGCTTGCTCGATTGCACCATATTACATCAGCCAACACTGCCCGCGTGGCGGCGCTGTTACAGCCTGGCCAATCAGCGGGCGCTTACATGACTAGGTTAACCCACACATTCTTCCACTGACTGCTGGGCAAGCACGGCGCGTTTTACTGTGCGGTGGTGTGTTATTCTAACAACCGGTTTACTGAAGAACAGAATTGTGTATCTTAAAGGTTTGTTGGCTCAAGGAAATGAAAACGTTGAAGGCAATATTGTTGACAAAGATGTAGCTAGTTTTAATACGTGTTTGACTATTGATGAGATGGTTCCTTATCTAATAAATGGCGCTGCATTGTTGAAAGTGGCCGAAGCAAAACAAACCATCACGCGTTGATTGTTGGGAGCTGGCTTGGGACAGCTAAAGCCATGTTTAAAAAACATGGCGTTCATTTCTTAAGGCGGGGGTAAACACGGCTGATTCGTATGCTAAAAACTTATATTTGAAACATTTTTGCTGTTCCTCCCAAGTAAAAATGTTCTCAGTTTGTATTAGACTTGATTGATTGTTAACTACAGATTCAGTGTTTATGTGGCAAGCTGATCTGTGTATTAAGATGTGTATACTTTTCTACTTTTCTAATTCTAACCAGTTCATCTGCCTTTCAAGTGTGCCCTTATGCAACTGAATGGCGATTTTCGAATGTTCTGGCAAACAAACTAGATAGGGTTAGGCAGACCTTAGTACATCTACCAGTATGGAGAGGAGTAGTGTGTGGCTAGCACTATCTTCATATAAATGCTTTAAATATACAATGCCGGATGTACTACTACTGGCGATTAGAGCTGCCATAAAAGCTTGGCTACAGCAATTACTGCTGTAACTTTGCTAAAGCCAGTTGCAAGCTCGGTTGAGAAAAGAGGTGCACAGCAAACTAGGTCAAGTGATCATATGTGATCACTTGACCTGCAAAGCGCAGCAGCCTGCCGCCAATGACGCTAGCACGGAGCACCTGCAAACTAGGCCAAGTGATCATATATGATCACTTGACCTGCAAAGCACGGCAGCACCTGCAAAGCTCAGCGGCAAACTAGGCCAAGTGATCACATATGATCACTTGGCCTAGTTGATTGAGGTTGCGAGCAAGACACAGCCTGTTTTAGTCACAAAGCAAGAAGAGGACCTAGTAGTTTCACTTCTTGTTTGTTTGTTGGTGTTTGTGTGTTTTGTCCTACCCCACGCATGCACACCCCCACCCCCACCCCCCGCACGCACGTCCCCCCCACCCCCCACCTGGACTGTCTATTGTGTGTTTGTTTGTTGTTTGTTTGTGTTTGTTGTTTGTTTGTGTTTTGTCCTACCCCACGCATGCACACCCCCACCCCCACCCCACGCACGCACGGCCCCCCACCCCCACCCCACGCATGCACACTCAAGTCATCCACAAGTTCTTAACTGAAGTTACCCCAAGTCACTTCTAAGTCATCCTCAAGTTCTTACTTAAGTTATTCTCAAGTTGTCCTTAAGTCATCCCCAAGTTACTTCAAGTTCTTAATAAGTTCTTGATTAAGTTCTTGATTAAGTCACCTCAAGATCATAACTAAGTCATCCTCTAAGTACAACCAAGTTTTTATTCAAGTTATCTTATAATTATCAAAAAACAATACAATCTATGTTTTTATCTTAATAGTAGATGTCTAATATAGTACACACACGCCTCAAAAAACGCGTCATCGTTGAGGATGTCTTGCTCAGCGTTTTCTGCATAGATCTTAATGAAGTTTTTACATCCTAAGCAACCACATTGATTACAATTCTGGTCTATGGAAATGTCTTTTATAGACTCCATGTCTTTATTTATTGCCTTTATCATTTTATAATACGCCATGATCTATTTTATTAAAAAAATTTAAAATATTATTCCATCTGAAATGGATCAAAATGATGCTTTGTTATTGGCGGTTTTGGCGTGCTGCTGTCTTTTTCTGTATTTAGTGGTTCAGATTTTTTTGATTGCTTTTGTTTCTGTTGCCATTGTGTATATATTTTATAGCCGTAATAACTGCCCCCAACAGCAGCAATGGCGCCAAAAATGGCAACAGTTTTAAGTTCAATATTCCATGAAGACTTTGGGGCCCTTGTATCACATGGAGTTTTTATAGCTGGCATTGAATCAACTTGTTCTGGCGTTGGCGGCGTTATGTTTTCATGATGAGTCATATTCTCTAACATTAATTTTTTTTGTCTGTTCCACTCTGCTAATTTTTTTCCTGCTTCAACACGCCCAGGATTTTTAATGGTCTCCACCTGATTCAGCGTTTTCTGCTGATTTTCTGGCTTGGTTACTTTCTCCACCTGATTCAGTGTTTTTGGTTCTGCTGATTTTCCAGATCGTTCATTTTGAAGGGAAACAAAATCTATATGATTAAAAGTTATTAATCCATGATTAATGGCGATAACAATGTTCCAAATCTATAGTATAAATCACACCCTAGAGACTCTAATGACTTTGTTAAAACTGGATCTTGCGTTAAATCATACGTAAGATCTTGTTCAGAATCAATGGGAGCAAATCTACTGACTAGTTTAGTGTACAAACTAAGAACCGTTTGCCCCACACTTTTCACCATTCTAGACCCCAGCTGCGCTTCATACCTGTTATGATACTTTATAATGTCTTGCGGCGTCATCTGTTGAATCTGTTCAATGCTGAATTCAGTTCCGAGGAACTGTTTTGTTTTCCCACATGCTGCCAAAGAATACAGCCTTTCCTTTTTGGGCATAATAGCTTGATCATCAACTTGGTCATTCATAAGTTCAGGAAGGTTTAGGCCGCCCTGTAGCTGTAGTAGATCATCGCTGTTCATGTTTTTTATTAAATTATAATTATTTTATTTTTAAAAAATGAGCACCGAAAAAACTGTTACCAACCTTGTATACCATTCTGCTGTTATTGGAGGTCTAAGTGTAGGATACTCAATGCTTGGTAAAAGCTTGTTAAGAATTAAACCAGCAGATCTTGGCAAACTAGACTTTGAGGATTCAGCAAAGCTAATTGCTATCATTGCAGCTTCGGTTGCCACGAAAGATTTTCTAGTCAAGCAAGGAATAATTCCAGACAGTATAAATATGTAAATAAAAAATACATTTATAAAAAATGGCCTCACTCGTAATGATGATAGGCGGCGCTGTGGTGAATGCGCTTGCTTTTAGCGGAAGTAATTTCGCATTTAGTAAACTGCGGGATGACGGCGAGAGAAAAAGACATAACAAGCTATGGAGCAACTAGCAGCTGCACAAGATGCCTATGAAAAGCAGAGACTTGAGCAGTTAGATTTTATTAATGACACACTGAAAAAACAGGGGCATGCAGCTTACATATTTAAAGATGTTGATCAAGCAATAAAACAATATTATCTAGTAACAGGCAAACCGGTCCAGACATTGCCCCCACCAAAATTCAGAGACTTTTATCAACCATCAGAAAAACAAAAGATTCAAGAAATCGCGTTTATTGCCTTTGGTATGACCGTCGTGTATTTTGTTGCGCATAATATTGGCTGAATAAAAAATGAACAAAATCTATTATTCGCCCAAAGGATATTGGAAGGGTATCACAGCAATACAAAAGCTAAGCCAAGCGGCGGGGGTCAGTGAACAAACAGCAAAGGAATGGTTATCTAAACAAGCAATTTGGCAAATTTATTTACCTGCCCCTAGACGAATACAGAGACCACACTTTGTTAATACAACTCCAAACGACACCCATCAAATGGATCTTCTATATTTACCCTCTGATACGATTAGACGAAAAAGATTTAAGTACGCACTCACAGTCATTGACATGGCTTCAAGATACAAAGATGCGGAGCCATTAACACAAAAGAGTGCTTCTGCTGTTGCTGTCGCTATACAACTGATATACCAACGAGGGCCACTAACTTATCCTCGCATGATTCAAGTCGATGATGGAAAAGAATTTAAAGGCCAAGTGAATCAATTATTGTTAAAACACAGAGTTACTATTAGAAGAGGCATTCCGGGAGTTCACAGATCACAGGCTTTAGTTGAAAACTTTAACAAACAGTTAGCCGAAAGACTTTTCTCCTACCAGTATCACAGAGAGCTGATTGACAATTCTCGCAACACAGAATGGGTTAGAAGACTGCCCTCAGTTTTGCGCGCAATGAATAATGAAGAATTTAAAGGCCTAAAACCAGTACAAGCAATCAAAAGAAAAACAATAAATGCTGTTGAAGGAGAGTCTTTGTCATGTGACGTAGCCTCACATCAAGGCATGTGACGCTCCATCGCATGTAGTTAGTGATATGAATCATTTCCCCGTGCCACAACTAAAGGAAGAATATTCATGTGGCTTGACTAGTGTAGCGGGCGTCCCCAAAATAATTGTGAGTATGACTCATTCAAGAAACAAATGTGGTCATTGGATGAAAGTGACCACTGAGTGATAGTTTAACAAGGGCTGGTAAGGTAAGGTGCTGGTCATGTGTTTTGAACACTGAGTATGCACTCACTAGGAGAAGGGAGGAAAGAGTCAGTTTTAACCCAGCAGATGGCCTAGAGACTCGAACCTGTCAGGACGGTGGTCCTCTCTGCTGACCAGTCATTACCAGGTGAGCGATAGATAGTTGGGGAAAGCTACAGGGGAAAAACTTAAAGAAAAGAGAAAGAATTCATATGTTGAATTGGGAAGCAGGTTACTTACACGAACCTTATTCGTGTTTCAGCCCTTCACCCTTTTACCTTTCGCCCTTCACCCTTCACCTTTCACCCCGTGAGGTGGTTGAAGATGCCCATGGTGTGAGGAACACACCGGTAGGCAGCCCCAGGAATTAAGGACTCCAGGGAGAGGAGTCGGGAACTCGTCATCTCTCCAGGGACAGGAGGAGACGAGGGAGAGGAGTTGGAACTCATCTCTCCAGTGACAAGAAGAGTCGAGGGAAAGGAATCGGAAGTCATAACTCCAGGACGGGAGAAATCGAGGGGGCGAGATGATGTCTGAGAGAGACAGGGAATCCTGAAAGGATGAGGCGAGACGTAATGCGGATGCAGGCATAGCATCAAGGAGTGAGAGAATCATTTATTTTCCTGGTCTGAAGTTTGTGGGCCAATGTTGTGTGAAGGCCGTGACTTTATGAAGTCTTGAGTGAGTTAGTTTGCCTCTCAGTGGAAAGAGAGCTTCATGTATAAAATTTGTTGATAACGTGTTTGATGTGATTTAGTAAAGTGTTTTCCCGAAGGAGAGGGGGAGAAGAAAAACATTCGGTAGTGCGCCTTTTGGTTGATTGGAGAGATTGCGTGTGCGTATGGAGTAAATGCTGTCATGAATGCGGGTATGCAAAAGTGACAGTGTGACAGTCTTCATCCGGCAAACTATTACCATTTGGTTTGAAAGTAAGGTACCTTTATTTACCGGGAGAAGCAGAAGGGGACACTCGCATCAGGGCAACCGATCCAATTTGGAGTGTTGATCCATATGAAATAAAAAGAATTGTAAAAATGAATCCGCCTGTGTATTATTTACGAGAAACTGACACAACAAAACAACCAGCTCCTCAAAGATCTTTTGTGAAGGAAGAACTGCAGATAATTCCGCCAGACACAGTTCCGCTTTAATTAATTTACGGTTCTCCAGTGCCCAATTGCATATGAAAACTCTGGATTAACAAACACCCGTTTTGTGTTTGTTCTATCTAATGACTTCTTTGTTACAACAGTTGTGTTGATCTCATGTAGATTAGATCGCAGTTTTACGTTGTCATGATGAAAAGTCTTATTGCCAAACAATGCTTCTTTGTAGTTGTCATGTGATATGTTTGACTGCACAACGCTGCGAGATATTCCCTTTGCTTTCTTAATGATTTTCTCCTGGCTCGAAATACTGTACATTTTGGACCTTAAACCAACAAACTCCTTGATCACCTTTCCAGATAATTCATCCTTCATCTTTCCTAAAACCTTCTTGTTAGTAATTGAATGTAAAGGCGAATCTTTAGGGTAATCGGACGTGTCATACCATCCTGCATGCTCTTTAGCTACTTCCATTTCCATGTCTTTATAGATGTCTTCAGTAGGAATATCTATAACAAAACTGTCTGTATCTGTGTAAAGTACTCTGGACTCAGGATACGAGGGCTTAAAGTAGTCATAAAGAAACTCTAACATCAAAAGCTTTGATAATTCTAAAACAGTAAACCCAATAAATACAGGTTTGTCTAATTTGACTTTCTTTTTTTTCATCATTATGCCAAAAAGCTGATCATGAAATCTTCTGAAGTCCTGATAATTTGGTTTTTTGAAGTCAGCTTAATTGCTTCGTTCTCTTTGGTGACTAATCTGACATCTTTACGTTTGTGGGGATTCTCCATAGTCTTTCCAAAACAGCTGTTTTCATCAGCTTGAAAAAGTCTTTTTCTGAAGCATCTGTGGATTTGGTTCTGAGATCAGTGTTCTTCATGATGTATGGTTTCATGAACTTTTTCTTGATCGAAAGCAATTATACGATGAACAGCTGTTAACTTTAAACCATGTCTTAAATAAAATTGTAGAAGTCTGTAATGACAGACATAATTTTTTTTTGCCACGAAGATTAGGCACAAGTTTAGGCGGCTCTCTTGGATTCGTCTTTAGACCTTCTGCTGCTAATGGGTAGTCATTATGCAGGTCATGGAGTTCATGGGGAAATATTCTAAGTCAACTTCTAGAATGAAGCCGCGCTGCTGATCAGGCGTTAAACTGCCCAACCACTTTAATGCCTTTTGAATATTATTCGTACCTGCGTACATCTTGAAGTTACGTAATGGAAGCGATTGTGCCATTGCCCATCCATACAGATTGTTTGCATCTAAATACATGAGATAGTTAGACCTTTTACTTGGATTCATAGTCGTCCAAGTATTTGTTGTTTGCTTTACAGTAATGAGGGCGACGCCATACTAATTCCTCCACGCAATCCTTTTTCAATCATCTGAATCATTGGTAGGTCAGACAATAAATCAATCTGTACTCCAGTAAACTTTAAGAAAGCGTCCCAACTCATCCCGGGCGCAGAAATGTAATGCGCGGGATCCAGGCTATAATGTTTCATACAGGTCTTCCTATAATTTTCAAAAATATCCGCCAACAAACATACATCAGCCATCAAGTATGAGTCATGATAGTCTCCCATCGTTTTACACTCTAACTTTTGCCACGCATCTGAGCATGTTGGTAATCAAATCGCTAATGTCCTTTCCTCTAAGACTAGAAAAGAACGCGCCTTTAGGAGGAAGTGAAATCTTCGTAAAAACCTTTCCCAACTGTTCATGTACTCAAAAGGGATAAACGCCCTTTCTAACGAGAGTTGGGTCAAAATATTCTTCTGTTATTGGGCAGGACTTTAAGGACATAGCCAGTGCCTCTAATGAGCCCATCATGTGTTGCATAGAGTCGTAAAAGACATGTTATTTAAAGTGAAACACATGTACTTTTCTGATGACTGTGCGATGCATGACACCCTAAAGGCATCGTCTACTGCTTTCATAATAAGGTGAGAGTCGTAACCTCGCAAGTTATGAAAGAATACAGGCAGCTTCCACTTCGCTGGGTCAAACTTTAGTTGAATATTGCAGTTGTTTTTGCGCTGCTCCTCTGAACTTTCCCCCTAATGTGATCATGGTCTCTTACTGTTGGATTTACACTCTTGGGCGTTAGCTCTAAACCGCAAATCCCAACAATGTGTGGCTGAGTCATACTGTTGTTTTATCTTCAGGAGTCATCATGATTTCAGATAAATTCAGAATTATTAGAACAATCGTTACGCACTTGCTGCATGCGCTGTAAAAATCTTCTAGCCGCATCTAGTCCTCTGTATAATTCTGGCCTTGAATGAGCGCCATCCGACCTGACAATGATGAAAGCAAATGAACAGATCTGATGATTACTCACTATGGCTGTTTTAGGAAGTCTCTGTGGGGTTGGCCCCTCATAAGGAACAATGAGTGATTCAAAGTCTGCGTAAACAACATATGGAGAATTTTGCAGCCGTTTCCAGTTCTTAAAACTAACTTTAGATCCTGGCGGGGGCGTAATTAGTTCTGTATTACAGTCTACAGAACTTTTACAATGTTTTATATGTTCACTCGCGGCTTGCACAGATGGAATTCTTGTTAAACATTTTCTGCAGAAATTCTTGTTTGTGCCCATCTTTTGAAGTATGCTGCATTAGTCTACTCATTGTTCGTAAACAATGTGTAATGTGGCAGCCCCGCTGGTGAAAACATTAGTATAAGTCAACATGATTTTTTGTCTGGCTCGCCAATTGTTGGACTGTTTCTTGGACACTTTAATCGGCTGTAGATTTGTTTTTCCCCATCCCATGTGTAGACATTAACAGTTATTGGTTTGTTTTGCTCCTCAAACTGATCAATTTGGTCTACACTAACAGGAAAGGACACCCCACTAAAGTTAAGATCTTTGGTGTATTCCCGATAATTAGTCACTCTCTCTGCGTGGTCGCGGACGTAATGCAGCCTTGCAAGAACACACCACATAAAACATTTGTCGTCTGAATTCTTTATGTTTAAAACTGCTCTTTTGCGACTAATGCTGGGGTAGTGGAATGTAACCTTGCCAACAATCGGCGCATACTTACCTGTTTTAATCTGATCTCTAAGACTTCGCCCTCTGACCAACCAGAGCCTCTCATTTTAGCTTCTTCAGCGGCAGCGTCAAACTGTGTAAGCAGTTCGTCTGCCCAACCGGGTGTTAAGTCGTTATGAGAAAGAATAGTCTGCTGTTTAGTTGAGACCCAGACTTCTAGATTTTCTTCATTTATTGTTTAATAGTCGATTAAAACAGCTAACATTACTTTAACTGGTGGGTCTATTGTTAGTTTATTTGGGAACTTGAGAAATTGCATGTACAACGCTTGCCTGTACGTTTGTTGGTCAATGACATCTAAATCAATATCATTCAGTGCTCTTGATAAACGCTCTCTCTCGAGCATTCCTTCAAACAATTCGTCTTGTCTTCATATATCTTAGCCATGCTGTCTTCTTTTCTAAGCCAACATATTTATTTAAATTAAAAAAAATACAACGGCTTAATCAGAATTAATATCAACGGTCTTTTTGTGCTTGGACTCATAAACTAAAGTATAAACACCTTTTGGTGTTGTTACTGTGAGCTGTTTAGAACAGAGTTTAATGTTTCGTTTACTTTTTTAAGCATTCCTTTTTTTCTGCTCGGCGTCTGGCTGTTGAAAAAACTTGTCCTCGCCTTTCTTTGAAGATCAAACTTTTGTCTTTTTGTAGTCATCAAAATCGGCCTGTAAACGATTAAATTCTTCATCCGTGATGTTTGAGTCAACAAGCGCTTTATTTATTGTCATTTAAACGAACTAAGTTTAGCTGTTATTAGTTGAACCATAGCTGTGTGCTTTTGGAGTTTAGTTTTTAATTTTTTTGCCAGCCGCACTTACAGCTAATGAACACAGGCCGAGAGCTAAAGACAAACCACCTAGAGGTAAAGCTGCGGGTGCGCCTATGCCCGTTGCTAAGAGACCTACGCTCGTTCCTGCTGATAGAGCGCTTATAGTCGATGTTCCAGTATTAACATATGTAACAGCATTAAAGGCAGCAGAATACCTTCGTTTGGTTTTGCTGTATTTTGAAAGGTCCTGCTCTAGTTTTTGTTGCATTTGCGTAATGTTTGTTAATCTGAAGGTTTTTATGTTGGGGGGTATCTCTTCTCTTGGCGACTCCGGTGCTGTAGGCACATTTGGATAAACTTGAACAGGCATGCTTTTTTAAAAATGAAAAAATAATTTAGTATTTTGTTTCTTGTAATCTGTTACCTTCATATTCAGCTGCGCATCATATAATAAAAACAAATGTACATTAAGCGGTTTTATCGGGTTCTTCTTCTTTATCAATTTGAATGTTTATTACGTCTCTCACTTTTCCCCCCGCTTCCATACAACTCATTATCCTCTGTTGACCTTAGGTCAATCCATAAACCGTATTTTGTTGTTAAATAATCATCAAGCCTAACATTGTGAAGATGTAAATCTTTAGACACTAGGTCTGCTGTTGGATTTCTACCCCTCCCACCCCCAAACAATTTTCTTATTTCGTCAAAATGATGATAAGGTCTAAGCCCGCTAGCGTAGATTTGGTTAGGACTACCGTCAATTGTACATTGCACTTTCGTTATTTTAGGATTAAAAAACTTTTCGCTTGCTCTTTTGAATGGTTCTTCATCTTCGCACAGCAATAAAATACCTTTAAGCGAATGTGCTGTGGTGCTAAAACTAAAATTCCATATAGTGTCTGCCCTGCTTCTGGGATATGTGGTATGATGAATCACTCTTTCGTAATATATTGCTAATTTTGTCTGATATTTTTTTCTTAATCAACTTGCTAAATTAGGGTTGCTAACAACGTCAAACTCTAACGAGATGTCAGAAATGCTGTACTTTGCTTCGTGTCTGATGACTTGATAACACGTTTGTATTCGTTAAAAGTTAGTTCATATGACAATCTGTCTTTTAATGCTCCTTGAAAGTATGGTGCATGCGCTTTTAACAACTCAAAATCTAAGGGAAGGGAAAAGCGATTTCTATACGCAAAATTTACAGCTGCATACTTTTTGCCGTCTTAATATCTGCGGCGCCTATTCTATGTTTTAGCGCTTCTTCATTTTCAATTCCTTGAAACGCAAGATCAGCCCTTTCATTCCCGTTAGCCATAGATCAAATAGGTTAAAAATATGTCTGCATTGTGTAAAGAAAATATTTCTTGCCCCTCAAGTTTTATAGAAATTTCTTAACGATTGCCCGCCCCAGATTCTGTACAACTGTCCTGTTTGGGTCGTGTTGTTGAAGCGAGTTCTATTTTGAAAGTAAGACGTGCAGAGCCGGGCACAATCACTTCATCCGCCCCTAGTCTGGAAATTTGACAGTAAGAATTTGATCCGCATCAATAGTAGATGGATTATTTGGAACAGTAATATCCGCTATTTCCCTCACGCCTGAGGGCTCTTTCAGTCTTCTATACGGTCAAGAATCGAACCATGTGCTTGTGCCATTTTTATGAAGCAAAATAAAAAGTTAATTATTTAAAAACATGGCAGGAATTGAAGGTGAAGAAGATTATGATGTTTTTGATCCTGGAGACGACATGAGTGAAATGATCCCTTTGACACAGCATCGCTCAGCGCTCTCATTGCGGCGTGAATTAACAGAAAGTAAGGCCAAATCATTGTACCAAAGTTTAGGTCAAGAACCTCCCCGAATTTATAGACCCTAATGATTTTGAAGTAAAAAATGACCATTTGTTTGTGAAAAACGATCAAGGAGAACTTGTTCAGCTTACAACTAAAAAAGACCCATCAAAGTTTTTAGCCGTGGGTTCAATTAGAAATAGACTCCCTGCGAGCGTACAAAATCGCCTTGGCATTGCTAGAAACCAAAATTAGATAGGGATGCAGTTGCTAAACTTCAAAACACACTACAAGAACTCCCGACAGATAACCAAATGCAAACATGGAACTTAAAGAATTAAATCAATCGGCAGACGAATTAATAAATGCAATAGAAGCAGAAACCAGTTTTTCAGAAGAAACAGCATTAAAGACTATAAAAACGACTCACCGCTACCCATGCGAGAATAGCGGCCCTTGATCATGCTTTAAGAACCATTAGAGGCGAATTAACAAACAATTTAGCAAAACTAGGTGAACTAGATGGCATAAAAAAGAGAAAAAGAAAAACTCGTTGAGGCTGACGACCGCATCGTAGGGCGTGAGATTAAAGAAAGAATAACCCAAAGACTAAAAGATCTTGAACAAGAAAGATCAGCAAGACTAGAAGTGCTGACTACTAACCGAGACCTATACGAACTCAAGTGAATAGAATAAGAGAAACTATCGAAAAAATTTTATATGAAGACGCAACGCTAGCAGAACGAATAAGAACATTGTTTAGAGAGCAGGGAGTCACATTAGCAAGCGTTATAACGGCCTTGGATTTGCAATAAGTACACTGGTGATGGCTATTACAGGCGGCGGTGGTCAAAGTTCATTACCTCCGCCGCCATCGCCTCCATCTCCGCCTGATAAATCATGGGTAAAAAAAACAGCTTGATCATCTTGCAAGTTTATTAAAAAAATTAGCTGGTAAAGCCGTGGACGCTTTACCAGGGAAAATTGGGAGTATTGTCAGCTGGCTTTTGTCTACTGCAAGCAAAGTAGTTGGCTTTATGGCCGAGCACTTATGGACATTAGTTCTTGTAATAGTTGGGTTACTAAATTTAGTAAGATAAAAACCAAGTAATCCTATGCCAGTTAATCCAAGAACAAGCGCTGTCTTTTCATATTCATGGTCATCGCGAACAGAGTCCCCCGAGCTTTGCTGAGTCTTCAATGGACTTTGGGGGTTTAGACTTCAGGAATTAGATAACTTATTCTTGGGTGTTCTTTTATTGTTTGTAATATTACTGGCTCAGAATTTATGTCATTTTTTCCCAACCTTCTGTTCATTGCCTGCTATAAGAATTTCATTATTATAGTTTATTATTGTACCTATCTGGAGTCTGAGGGCAGAAGGCAGCATGTATAAACCATGCCAACAGCAAAGTCTACTTTCGATCTTGCGTATTGTAAAACATTTTGGTATCTTTCAATATTTAAAGGTAAATCAACTGTGAAAAATGGCGTCCTCAAAATTTTGCAAGTTTGTTTTTGTGCGTCAAAGCCATAAAGGGATCAGTTATGCTCATCTTGCCGGTTTCGCCCTACAAAACCAAACGTAAGTACAATAAGCGTTTTTTTCGTTCTATTCCCCCCCCTAGTTAGGCCCTTGAATGTCAAGAAAAATTTTGTCCATGCTGTTTTATCTCTTGCTTAGGGACCCGGGCCAACATTGGCCAAAAAAGAAGATTTAAAAGGAAAAATCCATCAAGTTAACTTTCTGTGCGTGCCCCGAAAATAAAGTCCCTAGGCCATGATTAGATCCAATTTTTGTCAAAAGCCTGCGATGTAATATTGAATTCGTTACGATCTTTCAAAAGCCTTCATGTCTATTATGTTGCGAGGATTAAAGGTTTGTCATTTTGGGAATGGCGCTTGCAGTTTTAGTCAAAATACGCCCGAAGGGGTAATAAAAAAAGAAATCTTTACACTGACCTCACCCAAAAGGGTCAGGGGGGATTTTAAATATCAGCATACGACACTCCACACCCATTGATGCGCAAAACACAGCAAAGTTTAAATTTCGATAAAACTGCATCGGATACTAAACCACGCTTTCTTGATGCGGTCGTTTTCAATAGGGGGGTTAAGAAGCTCTTTAATGATACCACCCTTTTTTTGAAAAAAGGGAGTCAGGGCACAGCAAGTCAAAATATCAGTTGCATATTTTTAAGATTTTGTGCGGCCCAACAGAATATTTGCACCGGATATTTGAATGCCTCTTTTTATTTCGTTTAAAAAAATTTTGTAAAAATAACAACCCCAAACCGTCCTTCGTTTTTTGAACATCAAATTGATAACGAAGCGGGCCAAAATGGTTTCGCTTCATAAAATTTACAAATCGTATGGTTTTAAATAAGTGAATCAAAGAAGAATAATAAGATTCGAAAAATTGTAAAAACAGGGAACAAAGTTAGCGAGTTAACAATACCTGATGGGTATTACGGGTTTTGCTCACTAAAAGAAGAAATGAGTAACTTTGACATTACCCCTCAAACTTAACAATGCAATCTGAAACAATGTTAATTATTCAAGCCTGAAGAAGAAGCAGGTTACTATTTTGATAAAGAGCTAGCTAAAATGTTAGGCTTTACAGCTAACAATTATAGATTTAGAGTTACACCAACCAAAACTACTTATGAGGGGAAAGTCCGCTCGATCTTGCATTACATTCATTACTCTATGTTCATTTGGATGAGCTGAGCACTGATGAAAACTTATATGATGGAAGGCCCTCAACTGTTTTAAGAGCTCTTCCGTCAGGAAAGCTGCATATTGCGATTATGAAATTATACAATTCCCTAATTTACAGTTTAAAGGATTAGTTTGTGGAGGGTCGGATCATTAATATAAAAATCAAAGACAAAGCGGGGAAAGTTGTAAAATGTGATAACCTGCACATTGTTTTGGAAATAAAATAATACGTTACTAAAAAATAATGTCGCGTGGGCCAGAAGAATCGGGATTACATTAGCGCCTGTGAGGTGTATAACCTTAGAATTAAAAGACCTTGCAGACGTTGCGGACTTTGAGCAAAACGGTGAGATAGGCGCTTTGTATGGTTTTGAGTACACTAAAGATGGTGATTATAAACGCAAAGAGGTTGGCGACAGCAAAAAGTTTCCTAAACTAGAACAACTGCGCAATCTAGAGGCAAATATGTTGGCCAGTATGAATATAAAATAGTTCGAAAACCTGACCTCAAATGGCACTTAGAACCATATTTAGAATGGACATAAAATTTGAATTCATAAGCCCATTTACATATTTTAGCCGTCAAAAAAGTTTCAGAAAAGTATTCAACTCTGGCCCTTTACATGTAAGTCTTATGCCAGACGACAATAGTCGGAAAGAAATTGAAATAACGCCGTATGGGAAAAAACAGTACATCCTCCACAGAAAAGAAACAGTTGTAAAAAAAGCTTCTACAAAATTACAGTTCTTTCCAAGCAGAAAATTAGGAGACACGTTTCACAATGATATTTGAAATTTCTGTCTTTAAGATGTGAGAGGGATGGGTTGTGGGCGTTAGTGACGACCTTATAAAAGGGAAATTTAAAATTAGCTGGCAAAACTTAGACGTTAAACGCCTTAACGTTTTCCATCGTCGTTCTTCACAATGGCGAGGATATTAAGATCATAACAACAAGCAACAAAATCAATGTTGCCTTAAATAGAAACAATCTTACAGAACTGAATTGGATTAATCTTACACATTTAGGCCTTATAGGGTTTTATTATACTGAACAAGTTTTGACAGAGAGTATGATAAAAATAATAACTGGATTAGATTAAATTCTGCTATAAAACCATGGAGCAGTTAAACTTTATGACAAAAACTCCTCATTGCTCCATTTATTTGTGGGGAGACTGGTTGTGGAAAAACAATATTTATCCTCGACCTGTTACAAACAGTTTATCGCTATAATTTTGATTATATTGTGGTTTTCTGTCCAACACTTAAATGGAACAAAGCATATCATGATAGAAGGTTTATATGGGCAGATGATGACATATATTTAGTTGATCCTAGCAATAAACTAAGTGAGTGTTTAGAACAGTTTTATAGGCTGTTTCAAGGAACGCAAACACTATTTATTATAGATGACTGTTCGGCAGAAAGAGACATAGTTAAAAAGAGAAACACTTTGTCAAAACTAGCTTTCAGCGGAAGGGATGCTAGGATAAGTGTGTGGATTTTATGCCAAAAATATAACTCAGTTTTAAAAGACTTTAGAGAACAGTTAAAGACTGTAGTGTTATTTCACATGAAAGACAGAGCCCTCATTTGAAGAATGTTTGCGCGAAAATGATGTTAAATTGAAAAGATCAGGAAAAACATAGGATTAACAAAAACTGAAATCTGAAAAGTTTAGAAATTAGTATTGAAAAGGAAAACCCCTACACAGTATGTTTGTTTGTAGATAATCGTTATTTTTTGGTATTGAAGTCTTACTTGTCAGAGACGGGAAATACCAATCCTGGGTTACTTTCGCCCGAAACTGGGTGAGGGCGGAAGGGGCCCAGGATTGGTATTTCCCCGTTCTCTACAGCAAAAATTCAGTGTGGCCATGGCCAAATGAAAAGATGATATGGCAGGCTGCACATGAACACATCTCGCACATTACAATATACTCTGACAACTGTCAGAAGCGAGAATTTAGTAGGAACGTTCAGAATCGCGCCTTCGAGCCTGTGTGTAATAGTCAGTGAGTGGACATCAAATCAACGAACCTATCGCCCTTTTTTAACAGTATGTGATACTCTATTCATAGAAACGAAAAAAGTTAGATATCACATTTAAAAGGTTTGAAGCTCTAGGAATCACGGCTATCAACGGAAAGAAAATGCGATCTTGACTGTGGGACAGCGTGACAAAAGCGCTGCAGTTTTTGACCTGACAACCCTCCAAATCCCCACAATGTAGTTGAGCTTATTTCATTTGAGTCTATCTCTTTCTGTGTGTCTGTATCTGTTTTTTCCTGTCACTCTGTCTCTGTCTGCCCGTCTGTCTCTCTGTCCTATATGTCTGTCTGTCTGTCTGTCTGTCTCTCTCTCTCTGTCTGTCCTCCCCGTCCCCTCATTCTCTCTCACTCTATCCTCTCTCTCGCGAGTGCGCACGTCTCTCTCTCTCTCTCTCTCTCTCTCTCTCCCCTCTCTCTCTCTCTCTCTTTTCTCTCTCTCCTCTCTCTCACTGTCCATTTCCCCTTCATTAAAAACCCTGCCCCCAAACCTATCCATTCTCCACTAATCTCCCTGCTCTTATCATGTTCTTCCACGCCGCCTTCTTGTCTTTTCCTCCTATATTTATTGTTTTGTTTGTTTGGGTAGCTGGGTTATTGTTTTTGTTGTTGTAATTCTTCTTCTAAAAGTTTCCTTCACAGCATCCCGCATCTCCGATACGATCAGGAACCGCATGCATTCAACAAGGATAATACATCACCCAGATTTTAGAAAAATCCCGCGTTGACTACATTCCTCGACGAAATGAGAGCAGAGTGTCTGGTTTTTTTCTCTACACAGCAGATGTTCCCTGGCATTTGGGAGACCTGAGACATGCTTCCAGAATGTCTGCAGACCTGGCATGACCCAACTGTTCCGATAAACCATCACTGGCAGTTCGAGGATAATAAAAGAGATTTCTGAGCACAAATGAAAGGAAAATGCAATTCTAGTTATCAGATCTAGAAAAAAGGAATAAAAAGATAATGAGACAAAAACAACACGTTTGAAAAATCTGTGCAAAACTGTAAGTGTACGGACGTGAAATGGAACACTGAACCAGCATGTGTTAGCCAAAGGATGTGTCCTTTTTCCCTTTCTGGTGAACGATATGTGCTTGTGAAATTCAACGTTTTTTTCATTCTTCATGACGCGGTTTAAGTGCATGGTGACAAAATGATTCATGGAGAAACTTAGCTAAAAAAAAAAAAAAAAAAAAAGAATGGAAGAAGAAAAAGGAAGGAAGAAAAAAAAAGATAGTGTTTTGTGGTATCAAGCCTACCGAAATATGTTTGATCGCTGAGCCTCGTAAAGTTATGTGCACAGCATGACGTGTCAACATTTCGCTAGAAATGACGAGCACAATTTCAAGATACTTACCGGTAGGGTGGTAACAAAAGGAAACCTTCCTCCTCAAGTGACAGCTGTGTTAGTCCTGAATCGAATCCAGACCCGAAGGGAATAAAGAAAAAACAAAGACAGGACAGTGAATCCAGCTGTGACAACATGGGATTAGAGGAGACGCTTCGTGACATGAACAATAGATTGTTAGATATGGCTAGAGGACTCGCTAATGTTGCCACGAAAGACGATATAAACAGTTTAAGAAACGACATGGACAAAATAACTGTCAGATTAACAACGAGAATTGATCAGCTCGAATGCAGTATATTTGATGTCAGCAAACGGAACGATGAACTTTCCGCAGAGTTGGATCGGTTAAAAAGAGAAAATGAAGACCTACGTTCAAAATTGAATCTAACTGTACAGGAGAACTCCAATATGAAAACGGACATAAACGATCACGAACAACATAACAGGCTGTGGAATGTCCGTGTGTATGGGGTGAAGGAGGGGCAGGTGGAGACTGTGGAGGACTGCATACAAAAGTGTGTCGGTGTATTCTCGGACAAGGTGGGTGTGGCAGTCAGCGATAAGGATATGGAAATCGCCCAACGCACAGGCAAGCCAGGGGAAGCAGACCGAGACCTATCATTGTCAGGTTCTTCTCCAGGAGACTACGTGGACAGGTGCTGGTGAACAGACGTAAATTGAAACAGTCCGGTGTGTCTGTTGGAGAGGATCTTACATACCTGAACTATAGACTATTGAAAAGAGCCAGTGACCATTCGGCCACGCTTGCTGCGTGGTCCTCAAACGGAAAGATCCTGGCAAAAATGAAAAATGGACAAACAGTGAGAATTAATACAAACACAAACATTGACGGAGTGTTTTCACGAGCGATGTCATCTAAAAAAAACAGCTGGTTAAGATAATAACTTAAAGGTTAGATGTCCTTTCCTGCCCCGCCCCCCCCCCCCCCCCCCTCCCCGCCCTGTAGGATCTTCTATTTATTTATTTCATTCTTTATACTTCGCTTCATCAGATTCCCAATTATTGTCTCGATGTTGTTGTCACTAGTCGCATCTGGAATTACCGTCTTTTGCTGGTTATTGATTAACTAACTAAATTTACCTTCATAACTGTTAAAATATGCATCTCAGAATGAGAGGGTTGGCCGGGTATCGGTGGTGGGGCGGGAGGGGCGGTTGTGCTTGATGGAAATGCTGGTGCCTTAGTGTATTGCTATGAACAGTGTCATTTGATGGAGTGGAAACTATTATTTAACAAAGTAAACTTCAGATAATCATTTTGTAATTCAACTTTGCTAACCGTTTCATGTCTATTGAAGTTTGACAAAAGTGGCGATTACCACCCCCTATTAGAAGATGTTCATGAGCTTATTCATGAGTATATTTATGAGTAGATATTCATGTTGCTGAATATGCCAAAACAATTTTCTTTTTATTTTTTCATTTTGTATGAAACTGATACGGGATGTTTGGTTGGTTAATTTGGGTGTTGCTTGCACTCCTCCTTTCCTTGTTAGTTGTTCTCTGCTGTGCCCCCTCCGCGCTTTCCATCCTGCCACTTCAGTTCTCACGTTCTTGCGCTCCTCCCTCCCCCCCCCCCCCCCCCCCCCAATATACACGCATGCACACGTACACACACACACACACACACACACACACACACACCACACACACAACACACACACACACACACACACACACACACACACACACACACACGTGCGCGCGCGCGCGCGCGCGCGCACACACACACACCCACACTTTTTTTTCCTTGTCAATGGGGAGGTGGGCTGTCTTGTATTCAATGTGCAAAGAATGACCAACGGTGTTTTATTTAGTAATGTAGGCCTACTTATTCACGAAAGGATTTTGAATTGAATGGCCTCGAGTTGTACAATTTTTGGTTATTTTTTGTGTATGTGATCCTTCGTAAGTTTGGCTGGTAGGCATCGTGTGCTTGGACGGGTTGCTATCCATGGCACCCAGTGCATGGAAGAATCGGAAATGTTTATTTTAGTCTCATTTTATGTGCTTGATCCTTACAATCCATATTTTGATGCAATACTCTGTGCTTGCTGCAATCTGTAATGTGTTCAGGATATTGGCTATGCTTTCTTTTCTTGTGCTCTATTCCATTGTGTGTGTAAGTTTGATGTCTTAGTCATTACCTAGTGTAATAGCCACTCATCGGGTTTCGATTTTGCTTACATTTTTGATTGCAGGGTGGCGGTGGGTGTGTATGTTGGCCCACCTGAACTTCAGTGCATAGCTAATTTTATGTGCGCGCGCGCGCGCGCACGCACGCACGCACGCACGCACGCACGCACGCACGCACGCACGCACGCACGCTCGCACGCACGCACGCACGCACGCACGCACGCACGCCACACACACATATACCTCTCTCACACACACACACACACACAAATACACACAATGCTGAACAATTAAGTAGTGGGGAAAACAAGTGCAGGTTAACAATTCTTCAGTCGTTATAGTAATGACTTGGCAAAGATTTGAACTTTAAAAAAAATTGAAGATGGAGAGAATGGGGGGAAATATATTTTAAATATGAGAATCCCCTTCACTAGCTGCCTGAGGGAACCATCGTAATCCCTCTTGAAGGCACATTTATTTGTATTGCCTGCTTCTAGGCCTTTCGTCCGCTGGATCGGACTCATCAGGAGACACGGCTGATTGTGTCTGTGCTCTTGGTGTCAAATAGAGACACACCACAGTCCATGATTTGTGGTGTTCTCACCACCAAGGGTTCAAAAAAGAATCCAACAGCACCCTCAAAGCAGCCAGCGAAGGGTAGTAAAATGGAACAAAACAAACATGTGGGGACGAAAAAAGTTGCTGAAAACTAAAAGCAGATTCAAACACACACACACACCACACACACACCCCACACACACACACACACACACACACACACACACACACACACACACACACCACACACACACATGCACGAGCGCATACACGCGCGCAGACGCACACATGCACACACGCACAAGAACACACACAAGAATACACACAAGAACACACACACACACACACAAAGCGCGCGCGCTCTTTCTTTTCTTTTCTTTTTTTGTTTCTTTTTTGTTTGCTTTTTTTAAGGGGGGGGGGGGGGGGGGGGGGGCTGCTTGTCGTTGGGCACATGCGGGGAAATAAATCAAGATTGGGGGGTCCAAAGGAATCGGAAACTTTTTTTGATTTTAAATAAAAACGGACTCAGTGTTGGTGGGGGGAAGTGCCGGGGACTGCAGGATTGGTATGCCCTTTCCGGTTTTTAAATGCGCCTGCGCTGCCCCCTTTTTTTTCCCTTCTTCAGCTTCAATGTGATTTTCAGTACCGTTTGTTTGACGCACTTTTTTTTTTGCACGATTTTGTATTGGTCGCCCTTTGTTTTTTTTCATTTGCTTTTTTTTGACTGTCCCCGGTTACTTTTTTTGGGTTGACTTTTACTGGCATTGGGTGTATAATCTTTTTTTTTCAGTATGCATGCTTAGCCATCCCCCATTGAAGAACACATTTGAAGGGAGTTTTGTGTGTCAATTTTGTGGTCTTTGTTCCATTATTTGTTTACCTCATTAGCAAAATTTTTTTGTGTTCCTGTGCAATTTTACTGTATGCATTGTATAAAAATTTTGGGGTTAGGTCAAGAACAGTCAAGAACGTTCAACTTTTTTGCACCAGATTTTTTTAAATTTTAATTTATATTATTTTTTTTTTGTGTATTATATTTTTTTATATTTTTTTTTTAGTCACCCTGGAATGATTTATTCATTTTTTTGTCTCATGATTTTTTTTCCCTCGACGTTTCTATGAGATTTTGGTGATCAGTGTCTGCCCCAAATTTTCTGAAATATTGAAACCGGGGTTCTTTTTGTTTACGTCATTTGGAATACTTCGTCACTCAAAAATGGCGTAAATGTTTTGCGCAATTTGTGCTCCCTAGTCCTTCGGCGTTGATACTATGACACTCTCGGGATTGTTTGTTTTTTGATCGGGGGGGGGGGGGGGGGGGGGTGAGGGAGGGGGCCTACAGGCCCCGGGGGCCCAGCAACACACACACAACCCCCCAACACCACACAAACACCACCACACACACACACACAACACACACAACGCCACACATATACACCCACCAAACCACACACCACAAAAACACACACACACACACGCACGCACGCACCACACCACACCCCAAACCACACACACACACACACACACACCACAAACACACACACACACAACACACACACGCACAGCACAGGCCGACCCCGCGACAACACAACACCCCCCAAACCACAACACCCCACAACACACACACAAAACACACAAAACCCACCACCCCGCAACCAACCACACACAAACCACACCACACACACACACACACACACACAACACACACATCACCAACACACACACACACACACACACACCACACACCAACACCAACTCACGCGCCGCGCGCGCACACACACACACGCACAACACCACCCACACAACAAAACCACACACCACAACACACCACACACACACCAATTCCCCAACTTTCGCCACACACACACCCCATACACACATAAAAATACCGCGCGCGCGGGGGGCGCGCCATTGTCTCACGTGCCCCCCTCAGGCAAGTGTGAGTTTTTTTTCTTTTGTTGGGTTTTTTCTGTTGTTTTTTAAAAGAAACATTTTGCGAAAAGAATGCTTTCCATATTGATGTTGAATTTTTAGTGTTATGTTCACTCATGTAACAATTATCTCTCTCTCTCTCTCCTCTCTTTTCTTCCCCCCTTTCTCTCTCTCTCTCTCTCTCTCTCTTCTCTCTGTCTCACACACACACCACACACGCGCGCGCGCGCGCGCGCGCAAACACATACACACGCCCAAAACCCCAACACACCACACACCACACACCCACACAACACACACACACACACACACACCACCCACACACACACACACACATTGCGAGCGCGCCGCCACACCACACACACCACACCACACACAAAAACCACACACACACCACACACAAAACACACAACCAACACACACCCCCCAAATTACAACAAAACAAAACTCAACACCATCCCATACACACCTTTGTGCAGCGCCTATATGAAAGAAGAAAGATTTTTTTCCTATGGGGATAAAAATTAACTGTTGTTTGATATTTTCTTCGAAGTTGTTGACTTTCCCTTCACCAGATGGGGTCTTTGATTGCTAATTTTCTTCATTATTTGTTGCATATATTTTGTTTTCATATGACTTTTTTACAGATTTTTTTTCTTTTTTGTGAAAAAATGTGTCTTGTTTCTATTTTTGGTTATAGAAAAAGAAGGGCACTCGTGGATATGTTGCTCTCTCAAAAAAGTGGGTTTTTCATGTTTTTGGTTAATACGACGTGATAAGAATGATAACTTAAACATATATCATTAAACCCCGGGGGGTTAGGAAATTTCAAAAAAAAAGGACTGTTCCGTTTCTTGGGGAAAAAAAAACATTCAGTTTATTTCTCGGGAAACATTTCACAAAAATATTAAAAACAAGAAAGGGCAAATGGGGCTATGAATGTGTGTTTTCATTTACAATTAAAGATCAAGGGGTGTTGCTTTTTTGCTAAATAATAATTTTGATTTCAAAATAAAAAAAAACGGCAGGGATAGACAAGGGAAAAACTTGTTATACTTTTCTGAAACGCAGACACTGAAAATTGTGCTGGTAAATATTTATGGCCAAAACTGCGACAGTACCACTTTTTTGAAAAAATTTAAAACAAAAATAAAGGGAGTTGGTATCCAAACATCGTAATTTGGTGGAGTTGGAATCTGGATTAATCCTGCCTGACTATTGCAATTTTAAATCTATAAATAATGCAAAACCCAGGAAATGGTATAAAACAGATTAGTGAATTAGAATTGGCGATATTGGGGGAGAATTACATCCGAAAATTTTAAGATATACCTGGGAAACCCCAACCCTCAGCAAAATCGATTGGTTTTTTTTTTAATTTGTCACTTTCTGGAATATTAGTGGGAGAAACCTTTGGGGGTTAAAAGTGCCCTCGTTTTCAAATTAAACATACCTAAATCCCAAAAGAAAAGAAAAACATTTTTGGAAATTTAAAAAGCCTCGCACTTAAGGGGTCCAGTACGTAGATTTAGTGAACCAAATATAAATGTGTCAAGGCAATTTGTACTCACCTTTGTGAAGAACTTGAGCAAGTCCCCAAAAATGAAATACAATTTATGATAAGTGATGGTTTTTTTTTGAAGTTCTGATCAGGAAGAAGATAAAAAAGATTACTTTTTGTATCAATAAAAAAGAGAACAAATGAACGCCGAAACTGCTTAGAAAAAGGGAAATTTCCCCGTTGGAAAAGGAAAAAACCCACGCAGTTAATGCTATTAATTTAAAAAGAAAAGAAAGATGAGCCCTTTTCATTACTAAACTAAATAGTGGGATCATTTTAGATCCAGAGCAAGATGGGCTTCAAGGGGGGAAAAGTAACTGTTTTTTGTAAATTGGAAAAAAAGACACTTTGTTGCAAAAAGTTTGAAATTAATTAGGTCAAGGGGAAAAAGTTTTTTTTAGAAACAGATGAAATGTTAGAAGAGACCAGGTCAATTCGAGCATTTTAAAAGGGAAAAAGAATAAAAGAATTTAAATTTTGCAGGATATTTCAAATCTGCCACAACTAAATGAAAAACAAGCAGAACATTTGAAGGATATTCCTCCAGAAGCAACAAAAGCCCTAAAAAATGCAAATGATAAAAGTCCTGGTACAGATGGGATGACAGTTAATTTTTTAAGTTCTTTTTGGAAACAAAAAGGGAGTTGGGAAAAAGATCATTAAATAAGGCTTATAAATAAAAAGGTGGTCTTCAAAGAGAAGATTAATAACGTGTCTACCCAAAAACCCATAAACCAAAAGAGTTTTTAAGAAACTGGAGACCAATTTCATTGTTAAATTTTCGTATAAAATGGGCCAATGATGCGAATAGAATCAAAATGTTTTCAAAAATTAGTTAAAAAGACCAGACGGTCTTGTTTTCCCGGACGATACATTGGGAAAATTAAGAACCTTGTATGATTTATGTTTTTTGGAACACAATTCTCTTCCCGGTTTTTGGGTTTAATTGACTATGAGAAGGCGTTTGATTCGAAAATGGACATTTGAAAAGATACTTAAAACTTTTGGGTTTGGGGAAGGTTTTTGCTGTGGTTTCGACATTTTATAAAATAAAAGATCCAGTAGTTGTGAATGGGAAAGTTTAAAAGGGTTTGTGAAAAAGGGGGCCCCAGGGTATTTTCGTTTTATTTGTTGGTTGAGTTTTTTTCTGTAAAAACGGGGGGGGGTTTGGCTTGTTTGTGTTTTTTGCCTTTTAGGTTTGTGTTTTGGGGGGTAGGGTTTTTTCGTTTTTTTGTTTTTCTTGTTTTTGGAAAAAAATTTAGGTAAAATAATTATAAAAAAATGAAAGTTGGGAGGAAAACCCCCCTTTTAAAATGTGAGTTTTCTTTTTCAAAAGGAAAATAAAGGGAATCCCCAAAATTTATAGGGATTCAGGTATTTGGTTCAAGGGATTTTCAAAAATAAAATCAAAAGGAAAAATTTAGGGCTAAACAATTGTTAAGTTTTTTAAAAAATTTAAACACCCCCCAAAAATTTGGGACTAAAAGGTATGATTCCCAAAAAAATAATATGGATTTGTTTCCAATTCCCCAAAATGAAAAATCAGCTTAAAAAACTTTTTGTTTAATGGTAAAAAAAAAACCTGAAAGTTTTAAAAGGAATCCGTTACAACTGTTGAAATGGGTATCGTTCCCCAAATTTTAAGAAAAAACAAGCTTTAAAGTACCTGGGTTAAAAAGAAAATTTACACAACAAATTAAAAATGGAAAAAAAATATAAAGGCAATTCCCCAAATAACATTTAGTCTACACCAGAAAATTTAAAAAAAATCAATAATTTTTGGAAAAATCTTTCCTTCGTATGTTTATTTTCGGGTCAGGGACTTTTAAGCAATTAAAAAGAGGTGTTCAGAGCCCTTTTTCTTAATGATAAGTTTAGAGTTTGTTTTTGACGTCATTAAAATTTAAAAACGGATAGCTAAAAAGAAAATTCCCAGTTAAAGAGTTGTCAATAGGGTGGAAATTTTTCCCATTATAAAAATTTTTTGAAAAAATTCACTGTAAATTACCTGACTTCATGGGCTGTATATCATCAAAAAAAAGGGATTTAAGAAATGCAAAAATTAAAGTAATGAACCAAAAGTTGTTTCTAAGAACGAAAACACTAAAATAATATCAGCGTTAAAAAGGGGTCGAAACCCTTTTACAGCATCTCATCGAAAAAATAAGAATATTTGATATAGGGCCCCTTTTCAAAATGGGAAGATAAATTAAAAATTGTGGTAGCTGGGGAAACAAAAAATGAAACAAGTGAAAAAAATAAAGAAATTAAAAATTTAAAAAGGGTTTCCAAAAAAAGATTTTTCACAATATTTTGGGTTACAAATTGTATTTAAAGAAGATGGGAAACCTTACCATGATCGTGTACATTTTGTGAATCCGAAACTGATTCAGTTCAACACTACTTGTGGCAGTGCCAGTTTGCGAAACATTTCTGGGGGGAACTGGAAAAAACATTAAAAGAAAGATGTGAACATTGCAGCAGAATAGAGTTTAATGTGGAGCTGGTTCTATTCGGAAATGACGAGCATACAAGAACTGATGAAGTTTTTGAACACATTATCCTATGGGCTAAACATTATATTTATAGATGCAGAATAAACAAAATAAAACCTACTGTCAGTCATTTTTTGAGAGAACTTAATAATATATATAGGGTTGAAAAACATATGCA
>CM031601.1:11789564-11812064 GCA_018398815.1 Conus ventricosus
TGGAAGAGAGTGGTGAATGGATCTCGTCAAACAAATTTTCAATCTCATTCCCTCATTCTACTGTACGTGGCTGGTATTCTGAGTGTGTGGGGGTGGGTGGGGGGGGCGGTCTGTTCCATTCTAGCCGAGGGTGGAGTTGCATCAGATGTTTATGGGAAGCTGAAACTCTACATGGGAGATTTATTGAGAAAAAGTGCTTCGTCAAGCATCAGTCACTCCCCTTTCTCTGTTTCCCCCACTAGGTGATGAAGAGTCACGAAGAGAAACAACATATCTATCATAATTAACAGTGTATCGACAGCTGCTGTGGTTGATGTGGGTATTTCAGTCTACCTATTGTGACCCAAAACACAATTTATGTGTATCGACAGCTGCTGTGGTTGATGTGGGTATTTCAGTCTACCTATTGTGACCCAAAACACAATTTATCATGTTGACTGCTGTAAGGGGAGTATTATCTACGCATGTTTGTCTGCTTGAAATGTCTGAAAAAGACACATTTGTCGAAAATTTACATGTGTTTTGTATTGTCAATGAAAAAAAACCTCTGCGTTACTTTATACATTGTTTTGTGTATTTATTTGTATTTCGCGAAGACCTGAATAAGATTCAGTTTGTTACTGTTCTGTTTGGTTTGAGTGTTCGACTGTGCACATCACTGTGGATGCACTATTTTGAAATCTCCTACATTCATGCACTAACACTACCAACTTGCTGACCACGACATCTCTTACATTCATGGTACAAACACTACCAACTTGCTGACTACGACATCTCTTACATTCATGGTACAAACACTACCAACTTGCTGACTACGACATCTCTTACATTCATGATACAAACACTACTAACTTGCTGACTACATCTCTTACGTTCATGGTACTAACACTACCAACTTGCTGATCACGACATCTGTTACATTCATGGTATAACTGACTTCCATAAAAAACGCGAAAAATTGAAAGGCTATTTTTCGGGTGAAAAGGGGTGAATATACAATATTGAACCATTGTGGCAAGTTGTTTGGGTCCAAGACTCACGTGCAGTGAAAAAATTGTGTGAGCAACACATCATTCCCGGCATTGGAGGGTCAACAAAAATGGCAAACTGGTTGCTGCATGTGAGGCACGTGCACACCATGCAGAGCAAAGTTAACCAGCGACAAGTACGCAGGCATGCAGCCTTTATAAAGCCGCGCTACAAGGTTCAGATAACGACTTGCCGTCTGAGCGCTACAGAGATGCCAAGACTACGAGCAGAGGAACGCAATCGTGCCCTAGGCCATCTGGAGGCTGGTGTGGATGCCAGGCAGGTCGCCAACATCTTTAACGTCCACATCTCAACCATCTATCGTCTGCAGCACCGCATGCGAGTCACTGGTACCACTGATGATCGTCCCTGGCCAGGCCGTCCTCGGGTCACCACACCAAGAGAGGATCGCCATTTTGTTCGAACCCATCTGCGGGACAAGCGGCAAACAGCCGCTAACACTGCTCGACAGGTGCCTGGGAATCTCCAGCAACGAATCAGCCTCAACACTGTGCGGCGGCGTCTTCAGAACGGGCTGGAATGTAGGTGTCCTCACAGAGGTCCGGTACTGACACCAAGACACCGGCAGGACAGACTGCAGTGGGCACAAGCCCGAATCAACTGGGGCAGGCAGCAGTGGGGACGCATACTGTTCTCAGATGAGAGCCGTTTTTGTATTGACATGGCTGACGGTCGTGTCAGAATATGGCGTCGACCTGGTGAACGCTATGCTGACTCCTGTGTGGTAGAGTGGAACCCCTGGGGAGGCCCGAACGTTATGATATGGGGTGCAATTGGCATTAACCACGCCATAGGACCAGTCATCTTTCAGAACATTGGTCCTGGTCGCGGACAGGGTGTCAATGCACAGCGCTACATCCACCAGGTGCTCAGACCCCATGTCATTCCTTTTTTTGCGCAACACCCAAACTGGACATTCCAACAGGACAATGCAAGACCACACACAGCCAGGGCCACCCAGCAATTTCTTCAGCATAACAACGTCAATGTGCTGCCCTGGCCAGCCCTCAGTCCCGATTTAAACCCAATAGAACATTTTTGGGATGAACTTGGCAGACGGTTGGAGCTCCTGCGTCCACGACCAGCAACAGCAGCTCAACTTCACCAGGCCATCGTCCATGTGTGGGCTGGTGTGCCAAGGGGACGCATCAACCACCTGGTCCACTCAATGAGCCGCAGGTGTCAAGCAGTTGTCCATGCAAATGGTGGCCACACACGGTATTAGGACTTCAAGCTGTTTGTCACGTGACCTTGGATTTTCCACACAAAGACATATTGCTGATGACATTTTCACACATTACCGGTGTAATGAATCAAATCACGTTGAATTCTCGCTTCCACTCTGTACAATTGTGACCAATAAAATTCGCCCCTAACGTTCAGCTTGTTTTGCTTTCGCGTTTTTTATGGAAGTTAGTATACAAACACTACCAACTTGCTGAGCAAGACATCTCTTACATTCATGGTACAAACACTACCAACTTGCTGACGACGATATCTGATGGCTGGAAACAAAATTCTGGCTGCATACGTCACTCACTGGACAAGCGCTGCCTGGGCTCAAACACAAGAAGATTTAGAATCTATTAGTCTATCCATGATGGGGCGGGGGAGGTGGAGGAAAGATCGAGGGGGTAGAGGTTTGGAAATAGATGGACGAAGGAGGCGGGAAAATAGGGTGAATCGGATGCAGGGATTCATGTCTTCCACTTTCCTCCCCCCTCCCTGATTCCTCAGCGGTTGATTTGGCTGGCTTGTTTTGTTTTTTTCCTCTCATTTTGTAGATTCATTTGTCTTTTTCCCCCTCCCATCTTCTGTGTCACCTCAGTGGCACCACACCCACACTGCTCATTCCGAGCTCTTGTGCACGGCCACAGAGCCCCGGCACGGCAATCCACCAGGAGCAATGTCGTCATGAGGCAATGGCACTGCTGCTGGGTCACTTCAGTGGAGTTCAGTGTACCTCTTCTCACCCAGCATTGGCAGGACAGCACCTGCTAAGCCCCCTACTGACCCAATAACTGCGTAGTGACGGAAGCGCCATGAGTGAGCCCCCCCCCCCCCCCCCCTCCAGAAGGCTCCACCACGTCCGTCCAACGACAGGCCCCAAGAATGTGCCGACACCGTTGACCTCGACAGAACCAAACCGTCCAACGACAGGCCCCAAGAATGTGCCAACACCGTTGACCTCGACAGAACCAAACCAAGGCCACAGACGTGGAGACACTATTGAAACTGAGGCCACCACGTGAGCCGGGCATGAAGGGCCGCAGAAATTGAGACGTTTTTTGTTAATGCTGATCGATGAGGACGAGGATGATGGAGACGATGCTATGAATTTCAATTCTAATCCGAGACTGCACGAAAGGGTTGTACTCTATGCTTACTTTCGTAATATATCCTGGCGTTAACCAAGCCCGAGAGATAGAGACACCTGCAGTGCAGGTCAGGAAATTTGAGCCACACTTTCAGAGACGCATCCATTAAGTGGATGAAACTCAATTATGTGGTCCCAGTCTTCCCAGTGAGTCAATAGCAAACTCAGCTCAGCACAGGGCCTGGTAGGAAAAGAAAAAAATCCTGGCAACAAAATTCATTCCCGGGAATGGAGGGTAAACAAAAAGGAAAAAATGGTTGCTGCATGTGAGGCCGTGCAACCATGCAAAAAAAATTAAACCAGCAAAAGTAGCGGGCATGCAGCCTTTAAACCCCCCTACAAGGTTCAAATACCTGCCTCTGAGCGTACAGAATGCCAAACTCGAAAAGGAACCAATCGTGCCCTGGGCCATCTGGGGCTGTGGGGATGCCGGCGGGGTCCCCCAACATCTTTAACGTCCACTCTCCCCCCTCATCGTCGCAGCACCCCGCTCGATCACGGGTCCACTGATACGCCCGGGCCAGGCCGCCCGGGGCCCCACCCCAAAGAAGGATCGCCATTTTTTCGCCCCATCTGCGGACAAGCGGCAAACAGCCGCTAACACGCTCGACAGGCCCTGGAATTCCCCAAAAATCCCCTCAAAAACTGTGGGGGCGTTTTCAGAAGGGGCTAAATTTGGGTTCCTCACAGAGGTCCGGTACTGACACCAAGACACCGCAGGAAGCAGTGGGCAAAACCCCAATCAACGGGGCGGGCGCATGGGGGATATTTTTCTCAGATGAACCCGTTTTTTTTTTTCAGGGCTGACGGCGTGTCGAATATGGGGGGAATGGAACGCTTGCTGACCCGTGTTAAGTGGAACCCCTGGGGGGCCCCCGAAGTTATGATAGGGGGTGAAATTTTGGCATAACCACGCCAAGCCATCTCTTTCAGAACTTGGGCCGGGGTCGGGACGGGGTGTCAACAAGCGCTACTCCACCGTGTCCCCCATGTCTTCCCTTTTTTCCCAAACCCCCCAAACTGGCCTTCCCAAGGGGACAATAAAGACCACACCCCAGGGCCCCCAGCAATTTCTTCCATAAAAACCAATGTCGCCCGGCCCACCCCCCCGATTTAACCCAATAGAACATTTTGGGAAAAAAGGGCGACTTTTGGAGCCCGGGGTTCCAGCCGAACGCCTAAACTTCACCAGGGCCATCGTCCAGGGTTGGGCGGGGGAAAGGGGCGCATCAACCACCGCACTCAATGAGCCGCAGGTGTCAAGAAATTTCCCCTGCAAAGGGGGCCACACCCGGTATTAGACTCAAGCTGTTTGTCACGTGACTTTTTTTCCAACAAAGACATATTGCTGATGCTTTTTCACCAATTCCCGGGTTTAATGAATCAAATCCGTTAATTCTCGCTTCCACTTGTACAATTTGACCAAAAAAATTTCGCCCAAAGTTCGCTTTTTTTTGCTTTCGCTTTTTTTTGGGTTATATACAAACCACCAATTGCGGCAAGACATTTTTTTTAATCAGGGTCAAACCTCCCAATTTGCTGACACATATTGATGGCGGAAAAAAAATTCTGGCTGCATACGTCCCTCCGGGAAAAGCCTGCCGGGCTCAAACACAAAAAATTTTTTGAATCTTTTAGTCACCCCTGAGGGGCGGGGGGGGTGGAGGAAAGCAGGGGTAATTTTGGGAAAATAATGGACAAGGAGGCGGAAAAAAGGGTGAAAGGATGCAGGTTCTGCTCCATTTCCTCCCCCCTCCCTATTCCTCAGGGGTTGATTTGGCTGGTTTTTTTGTTTTTTTCCCTCTCTTTTTGGAATCATTTGTTTTTTTTCCCCCTCCCATCTTCTTTTCACCTCATGGCACCAACCCCACTGCTTTCCCACTCTTCCCGGGCCACAGACCCCGGAGGGCAATCCACCGGGGAAATGCGTCGAGGCAAGGCACCCCTTGGGTCACTTCTGGATTCGTGACCTTTCCCCCAGCAGGCGGGCCCCGCCCCTGCTAAGCCCCACTGACCCAAAAAGGGTGGCGGAACCCCTATAGCCCCCCCCCCCCCCCCCCCCCCAAAGGCTCCAATCCGTCCAACGACAGGCCCCCAAAGAATTGCCGACCCCCTTGACCTCGACAAACCCAAACCGCCCAACGCGGGCCCCCAAAAGGCCCAAACACCGTTGCCTCGACAAACCAAACCAAAGGGCCACAAGGGAAAACATTTGAAACTGAGGCCACCCAGCCGGGGAAAAGGGGGCCCCGAAAAATTGGACTTTTTTTTTTAAATGCGACGGAACGGGGATGTGGAGCGAGCTATGAAATTAAATTTCTAATCGAGACTGCAAAAAAGGGGTTTATCTATGCTTATTTCGAAATAATCCGGCGTTAACCACCCGAAGATGGGAAACCTGCAGTCATCGGGAAAATTTGAGACACTTTCAAGCCCAATCCATTAAGTGGATGAAATAAATTTATTTTCCCCAGTCTCCCATGATAAATTGCAAACCACTCCACAGGGCCGGTAGAAAAAAAAAAAAATCCCACAAAAAAAAATTGTGAAAGGATTCAAACCCCCCCCCAAACAGGGACTCCCAGGGTAACCATTTTCCCGCGGAAACTTAAGGCCCCTTGTCTTTTAAAATTTTTTATAAAATAGAGATAAAAAAGTTTGTTTAAACTTACCGCCAATGACATTGAAAAACAAAGCAAAACAAGACCAAATGCATTTCAACCCTTATCTCTTCAGCGAAAAAAAAATCACATTTAAACGTGGACAGAAAAAACAAAAACGAAAAAAAAATGAAAAATGACTTATCCGTCTGTCCATTTTTTGGTGGCGAAATGACAGCGGAGGGGGTTGGGGGGGGGGGGGGGGGGGGGGGGGGGGGGGGGGGGGGGGGGGGGTTGCTCGGGGGATGTGTGGTGTGATATGGGGTTTGGTCCATTTTTGGGGGGGTTGATCTTTGTGTTTTGGGTTGTGGAATGGGGGATTGATAATAGGGAAAAAAAAAAAAAAAAAAAAAGGGGGTTGGGGTTGCTGAACTACTGTATAAGTGGTAAGGGGATTGGGGGGGTTAGTAAGTGTGTGGTTTGTTGTTATTGTTTGTGGGGGGGATTTTGCCACGGTGTGGAAAGGGTAAAGTGTGTTTTTTTTGTTGGAATTGACCCTTTGGGGGTGTATGCCCCATTTTGGGCAATGAGATGGATTTTTAAATTGTGCTTCAAACTGTCCTCTGTGACTGCCAGAGGGCCTATTTTACGGTCGATTTTGGGTTTGGGTGGGGTTGAAGTTGGGGCGGGGTTTGGGGGTCGGGGGGTGGGGGTTTTCGGCCAGGTTTTCAGAAGGGTGTTCGAGTGTGCGTGCGTTTCCCCCTATTTTTTTGCCACAACGGGGCGGGGATAGCTATATAATTTTGGGCCGACAGGGGAAAGTGCGTTTACTGTGAAGGGGTCTTTGGGGCCCTGAGGAGGGTTTTGTTTGGGGGGGGGGGAAATTTTGCATTGGGGTTTTGGGGGGGGGTAGAAAACCGGGTTTAGCGTGGTTCTTTCAAAGGGGACCGCCGAGGAGTCTTTTGAGGTTTTTTTATTTTTGAATTGATCGGGGGTTGGGTATGGAAGGGGGTTTTTGGGGTTTGAACAATGTGCCAATTGGTTTTGAGGCCCTACAGGGGGGGGGTGTGGGGGTGGGGGGTTGGCTGGGGCTGTTGTTTGGGTTTCTGGGGCCAGGAAATTTTCGGATACATAGGTCGCGGAGTGCCATTGTTAACGGGTATCCACGGTTTGGGGAAAAATTGTGATTTTTTGGCTGTTTGTATAGGAACCCTTCCCACGTGGACAAGTCCGAAGAGGGAAAATTGTTTTGGGGATGGTTTTAGGGGGGGGTTTGGGGGTGTTCTGGTATTTTGGGTGGGTTTGTAAAAAAGGGGTTTTTTGAGGGGCCTTTTTCTGGGGAAGGGTGATTCTAAATTGCAAAGCGAATGGGTAGGTGATGGAAATAGGGAAGGTCGGGGAAAATTTTGAGGAAGTAGGGGTCGTTTTTTAATGTGGCCCACCAAAAGATATACGTTTGACAGTTAGTGGGGGCCGTGTAGGTTTTGAGTGGGCGTTTTCCCAAGGTCCCTGGGGGCGGCATAGCGGCCCCTTTTTGGGTCCCCAGGGCAACACGCAATTTGAAAAAAAGTGTGCTTGTTTTTAAAATGTTTTCAGGGGAGGACAAATTTCACGAGTCGACCATTGTTGGGGGTTTTTTGGTTTGGGGGGGCCGTTTTCCAAAAAAAAGTAGGCCCCTTTCCTCATTTGGGGGGGGAGGGTGAGTGACACCACTAAATGTGAAGGGGAGGCTGGGTTAAAAGGGGGTCGTTTGGGAAAATTTCTTTGGTGTGGGTTTGTCTTTGGGGATGTGGGGGGCTTTTATGGGGTTGAAGGAGGAATCTAGTTTTGCGAGATTTTCAGGGGGGCAGCGGCAGCGAAAATTTGGTTGCCGGGTTTTTCATTTTGTGTTTTGGGGATATAGAAGGGGGCTGTTTTTTCTTAAAAGAACTTGGTTAGGGGGTAATTGTTAGCGATTTCCTTTGATTAGTTTACAATTTTTCTGGTGTTGGGGAGGGGTGATTTTGAGGGGTGGTAAATTTGTTTTTGGACAGTTTTTTGTGTTTCTTATTATTTTTTGCCCCAAAAACCCAACGCACCCCCCATTTCTGTGTTTGATGACACCCTGTCTTCCTATTTGATTTGAGGGCATTTTGTTGGGTTTTGTAAAAGGGTGAGTGCCCGACATTTTTGGATTTGACCCGGGCTGATGCTATTTTTTCATGTTTTTTTTTTTAGGTTTCAACTTCCCGGATTTTTTTTGGGGTGGTTTGGGGGACATTGGGGTTTTAAATGTATGAAGGTGTCGTTTTGGGTGGTGGGGCCTGGTATTTTTTTAAAGTCTCCATCCCAAAAAGGGTTTCCCAAAAATCTTTTCCCCATCAATGGTTTTTGGAATTTTTGTGGTGGGGTTAGTTGGGAGATTTTATCCTTTTTTTAAGCTGCTTTCATCGTCGGGGAGGGGGGGTTTTTTCAGGGGCAGTAGACAAGAGGGGGGTGGTGACGATGGGTAGGGGGGGCAAATTTTGGTTTAACAATGGGGGGCGAGTAGTTTTTTGTCTGTTTTTTTAATGTGATATTTGTTTTTTTTGGGCTGGGCGGGTTTTAAATATTTGGTTTGTGTATGGATCGTTGTCTAGTTGGAGGGAGGGGGGTGGGATGAAAATTTGTTTGTGTTTTAAATGTTGGAGAAGGGTTTGGGGAGAGATTTCATGTGAAACTGGGGTTTTAAAAATTGGCCAACATATTTACGACTGGCCCGGGAAAGAAACTTTTTGGTGGTATAAGGAGGGGTTTGTGGATTGGAAGGGGGGGGAAGGGGGAAACCACAGGGTATGTTAGTTTAAGCATTGTTAAAAAGTTGAAATGGGTGCTGATTTTTTTTCGAAATGTGTTTTTTGGGATGCCTATCGAATGGTTGGGTGGGGGGTGGAAAATAATGGGCCCAAAGTGGGGGGGTCGGGGGAAAAAAATTGGGATTGCATTGTTTTGGGTTATTGGGTTAGTATATCAGTGGACGGGGCCACATCTTTTCCAAAACAAGACCCCCTCAACTTTCCCAACTTTCCCAGACCTTCCACCATCTATCCGACCAACCCACACCCTTTCGCAGCCTCAAAATCCTAGACTCACCATTCCCCTAGAAGAGGCCTACTCAAAAACCCCATTTTTTAAAACCCCCGACCACCGCAAACCAAATACTCATCCTCCCCCAACCCACACACTAAGACGCATCCCATCCACAAATTTCTCCGTCTTCCAACTCTTTTCTCCACGGGAAGACTTTACAAACAACCCAAAATTCCCAATTTTTTACCAACCGCGGATACCCCTTTTCCCTACAAAAGCCATCCGCCGCACCATACTTATCCAAACACGCCCTGGACACCCACACCAACCAAGACAAACGCCCACCCTACCTCCCTTTCACCCACACCCCCCAACTTTGGACCTCAAAACCAATTTGGGACATTGTACAAAACCACAAACCCCCCCCTTTCCCTACCAAACCCCAACACATTCAAAAGGAAAAAAAACCTCAAAGCCTCCTCGGCTCCATTTAACAAACCACACACACCAACCCGGTTTTCCACCCCCCCCAAAAACCCAATAAAATCTCCCCCTCACCAAACCCAAAACCACCTACAGGGCCCCAAAAAATCCTTCACAGTCAAAAGACATCTCACAGAGCCGCAAAAAAAATATGCCACCCCCGCCACTGTGTGGCAAACCATAGGGGAAATCACCCCATCAAAACACCATCCTTTAAACCTGGGCCCATACCCCACCACCGACCCAAACCCCGCCCTACACTTCACCACACCCCAAAACAAAAACGACCATTTAAGTCAGGGACCTGGCTCACGAGGACACTTTGAACGCACAAACCAAAATCCATCCATTTCCAAAGGCACACTACCCCCCAAAAAATCAATACCACATAACCCAAACAACAACCACCTCTTCCACACTTGGCAAATCCCTACCAACACACCAAAAACACACACACATACCACACACTTTCAACACCCCCACCCATCCCCCACTCACTTTTACATTGTTACAGCAAACCCCCCCACTATTTTAACTTTTTTTGTATATCCTTCCCCCTTTAAAACCCCCCCCCCTTTTTTTTTTTTTTTTTCCCTCCTTTTACAATCCACCATTACCAAACCATCACAAGATTACACCCCCCAATAAACTGGAACACAACCCCTAAACACACCCCCACACCCCCCCGACGCAACCCCCCCCCCCCCTCCGTTTCCCTCCCATAATCCCCCTGGGGATGTCATTTCCCCCCACCAAACACATGGACAAGAACGGGTAATCCTTTTTTATTTTTTTTCGTTTTTTTGTTGTTTTTACTGTCCCCATGTTAAAGTATTTATTTTTCCCTGAAGAAAACCCAAGGGTTAAAAGTCGGCTTTCTTGTGCTTTTTTGTCAAGTCAGGGGGTAAGTCTAAACAAACTCTATTCCTAACTTGCTTCGTTCCCCCGCCGTCACCTCCATTTTGAAATTTTTATTTTATGAATATCCCCTCGGTGTCGTCTCGCTCATCATCATCCTCGAAAAATTTTTTGCTCGATGTCTTTTTGAGACACTTGTGTTTTTTTTTTTTCCTTCCATTTTTTGTTTCGCGACAAAAATTAAAGAAATAAGTTCAAGTAAGGGAAAAATAATAGCAGCAAGCGTAGACCAAAAAAAGTTTCATCATCATCACAAACCCCCCCCCCCTCCCCCTCTTTATGCTTTTGCGGCCCCGTAATTTCCGGGACAAACGAAGCCCAATACCCTTCAAGCAAAAACATACACAGACAAAAAAAGAAGACAACAGACAGAAGACACACACACACACACACACCCCACCACACACACACACACGCCGCACGCACCACGCCGCCGCCCCGCACCACGCACGCACCACGCACGCACACACACCACCACCCCACACACACACAAACAAACACGCACACCACAACACACACACCACCCCCACCACACCCCAGGCAGCAAAACGGGCGCGCACGCGCGCCCAAGATAGGAACAAAAAAAACACGCATTAGAACGAACTGGGGAAAAAGGAATCATTGGTCAAAAACTGCGTTGGCAGTAAGTGTTTGTGCAGATTCAAGGTAAAGTATTTGTGATAGTATTGGATAGAATATTATCTCATTATAACGTCTGTTCTCACGTTGTTTTTAAAAAGTTTTTATCGCAAATTTGTAGCTGGGGGCACTTCTGTTGCACATATAAAAAGGCGCGCCCTGGTGTTTTGTTCTGTCTTGAATCACGCGTATGCCCCTACATGGTGTTTGGGGTGTGTGTGTGGTGGTTTTGTGTGGTGTTGGGGGAAAATAAAGAAGAAGAAAGAGAGAGAAAGGGGAGAGAGAGAGAAGGAGAAGGGGAAAAAAGAGAATTTGGAGGAGGGGGAAAGGTAAAAAAAGGGGAAGGGTCTGGTTGGGGGATTGGGTGACGATGCTAAACGCCCTTCGTTCCTTAATGAGCACCTGACTGAACAATTTTGGGGGGGGGACCTAAGCAGGTTTTTGGTGACCTGACAACCACGAAGCGGCGCACTTTAAAAGGGGAATTGAATCGTCACGCCGATTGGGCGACCCAAAAGGTCGTGACCCTTTTTTCCGGGCCCATGAAGTTTTACCAGATTTTTTCCTTTTCTTTGTTTTTGGGTTTGGGGACCACCCAGACCAAAGCCCACATGCGGGGCAGATTGTTGCAATTTTTTTATTACAGGCGTGCTGTTGTTTTTTGGAGGTTTAATTTTTTTTTTTTGGGTTTTCCCTTTTTGGTCGTTGTTTTCTCCCCCATGTTGGGGGGCTTCTGCTTTTTAATTTTGGTGTTATTTTACCATGGGTCCAAAAAATGTGGTTTTTTTGTCGGCACACAATTTCTAATCTCTGTCGTCTGCCTACCGTCTTCGCCTGCCTGTAGTCGTCTGTCCCGTCTCTCCTCCCCTCTCTCCCTCTCTCTCTCTCTCTCTCCTCCTTTTTTAAAACATAACGAACCACAAGTCCGTGGTAAATCTGGGCTGTGGGGACAACGGAGGGGGGTTTTTATCCCCAGGTCCTGTTCGTGGGATTTTCCGGGACTCTGGAAGAGGATGCGGCCCCACTCTAGCTCGCGACAAAAGTTTTAAAAACGCTAGGTATCTATTATTTTGCTCGGGGCAGACACAAACGAAACAACCCGGTGATTCGGCAGCCTGCAGGGTTTCCCCTGGGCCTCCTGCCTTGAGGGGGCCTGACACCGACAGCTGCCTTGTGTTGTCCCCGCCGTGTATTGTCCCCGCGTTCTTTCCCGCTTTTGGGCTTGTCCCTCCGTTAATGTTCCCTTCCCCTTTTGTCTTGCCCCCTGGCTTCCCCTGTGTCTTTGGTTTCCCCTCCGTGTACTGTCCCTGGGATTTTTTGTCTTTTTTTTTTTTTTTTTCCCAAAAAAAAAGGTTACGATAAAAAACAACCCTGATACTTTATTTCGTTTCCATCAACATTTATAAAGGGAAGAATGAGTTCTAATAGTGTGTTTCGAAGCAATGAGATTATTTCAGTTTTGTCTGCGTTAAGTTGCAGTTTGTTATTGTGCATCCATGATTTAACATCGGTAATGCATGCTTGAGAAGAGGAGATTATTTCATGAAGCTGACTGATATGGGCAAGATACACAGCTGGTTATCATCTGAAAAGCTATGGTGAAGGAGAGAGTGTTGGCTGATAATGGCCGAGAGAGGCTGGGTGTACAGCACAAACAAAACGGTCCCAGGACAGATCCCTGAGGAACACCAAACTGAAGTGCTCTTGCTGGAGACTTAACACCTTTCACTGAAACAGTTTGCGTGCGATCAGAGAGATATGAAGAGAACAGGAAAGGACAGAACCAGTGTCACGGACAAAAGAAAAAGACCGAAGTCTGGTCAGTCACCAGCCAGCTCGATGGGCATTAGCCCAAAGTCAACATTCTGGACGCCAGGTAGACGGCCTCATGTGTCGGGTCAACCAATTAGGCATAGCGAGAAGGCTCCACGGAGACGGTACTGTCATTCCCAGACAGACTAAGCCGCTTGGCCGACGCCTCGATGTCTGGTCAGTACGGGTCTCGGCGCCTGGGCCAGACTCATCCAGCCAATTTGTAGGACCAGTGCCACAATTAAGTCGACGTCGCCGGAAAGGGAGAGGGGGAAGGTACTGTGTAGTGGGGGTGAATCTAGCTAATTAATTAAATGACCATTGACCACCACAGAGAGCAAGGCAGGATAGATGTGACTGTCATGATTTACATATCCAATGAAATGAGAGGGGAGGCAACCTCAGTAGAAGGTGCGAAATACTGACCAATGGTACTCGCCCTTGACAGATGGGTTTAAGATAAGATAGGAAGGCGTGAGTGAGGAAGGGAGAACGAACAGACAGAGAGAGAGAGGAAGAGGTTCTGGGTGTAAGCTCTGCAGGAGAGAAGAACAGAGAGATGAGGGGAGAGAAGAGAACCAAGTTGAAGCATAGCACGAGATAGAGTCTGCAGAGGAAGGACTAAGGAGAGATGTGGAGAGAGAGAGTTGCTAACTGATGAAGAGAAAAAGAAAGAAAAGAAAAAAGAAAAGAAAAGCAACCATGTCCATTTGATAGAGCAGACTAGAAGAGAGAGAGAGAGAGAGAGAGAGAGAGAGAGAGAGAGAGAGAGAGAGAGAGAGAGAGAGTGCAATGCATTAATGCAGGAAGAAAGAAAGGAGAACAGATCGATGTCTAATAGTCACTGTTCAATCTGAACCGGGGTTTCGACCTCATACCTGGCAGCGTCACTTCGTCAAGCAGAACCACAGACCAACGCCAGCGTCTAACCTGACCAGTGCCAGCAGTCCAACCTGACCGTGCAGCAGTCCAACCTGACCAGTGCCAGCAGTTGTGTCGTGCTTGTGAAAGTGACAGTGAAAAGAAACAAAGAAAAAAAAAAGAAAAGAAAAGACAGTGATTCGTGTATAGTTGAAGATCACCTGGCAGGTAAAGTAAAAATCTATTTATACCCGGGTTAGTTAATGATGATTTAGATAAATGGTTTTGTGAAGTTCAAGGAAAGAGAGAATGTATTATTTTGTTTTGACTCCATATGCATTGATGTTTGGTTCCATGATCATGTGTAGTAAAGTTATAGACTTTACTAGTGGTTTGATGTGACGAATGCATGATATATGAATGAGATTGTAAGCAAGCTGTGAGTGTGTTGGGCTGTGCGCTAGTCCTTCCTCCACTGACATACCCCGAGGTTGACAATTTATTGGCGAGCCTGCCAGGATATTCTGGCCCATTTATTATAATTGTTCAACTTCTCAGAGAGGAAGCTGGGTGGGATTCAAGTATTGTAATCCTAAGACAAGGTAGTGTCTTACTGTATGTTTCCAAGATAGTTAAATACTAGGCTTGGCATTGCTTTCAAGATAGTTAACACTAGGACTGGCATTTCAGCCCAGAGTACTTATTTTCGCACAGATTGCCTATAATTCGCTTCTCATAGTTGGGTCAGGCGCTAGGCGTCTTATAAAAACTAATTACGTTGTCCCAAGCTAATATTATCATTCATAGGATTTGCTATTACGTCACTCGTATCGGTAACCCCAGTTTGGCTGTCGTAGTAGTGAAATCTTGTTCAAAAAAAAAAAAAAGAGATATAATGGCGGACGAAAAGAACACCCCTATTGAACAACTTGTGAGCGTCGCTCGTGATTTAGGCTACTCGGGAGAAGAGTTGCGAGCATTCGTTGAAACCCAACAAAAGATGGAAAGGGATAGAACGAGCGGAAAGATGCCGTGTCGCAGTAGAAATGCAGGAAACAGAAAGATTAAGGATTCAGGCTAACGATAATCAGGCTAAAGAAACGCAGGAAACAGAAAGATTAAGGATTCAGGCTAGCGAAACGCAGGAAACAGAAATTTTTAAAGGGATTCAGGCTAAATCAGGCTAGCGAAACGCAGGAAACAGAAAGATTAAGGATTCAATTAGAGTTAGAGAAGTGAGAATACAGAGGGAGACCACCGAGGATGGTAGCTCAGTTTCCAGTGACCCTGTGCGCAGTTTTTTGCCCCCCGACCAAAGTTGCCAAAATTCTCTAAAGGGAACAGTTTCGATAGATCGTACATCAGTCTTTTTAAAACGTTTGCTACCAGTCAGGGTTGGCCTTCAGAAGAGTGGGCAGTAAATTTGTCAGCGCTTTTGATGGTAAGGCATTACAGATTTTCACTGCGCTACCAGCAGACCAACAATCCGATTTGGTGCTGTGAAGGAACTCTGATGAAGGGATTTGACCTCACGAGGAGGGATTCAGAAAGAAATTTCGATCAGCTAGATTACAAGCAGGTGAAACTACACTCAGTTTGGGCACGTTTAGATCACAAATTTTGAGAAGTGGTTAGAGTTGAGGGGTACGAAAAAGGAGTTCGCTAAATTGAAATAGCTGGTTTGAAAGAACAGATTTGTCAGGTGCAGTCCATAGTTAACTATACATTTGAAAGAAGACACCCCAAGACAGCAGGGGAGTTGCTGAAGTTACAGAGGTGTATAGGGAGGCACGGTTGGGCCACTAAGGTGCAGGAGAAACAGGTGCTAGGCACAGGTGAGAAGAGTGCAAGAAGACTAAGGAGTTTTCTGCAAAGTCTGCAAACCCAGTGGGGGGGCAAAAAGGAGGACAAAGGGACAATAGGTGTTTCATTTGTCACAAAAGGGACATGTGGCGAGGGATTGTCGCATGAGGTTCCAGAAGGCAGCAGCCTTGCAAGAGGTTGATAAGGGTCGCCAGGGGACGACCTGCAGTGGAACCAAAAGGGATCCAATCTGAAGAGGGGTTTAGTTTCGGCCTATGGCTAGCACTGAGTATGGACAGCAGTCAGGCAGGGATAGAGGGCACTAGGCTGAGAGGTTCGTTACCATGGAAAAGGGTGGATTGGCCAGCAGAGGGTGAAAGTTTTACGAGACACTGGTTGTTCATTGGTGTATTTAAGAACAACGCTGGTCGAGGAAGGGGATTTGACAGGGCAAATCCAGACCTGTACTCTAATCGATGGCACTGTGAGGGAGTTCCCAGTGCCAAGATAGAAGTACGTACCCCCTTACTTCTCAGGAGAGTTGTCTGCGCTGGTGATGGAGAAACCCCTTTTTGATTTGATCCATTGGAAATTCCAGGTGCAAGGGATCCAGGGGATCCTGAGTTTTGACTGCTACAGGGGCAACAGTTCAAACACGGAGCAAGAAGGGGGAAAAGGTTGATAAACCGTTAGTCGTTCCAGCAAGGAAGTCAGGCATAGATGTGTCGCCCTGATAGTTTTAGGGCAGCACAGAACAAGACCCTTCGCTCGTAAAGTCTTGGGAGTAGCAAGAGGTGGAGAGAAAAGGTGGTTAGAGGAGGTAGACAGAATAATTTCTGGGTTAAATGCTGTTTGCGTACGAGTGTTCACCAGGGGAAGACAGTAAGTTGACAACTCATTAGAGTACCAGCAGTTATCGTGACACTGTCATGTCAGTGTGGTCACGAGTCGCTCATGGCGGGTCCATCTCGTCCCGGCAAAACAGCCGACCGAATCTTTGATGAATTTCACTGGCCTGGGGCAAATGCAGACATAAATCGGTTCTGCATGTCATTGTGATGTGTGTCAATGTCAGCCACAAGAGGGTGAAGAGAAGGGCGCCCTCTTAAAAACATCCACCTTTAATTGACACACCACCATTCAGGAGGTGGCTATTATCTGATGGCCCAATCTCGCCCTGTTCCACAGGTGGCACAGGTATGAAGACATGTAGGTTGCAATAAAGTTTGCAGGAGGCTAGTCGTCAGAAGAAGCAATATGACAGGAAGGGGAGGAAGCAATTCCCCAAGGTGGGAGATCAAGTCCTGTTACGTCTTCCCACGGATCACAACAAGCAGCCCTGATGCATTGGAAAGGACCATCACCAACATGAAAAAGTAATCAGGATTACCGAATCAATGTTAATGGAAACCAAACTTTCCATGCGAATTTTCTTCTCTCCGCAAAAAATTCAGCGTGAGACTCAGCACAAAGGCGCCGGCTGAAAAACAGTTGGGTGCAGCGTTGCAATGCACTGCAGCCCTACATACGAGTGCAGTAACATTCCAGGTCGACAGATGGTCGGAGCTGACTATTTAAGCCGTGTAGTCCTAGCAAGCTGCAACTCAGAGTAAGTCAGTCATATACCTGGGTGCATAGCTACTTTGTTAATAAAATGGTGTTGGATTTACAGTGATTTGTGGATATGTGTTTCATTCACTTGCTATGGTACATATTATCTTGTGAGACTTGTTCATGTAAATGTAAAGTTTATATTGGAGCATACAGTCGCCCTTGTGTAGTAAAGCACGTTGGCGATAAGTGAGGATGAGATTCCTCAGTGAGGTGTCATTGGAATCGTGATCATATCAGATTGTGCTTTTCCATAATAGTTGTAGAAGAGAAAAAAAAGATGTGGCAATCCCAGGTAGGGGAAATGCATAGGTGCGCACAGAATGTTATAAAACGAGTTGAAATAAGCAAGAGCGCACGTCAATTAAACTCATTGGGTGAAATTCACTAATGAATAAATCTTATAATTGTGCAAACCGTTTGTTGTAAAATGTTTTGCAAAACTTTGCACGTTTAGCTGTGTGTCAGCAAATTCGGGTATCTTTTTGTAACGTTTTTTGAGACGATGCGGAGCATAGTCTTTTGCAAGGGGGAAATTGTCACGGACAAAAGAATAAAGACCGAATTCTTGGTCAGTCGCCTGCCAGCTCGACAGGGCAAAAGCCCAAAGTCAACATTCTGGGCGCCAGGTAGACGGCCTCATGTGTCAGGTCAACCAATTAGGCATAGCGGAGAGGCTCCACGGAGACGGTACTGTCAATCCCAGACAGACTAAGCCGCTTGGCCGACGCCTCGATGTCTGGTCAGACGGGTCTCGGCGCCTGGGCCAGACTCATCCAGCCAATTTGTAGGACCAGTGCCCACAATTAAGTCGACGTCGCCGGAAAGGGAGAGGGGGAAGGTACTGTGTAGTGGGGGTGAAATCTAGCTAATTAATTAAATGACCATTGACCACCACAGAGAGCAAGGCAGGTAGATGTGACTGTCATGATTTACATATCCAATGAAATGAGAGGGGAGGCAACCTCAGTAGAAGGTGCGAAAATACTGACCAATGGTACTCGCCCTTTGACAGATGGGTTTAAGATAAGATAGGAAGGCGTGAGTGAGGAAGGGAGAACGAACAGACAGAGAGAGAGAGGAAGAGGTTCTGGGTGTAAGCTCTGCAGGAGAGAAGAGCAGAGAGATGAGGGGAGAGAAGAGAACCAAGTTGAAGCATTAGCACGAGATAGAGTCTGCAGAGGAAGGACTAAGGAGAGATGTGGAGAGAGAGAGAGAGAGTTGCTAACTGATGAAGAGAAAAAGAAAGAAAAGAAAAAAGAAAAGAAAAGCAACTATGTCCATTTGATAGAGCAGACTAGAAGAGAGAGAGAGAGTGCAATGCATTAATGCAGGAAGAAAGAAAGGAGAACAGATCGATGTCTAACAGTCACTGTTCAATCTGAACCGGGGTTCGACCTCATACCTGGCAGCGTCACTTCGTCAAGCAGAACCACAGACCAACGCCAGCGGTCTAACCTGACCAGTGCCAGCAGTCCAACCTGACCAGTGCAGCAGTCCAACCTGACCAGTGCCAGCAGTTGTGTCGTGCTTGTGAAAGTGACAGTGAAAAGAAACAAAGAAAAAAAAAAAGAAAAGAAAAGACAGTGTTTCGTGTATAGTTGAAGATCACCTGGCCAGGTAAAGTAGAACTCTGTTTATACCCAGGTTAGTTAATGATGATTTAGATAAATGGTTTTGTGAAGTTCAAGGAAAGAGAGAATGTTTTATTTTGTTTGACTCATATGCATTGATGTTTGGTTCTATGATCATGTGTAGTAAAGTTATAGACTTTACTAGTGGTTTGATGTGACGAATGCATGATATATGAATGAGATTGTAAGCAAGCTGTGAGTGTGTTTGGGCTGTGCGCTAGTCCTTCCTCCACTGACATACCCCGAGGTTGACAACCAGAAAGACCAAAGAAGTGTTGAGTCTTGAGAGAAGAATGGAGTGATCTATTGTATCAAAAGCAGCAGACAAATCTAAGAGAGAGAGAAGAGAAACTTTGTTTCCATCAACAGCTGTGAGGAGATCGTTTGCTATCTTAAGGAGCGCTGTCTCGGTGCTATGGCCAGCCCGGTAGGCTGACTGGTTAGAGTACAAGAGATTGTTTACAGAGATATGTTCAGACAGTTGGGTGAGAACAAGTTTTTCAATCAGTTTGGAAAGAAATGGGAGATTAGAGACAGGTCTGTAGTTCTTGAGATTTTCAGGATCTAAGTTTTGCTTCTTCAGGAGAGGTCTTGTCCCTGCCTGTGTGTTGCCCCTGCCTGTGTACTGTCCCTGCCTGTGTACTGTCCCTGCCTGTGTCTTGCCCTGCCTGTGTACTGTCCCTGCCTGTGTCTTGTCCCTGCCTGTGTATTGTCGATACCTTGTGGCCACCTGACACCGATAGCTGCCTGTGTATTGTCGATACCTTGTGGCCACCTGACACCGATAGCTGCCTGTGTATTGTGGATGCCGAGAATGGCTGTATATATCAGTCTCAGACTGTGCGGAGTGAGGGTGAAGCAGTTTGAAGAGCACAGAAGGAGAGACAGACGAGAAGAACCAAGCAACCATACAAACAAAACAGAAAGCTTTGAAACCATGTCTTTCTCCGAGTTTCGCAGGTGATTCGTTGTGGGATGTTGTGACTCGTCTTATGGATGAAACAATGGTATCTTTTATATGGGTGAAACAACAGTATTTTTCATATGGGTGAAACAATGGTGAAACAATAGTATTTTTCATATGGGTGAAACAATGGTATTTTTCATATGGGTGAACAATGGTATTTTTCATATGGGTGAAACAATGGTTTTTTTATATGGGTGAAACAATAGTATCTTTTTTATATGGGTGAAGCAATGGTATTTTTCATATGGGTGAAACAATGGTATCTTTTCTTAAAATCCTCCAGCCTCCACCTTTTCTTTTTACATTTTCTAAAATCTTTCATTTTTAAATGGTGCCTATTTTTTTCTCGTAAATTCTGGCCTTTTTATATACAGCCAGTGATGTTTTGAACACTTGTTAGCTTGTTTCGTGCTGGACTCCGTAATGGAATCTCTTCCCTGTTGATCCTTCACTTAAACCTTTCGCACATCCTAGATCATACTCATCGATCAATCCATATATCCATCCATTGACCAGTCCATCCATCCATTCTTCGATCGATCCATCCGTCCATTAATAGATGATCCATCCACTCATCGATCAGTTCAACGACCAACCTATCCATTCATTCATTCATTCAACAACGCACCGATCAATCGATCAATTCACTCGTCGAACAATCAACCATCCCATTCCGATATTAGTAGTCAAAATCAGTTTGAAAATGAATTTGCATTGCAAATATCACCCGCCCCCCCCCCCCCCCCCCAAAGAAAAACACACACAAAAAAAACAAACAAACAAAAATTAAAAGGTCACGTCAAAACCCTATTTCTTTTATTGTTTTAGGGAGATCCGTTGCAAAGCGCTTTCTAACTAAAAAAAAAAAAGGAAAAAAAAAACCCAAACAAAGAAATAAGCAGACAAAGAATACAGAAAAGAAAAGAAATCTTCCGCACAGAAACACGAAATATTTGTTCGCTGGATATTGTAGAACTTATGTGGGTCAGTAGTTTGTGGGTCAGTAGTTTGGACCCATCCCCCCCCACCCCTCTCTCATCATCCGCCACCCCTCCGCCTCCCTTTCCCCCCTAGCTAGTTCAACAACTTTTTCAAGCAATAATAAGTTTCCGACCCCCACCCTCTCCTCCTTCCTCACCACACCATCCCCCTGTTCATCACGTGTTTGATGGACGACAGGTCTTCGTTAAACGAGGACATGTGCTGCGATCTGCCTGTCCACACCCCCCTCCCCCCACTCACTATCTATCACCCCCCCCCTCGTCCCGCTCCAGCCCTCCCCCTTCTCTCTCACCCCCATCCTGGCATTCTCCACAACTTTGTATACTTAACGAGCATAAGCTCTGCACGTCCCCCCTCCTCCAATTTCTTCCACCCTCTTCCGCCTCTCCTCATCAACTTTAAGCTTTATAGAGCTCGATGCACTCTTCCGCCTCTCCTCATCAACTTTAAGCTTTATAGAGCTCGATGCACTCTTTCCGCCTCTCCTCATCAACTTTAAGCTTTATAGAGCTCGATGCACTCTTCCGCCTCTCCTCATCAACTTTAAGCTTTATAGAGCTCGATGCACTCTTCCGCCTCTCCTCATCAACTTTAAGCTTTGTAGAGCTCGGTGCACTCTTCCGCCTCTCCTCATCAACTTTAAGCTTTATAGAGCTCGGTGCAGAATGCGGAACACACCTCTTCTCCGCCTCTCCCCCTCCCCTCCTTTCCGCCTGGGCAAAGGGATCCGCCCCTGAGATGGACGGCCTGTTTGGGTCAGACATGAAATTGAAGACTGTGGACATGCAACCAGTGAGCTCGTCGATAGTTAGGTCAGTGGGGAGATGCTGCTTGTCATCGATAGTTAGGTCAGTGGGGAGATGCATGCTTGTCATCGATAGTTAGGTCAGTGGGGAGATGCTGCTTGTCATATAGTCCCGGACAGCTTTATCTAAAACAATAACAACAACAAAGACAAACAACTAAACGAGAGAGAGAGAGAGAGAGAGAGAGAGAGAGAGAGAGAGAGAGAGAGAGAGAGAGAGAGAGAGAGAGAGAGAGAGAGAGAGAGAGAGCAGAACAGAATTAGATTAAAAGAAAGGCCAAAGCCCCATTTGATGGGTACGAACAGTGACAGTAATGGTATGATACACAGTGAATGATACAGTCATCCACCATAAGCATAAGAACTACATCACCTCCTAGACTGAAAACAATTTACCAACTTACGAAGAAAAAGACATGGAAATTCCAGGGACAAACCATGTTATTAGCACATTTATAGACTCAGTTCATTGAACCACATTCATGAAACAAATGAATTTGATAATTTAACCTGCAGAGATGCCTGTTCTCTTTATTATTATTTTTTTTAAAAGATATACAGAAAGATTCGTAACGGCTTCTGTCGTTTGTAATGCTAAAAGTTGGCCTGATGCTCATCTGAAATCAGTGGGCTTATTAGAACACTGGGAAGTATTAAACCATGTCTGAGATCATCAAAAGCGGGACGAAACAACAAGAGCAAGAACACCGCGCACGCATGCACACACACACACACACACACACACACACACACACACACACACACACACACACACACACACACACACACACACACACACACACACACGCATGCGCGCAGAGAGAGAGAGAGAGAGAGAGAGAGAGAGAGAGAGAGAGAGAAGAGAGGAGAGAGAGAGAGAGAGAGAGATT
>CM031601.1:11834564-11837064 GCA_018398815.1 Conus ventricosus
AAAAAGAAAAAAAAAACCTTAAAAAGGGCGTGTTGGGGAAAGATGGTCCAAAGAAAGAAATTTTGGGGGGGAAAAAAAGGTCGAAAATTCTGGGGACTTGGGGGGAAAAAATTTTTGGGTCCCCCCCCCCCCCCCCCCCCTCACCCCCCCTTCCTGGTTTTCTACCCCCTCTATCCAACCACCACAACCACTACCCCCCCCCCCCCACCATTTAAACCAACCCCACATCATTTATCCCTCGTCGTCGTCCCCCCCCCCCCCCCCCACCAAAAACCAAAACCACCACCACAACCCCCCAAACCCCCACCCCACCACCAACCCACCACCCACCGCCAAATCACTTGTCGCACCACCCCCCACCAATCACCCCCCAAACCCCCACCACCACCCCCACCAACACCCACCCAACATCCCCGTCGTCGTTGCTGTCATCATCAAACGTTCTACAAAAACCGGATCCCCAAACACCCTGACGGCCGGGCACAAACACTTGGGTTTCCCGGGGAAGGGGGGGGTCACTTTCGTGAAGACTAGGGGAAAACAGATAAAACCCCACATAGATCAAATTTTTCTATGACCTAGTGGGGCCGGGGAAGGCAGGGGGAAAAGGCGGGGCCCATCCCCTCCTCTTTGGGCCCCACTAACATTGCCTGAACGCATCAAGGGAAACCATTTACTGCTGGGGGGGGGCAAGAGGCTTCCCCAAATCGAAAAAAAACCCCCAAACCCCCCGAATGGTTTTGAAATCCAGACCCTCACCCCCGCAGGTAAACGTTGTAAAACCCGAACAAGGACAACATTTGCAATATACTTATGATTTAAAAAAAAACCCAAAAACAAACCCAAAAAAACAAAACAACAACAAAAACCTTCAAAAAAAGAAAGTAAACACACACATCCCCTACCCTGGGCACACACCCCACACACCCCACAACACACACCACACACCCCACACACACACCCCAACACACACCCCAAAACACACACATGCGCGCGGCCCGCGCCGGACAAAATTCACACAGAAAACACACTCACTACACAACACATTCCCACACGAGGTAGATAATAGATTTAAAAATAGATAGGGTAGATAGAAAAGAAAAATAGATAGATAGATTCACACACAGAGAAGTTTAATAAAACAGATTTTAAGATGGGGTTTGGGTGGATAAAAGGAAGGGGGGGGGAGGGAGGGAGGCCCGACAGATAAAAATAGGAAATTTGGGCGATAAAAAAGTTATAGATGGAAAATGGGGTGGAAAAAATAAAAAAAAGATGGGTGGGTAAGGGGGGGACAGAAGGGGGGTGGGTGGATAGCACGAAAGATACAAACGAAACATAAAACAAAGGTAGATGGACAAAAAATAAAGATAGACAACAAATAGAAAGATACATACAAACATACATAAAAATTCTTACCTACCCTTTATTTATGGCGGCTGGGGGCCCGGGTGGACGTACACACATTACATTTCCCAAAATACATGCAAACCTACAAACATACATACATACAGACAGAACAGCCGACAAACACACACACACAACACACCACCCACTACACACACACCCCCCACACACCAAAACATTAAAAAACAAAACCCACCTTTGGCACAGCGTGCAAAAGTCCACCCCCCCCCCCCCCCCCCCCCGCGGTTTTGTCCAGACACTGTTTCCTTTTGTACCCCTCCTGCCCCCTTTCTCCTTACGACTCCCTCCCGCCCCCCCCCCCCCCCCCCCCACCCCACCTTTGTTCCAGCCCCAACCTGACCCTTGCTGTTTTTCCCGTTTGTGTTAGATAAAGTAGCAACGGGAAACCCTTTTCAAAAGGTTTTTAGCCTGCGCTCGTTGTTTTTGTTTAATCCTTTCCCTCTCTCTCTCTCTCTCTCTTTTCCTCCCCCCCCCCCTTTTCTCCCCCCTCTCTCTCTTCCCTCCCCCTCCCTTTCCCCCTTCTCATTACTCTCCCCTCCTTTCCCCTCTCTCTCACTCTCTCTCTCAAAAGGGGCGTTGCGTGCGTGCGTGCGTGGGGTGCGTCCCTGCGTGCGTGTGTTCGAAGTGTGTGTGCCCTGCGTGCCGGGGCGGTGTGTTGTGTGTGTGCGTTTCGTTTCGTGCGTGTGTGTGTGGTTTTGTGTTTTGTGGGGTTTGGGGTGTGGGGTGTGTTGGTTTTGTCTGGTGGTGTGGTGTCTGTGTGTGTGTCCTGTGTGTGTGTTGTGTGTGTGGGTGTTTAGTGTGTGTGGTTTTGGTTGGGGTGGGGTGTGTGTGGGGTTTTGTGTGTGTGTGTGTTTTTGTGTGTGGGGTTTTGGGGTGGGGGTGTGCTCGTTGGGAAACCCAAAAGGAAACCTTTTTATTTAAAGTTGGCTGTCCATGAAAATAACTTGTTCTCGCTTTTTTTTTCCCCCATTCTCTGGAGAGAGAGAGAGAGAGAGAGAGAGAGAAGAGAGAGAAAAGAAAAAAGGGGGGAGAGAGAGAGAAAAAGAGGAGAGAGCCGGCACCACAAACAAAC
>CM031601.1:11842064-11844564 GCA_018398815.1 Conus ventricosus
ATGCTTGTTGCCTTCTTGTGTGTCATTTTCATGGTTCCTTGCGAGGCTTGTTGCTTCTTGTGTGTCATTTTCATGGTTCCTTGCAATGCTTGTTGTCTTCTTGTGTGTCATTTTCATGGTTCCTTGCGATGCTTGTTGCCTTCTTGAGTGTCATTTTCATGGTTCCTTGCGATGCTTGTTGCCTTCTTGAGTGTCATTTTCATGGTTCCTTGCGATGCTTGTTGCCTTCTTGAGTGTCATTTTCATGGTTCCATGCAATGCTTGTTGACCTCTTTCTGCTGTGTTCGATTCCTCTCTCATCCATGTACCCCCGAATTATTTTGTATCTGCCTGTATATTGTTGAACATTTCATGGCAACATTTTGAGAACTGGGCTTGATCAACGAAGTTCCGTTCTTCATTGCCTATTTGGCTGAGGGCAGGTTGATATAAAGACATTGATTAAATCGCCCCTCCACCCTCCCTCTCCTACCTCCCTCTCCCCCTCTCATTCTCTCTCCTCCTACCTCTTCACCTGCCTCATCTTCTTCACCCCTCTGTATTTTTAATCTGTCTGTCTGACCGTCTGTCTGTCTCTCTTCCTCCTTCTCTCCCTCCTTCCTTTCCTTCCTTTGTCTTCGGTTGTTCTCCTTCTCTTCTCCCTCCTACCTGTCTTTTTCCTTTGATTCCGCTCCCTCTCGGTCTTTCCTAGGCGCCCCCCCCCCCCCCCCCTCTACCCTTGTATAACTCGTTGTCTCTGGCTGTCTATCTGTCTTTCTGTCTGTCTGTCTCCCTCTCCCCCTCCTTTCTGTCTATTTCTTCCTTGCTTCTGTCGTCTCTTCTCTCCCACCCCCGTCCCGCCCCTTTATCTCTGTCCTCTGTCTGTTCTATCTCCTTCCACCTTCTCTGTGTTTATCTGTCGGTCTGTTTGACACACTCTTCTCTCTCTCTCTCTCTCTCTCTCTCTCTCTCTCTCTCTCTCTCTCTCTCTCTCTCTCTCTCTCTCTCTCTCTCTGTCCCTCTGTGTGTGTCTCTCTCTCCCCCTCTCTATATGCTCATAACTTCACGTGAAAAAAGACAAAATTTAACTACTGGTATGCCTTGTATATACATCGGCGACAAGCACCTTGATAGAGTCAACACTCATGAAGTTTTAGGAGTCACCTTGGACAATTATCTCTCTTGGTCGCCTCATATTATGGGTTTCAGCAAATGTGTATCTCAGTCTTTCAGCTTTTAAAAATGAAACAGAAATTCTGGATGTAAACGCACGTAAACACTTCTACCACGCATATATCCAATCATCTATTGGTTATGCCTCAACTCTTTATGATTCTTGTGTTGGTACACTAAAACCTTTACATAGGGTCCATAAGCGTACTCTGAAAGCTATACTTATGAAATCGTCGTCATTAACATCACAAGACTATATCAGACTAAACATTCTACTTTTAGCATAAAAACTCCAGTACAATAAAGCAATAATGAGGTATTGATGTTTTGAATTATGAACGGCTTTGCATCTTCGACATTAATTGCAAAATTTCCATTAAATCAATCAAGATTCATCAATAATAATATTAATCCGAAAATCCAGAATTGATCTATTGAAAACTAGCTTTGTTTACTCCGGTGGAACGCTGTGGAACTCTCTGCCAATAAATATTAAACAAAAAGTAGCGTTGATTCTTTTAAATTAAGGTAGCATAAAGAAATTCGTTATTTCAAGCAATAAAACAATACGTCAACGGCAAATGTATAAATATCATATCTTTATCAAGCAACGTTAGTTTTACTATCTGGCATTTTCTATGTCTCTCTATAGATATATACATATATATATGTGTACGTATGCGACAACTACCCTCACCCCTACCCCTTCTTTCTGTTTTAAGTAAATGTTCTTTATGCAACATATATTGTGAATGATTGCTGTATGCTGTCCTTCCTTCATCCTCACCCCACCTCCCCTCCGCCCAATTTCTTCCCCGCCTTTCCCCGTTTACCCAATGTCCACATTCTTTCCCTCTGCGTTCGTTTGACAGAGGTGCTGACAGCTGTTTATTTGTATTGAACTTTGCATTATCATGTTATTTCTTGGTTGGTTTGTTCTTGTTTTTCTTACACGTATTTGCCTTGATTTGCTATGGATTACTTCTTTCCTTTTGCCCAGGGCTGGGTGGAGAAAAGCATTGCTTATCTCATTACCCTGGTTAAATAAAATTTCGTTTCTTTTCGTTTCTCTCCCTCCCTTTTTTGTATCATCATCATCATCATCATCATCATCATCATCATCATTCATCATCATGACCATCATCATCATGATCATCATGGTCATGATCATGATCATCATCATCATCATCATCATCATCACCATCATCATCATCATCATCATCATCATCATCATCATTCGCCATCTCAATAGTTCATCGGGATGGGGAAAGCGGGGGCACTGACAGCAGAGAGGGAGAGAAGAAAGGGGCAAACAGGAAAAGGCTTGTAGCGATAGAGCGACTGGACG
>CM031601.1:11852805-11881629 GCA_018398815.1 Conus ventricosus
TAAGTTTCATTATCCTCACATTGGAGACTCTTTCATTTGTGTGGTTACCCCTCCCTCTCTCTCTCTCTCTCTCTCTCTCTCTCTCTCTCTCTCTCTCTCTCTCTCTCTCTCTTCTCTCTCTCTCTCCTCTCTCCGTCCTTTGTTTCTGTCCCTAAATGCAAATCCATAAGCGTCTCTCTCTCCTCTCTCTCTCTCTCTCTCTCTCTTCTCTCCTCTCCTTCTCTCTCTCTCTCTCTCTCTATCTCTCTCCTCTCGTTGTTGTTGTTGTTTGGTTGAATTCAGACTGATGTCAAGCTTCACATCAAAGCAGTCGGTGACTGAATAATCTACGTTGCTTATCTATACTGCAGAGCAAATGCCATGACAAAGAGCACGATGTTCGGTCCATCAATGTAATCGTGACATTGAAACACAGATATTATGTCTTTTTTTAACCCACACCATCGTTATCATATCATACAGGTATCCCGCATTTTACCAAGGTTGCAGCATAGCAAGTATGGTGAGTTTGAGAAGGGTGGAGTCAGAATAAGGGTGGGTTGGTTTGGGTCCATACTGTTGATATCGTCGTTGAAGGCTGACACGCACTCGCTTGACTCTCATAGTTTTGCAACAAACGCTTTTCTTTCCTGGCTGTGTCGGTGGCCTTGGGTTTGCACGCACGCGCGTGTATGTGTGCATGTGTGTGCGTGCGTGTGTGCGTGCGTGTGTGTGTGTGTGTGTGTGTGTGTGTGTGTGTGTGTGTGTGTGTAGTGTGTGTGTGTGTGTGTGTGTGTGTGTGTGTGTGTGTGTGTGTGTGTGTGTGTGTGTGTGTGTGTGCATACGCGCGCACGTATGTGTGTACATGTGCATACGCCTCTCTGTGTGTGTGTGTGTGTGTGTGTGTGTGTGTGTGTGTGTGTGTGTGTGTGTGTGTGTGTGTGTGTGTGTGTGAAAGCATAGCTTGCACTGTCCATATTGAGCATTTGAAACAAAGTCTTCACAGGCATGGATGTGGAGAAGAAATCAAACGAAGGTCAAAGCGAGAACAGGGCAGGGGACTATAATAATTTGACACGATTTTTTTTCACTATGATGAACGAGGATTCAAACAAGTGTATGTCTCTTTCATAACGTGCATCGAATCAACCAGGCCGAGAGAACAGCATTTTACCAACCCCTGGTCCTTTCGCGATCAACCATTTTTGGGGGGAAAGTGACAAAAGGCCCCCCCTTTTCCCTGTTTTGACAAGAAAGACTTCAAAAAACCAAAAAAAAAAACGATTATCTACAAAAGCATACTGTGTAGGGTTTTTCTTCCACATCGTGGTGCCTAAAACGCACCCATAAGTACTGTGGGGGGGAAATGCTCAGTCGCTGAACCCCCCAAACCCAAACCAAAGGACTTCGCACAAACAGAATACTGCAGGGGGCCCCGGGCCTTGGGGTTTGAAACCTGATTATTTAAATTTTTTTGTGGGGGCCTTACGACCGGCGCAGAAAAGGGGTTTTCGTTTACACAAAAACGCAACAAAACAGTCAATTATTTGGTAAATGCCGACGGACCCCCCAAAAAAATGCTACATACCTTTTTCACGCCTTGCTGACATTTATGTGCCTTGTTATTTCTCTGTTGGTGTGTTTTTCGTTTGGGGGGCGTTAAAACTAAAAGGGGTAAAAAACGGGGTTTTTAAAATGGAAAATAAAAAAATTTCGAGGGGAAAAGAAAATTTCTTCCCTTTTAAATTTCCTTTTCTTCGGGGTGAGGGGGGGTTTTTTACTTCCAAGTGGTTTCATGGGGGGGATTCTCTCGAAGTGCAGATTTTTTTTTGGGCCCGGTTAGAAAGACGCTTCAAAAAAATTGTTATTGCTAGTTTTAAAAGTTGCTTGTATTTTCCCAAAAACCGGCTTTGTAGTTCTCCAAAGTTTTTTATCCTTTTCTGAGGAATGCTGCAAGTGGGATTTTTCCCAAAGTTAAAAAAATTTTTTTGGGTTCAATTTACACACCTTTCAAACCCCCACTTCCCCATATGCTAGTAGTTCTTAGTTTTTGGGATTTTCTTTCAATTTAAGGATTGTTTGTTTTTGGGGTGGGTGATGTTTTGTTTCTACTTTTTCCCCAACCCAGTTTTGTTTTCCCTTTCATACTCTGGAATTGAATTCGTGTGTTTCTAACAAAACGGGCCGGTCTTCAACCTTCAAAAAATTCTTGTTTTTCTAACAGTTTTTTTCCTGATAATTGTATAAGTTTTCACTTTTTCTTTTCCCCCTTGTCTAAAAGACGGGCAGAAAGGTTTGGCTTTGGCAATGATTTTTTGTTCTTTTTTTGAAAACCGTTCCGCCTCTTTAATTCCTCTTTGTTTAAAAAACCATTTTGCACTTCTTTCCAATTTTTGTTGAATAGCGGGCCAAAATTTGTCAAGGGGTGTTAAATTTCAAATTATTGTTTTTGTCTATGGGTTTAACCCCAGCGCTTCATTTTTCCCAATCAATATTTAAAGTTTTCTTCTTTCATCACTGATCAAAATTGTTTCTTTTTTCTGGGCCCTAAGTCTTTTGGGATTGCTTGATTTTTTTCTTTAAGAAAAGTCGACCCTGGGAAACTCTCGGCTCACTCTTTTTTTGATTTCCATCTAATTGTACACTTTCTATAACAATTTGGACAAAAAAAATTTAAACCCAACCTTCCCCCACTCGATCAGGAACGCATGTGGGGGCCATAGGGGTCTTTTGGGTTGGTTGCGCCCAAACCCCCGGGGGGTTTGGGAAGGGCCCATTTGGGCTTTGGGCCCAAAGCGCCCCGGCAGGGGGGGGTTTAACAGTTGGACAACGTCACTTTTTTGGAAAAAGTTGTTGGTTTTTTAGAAATTGATCCTTTTTTTAAAAAACCCCCTGTGGGGTTTGGGGCGTTTTGGGGAACCAAAACATGCCCTGGTCACCCAAGCCCTTTTTTTTAAGAAACCCAAGCCCTTTAAAATTAGTTTTGTCAAGGTACCCCAAGTTTTTTAATTAAGTTTTAATTGTTCTTAATTAAGTCACCCTCAAATTTTTTTTAATTAAGTTTTTAAATTTTTAATTTCTTTTAAGTTTTAAATTTTAAGTTCCCTCAAGATTTTTTTTTAAAGTCATCCTCTAAGTACAACCAAGTTTTATTAAATTTTATCTTATAATTATAAAAAAAACAACAATAAAAATTTTATGTTTTTATCTTAAATAGTAGATGTTTTAATTTTGGGTACCCCACCACCCTCAAAAACGCGTCATCGTTGAGGTTTTGTCTTGCTTAACCCTTGGTGTGAAATCGGGTCACCCATAGATTTTAAATGAAGTTCTTACATCCAAAAGCAATTAAAATTCGGGTCTAGGGGAAAGTTTTTTATAGACCCAAGGTCTTTTTTTTATTGACTCCTTTCTTTTTAAAAACAAATAATAACCCGGGCCTTGATCTATTTTTATCAAAAAAAAATTTTTTTAAATTTAAGGTTTTTAAAAAATTTTTATTGCATTTTAAATGGATAAAAATTTTTGATTTTTTGTTTTTGGGGGTTTGTGGTGTGTTTTTTTCCTGTTTGGGTGGTTCAGTTTTTTTTTGGCCCTGCTTTTTTTTTTGGTTCCCAAATTTTTTTATATTTTTTTAAAAAACCTTTAAAAATGCCCGCTGCGTTTTTGGCGCCAAAAATGGCAACTTTTTTAATTTTTAAATTTTTCCCAAAGGGAAGGGACTTTGGTGCCCTTAAATTAATTGCTCTTTTTCTGGAGTGGCATTGGATAAACTTTTTGGCGTTGGGTTTGTTTTCTTTAGGGTTTTTTTTCTGTGTTTGAAACCTTTAATTTTCTTTGTCGTTTAACTCTGTTCCCCTTTTCCCCTGCTCAACACGCCCAGGATGTTTACTAGTCACTTTTTCGATTGATTCGGGTGTTTTCTGTTTCAATGTTTCCGGTTTGTTTGTTTTTCCCGGGCTCTTTTCATTTTGAAGGGAAATAAAATCTTTTAAGATTAAAGTAATTAATCCTATGTTTAAACGGCGTTTAAATGTTCCAATTGGGTAATTTAATCCCAGCTTAGAGATTTTTTGGACTTTTTTTAAAACTGGATCTTGCTTTAAAATTTTCTATAAGATCTTGTTCGGGTTTTTCAATGGGGCAAATTTCTGACTAGTTTAGTGTACAAACTAAAAAAAGTTTGCCCTACACTTTTTCCCATTCTCACCCCAGCTGGCTTCATACCTGTTATGTATTTAAAATTGTTTTGTGGCGAATCTTTTGGGAATTGTTCTATGCGGAATTCATTTCCCGGGAATGTTTTGTTTTTCCACATGCTGCCAAAGAATAAAAACCTTTTTCCTTTTTGGGTTAATAGCTTGATAATCAACTTTTTTTTTTTGTAAGTCCAAGACAGGTGGGCCCGCTCTGTAGTCTAGCAGGTATCGTATTCAGTTTTTATTAATTTTTTTTAATTTTTTTTTTTAAAATTTGAGCACGAAAAAACTATTGCCAACCTTGTAAAATTTTTGGCTGTTTTTGGGGGGGCCCTTTAAGTGTAGGTACTCAATGCTTGGAAAAAACCCTGTTAAAAAAAAAACCCGGCGGGATCTTGGCAAATTTAGACTTTGAGGATTCAGCAAAGCTAATCGCTTTTAAATTACAGCTTCATTTGTACGAAAGATTTTTCTGGGAAAGCAAGGAATAATTCCAGAAAATAAAAAATAGGTAAAAAAAAACATTTAAAAAAAAATGGTTTTCCTGGGAATGATGATAGGGGGTTTGCATTAGTAAATTGCCCCTGCTTTTGCGGATGAAATTTAAAGCATTTGAAAACTGCGGGATGACGGCGAGGGGAAAAAGGGGACATAACAAAGGGCTGTGGAGCAACTACCCGGCAGAAACAAGATCGCTATAAAAAAGCAGAGAATTGAGCAGTTAAAATTTTTTAAAATTAAAACATTTGAAAAAACGGGGGCATCCCGCTTACACATTTAAAATGTTTGATCAAGCGTTTTAAAAGAGTTTATCTAGTAAGGGGCCCAAAACCAATCCAGACATTGCCCCACCAAAATTCAGAAACTTTTATAACCATCAGAAAAAAAAAAAGATGCAAGAAATGGGTTTTAAATTGTGGGTTGGTTTTGGATGTTGTGTATTTTGTTGCGCAAAATATCAGCTGAAAAAAAAAAATTGAAAAAAATCTATTTTTTCGCCTAAAGGTTTTTAAAAAGGGAACCACAGCAAAAAAAAAAGCAACCCAAAGCAGCGGGGGTCAGTAAAGCAAACAGCAAAAGAATGGTTATCTAAAAAAAAGCGTTTTGGCCCAAATTTATTTACCTGCCCCTAGACGAATACGGGGAGACCACACTTTGTGAATACAACTCCAAAGGGACACCCTTTCAAATGGTCTTCTATATTTCCCCTCCGTTTACGATTGGGGCAAAAAATTTTTTAAGGGACGCACTAAAAGTCTTTAAATTGCTTAAAGTTAAAAAAAAGAGGGGAAACCCCTTTAAACAAAAGAGTCCCTTCTGCTGTTGTTTTGGCCTTTCAGCTGTTATTTCAACGGGGTCCTTTAACTTTTCCTCGCATGATTAAGGGCGATGATGGAAAAAAATTTTAAAAAGGCCCCGAGTAAATTTTTTTATTGTTGAAACTAGATTTAAACCACCCAAAAGGGCATTCCAGGAGTTCACAGATCACAGGCTTTGTTGAAAACTTTAACAAACAGTTAGCTGAAAGATTTTTTTTCCTTTCCAGTAAATAGAGAGCTGTTTGAAAAGGGTCTCGCAACACAAAATGGGTTAAAAGGGACTCCCCTTCAGTTTTGCGCGCAATGAATAATGAAAAATTTTAAAAGGCCCTTTAAAACCCAGTACAAGAAATCAAAAAAAAAACAAAAAATTTTTTGTTGAAGGGATTTTTTCCTTCCCAGCAAACAATTTACCGTTTTGGTTTAAAAGTAAGGTCCCTTTTTTATTTCCCAGGAAACAAAAGGGGGACACTCGCATCAGGGCAACAGATCCATTTTGGGAAAGTGGTTTGATCCTTTATAAAAAAAAAAAGGGAATTGAAAAAAAGGGAATCCGCCCGTGTTTTTATTTACGAGAAATGCCCAAAACCAAAACAACCAGTCCTCAAAGTTTTTTTTGTGAAAGAAGAACTGCAAATAATCCCCCCCAGACACGTTCCGTTTTTAAATTTAATTTCGGTTCTATAAGTCCATATGCATATGAAAATTTTGGAATTAAAAAAAACACGGTTTTGTGTTTGTTTCTTCAAATAAATTCTTTTTTAAAAACAGTTGTGTTGTTTTCTTTGTAGTTTAAAGATTGTATTTTTTACTTTTGGTCATGTTAAAAGTTTATTCCCCAAAAAATGTTTTCTTTATAGTTGCCCTTGCGATATTTTTGGGACTGCACAACATGCGAGATTTTCCCCTTTGCTTTCTTAATGGTTTTCCCCCGGGGGGCTCAAAAATTGGGGGTACTTTTTTTTCCCTTAACCCCAAATATTTCCTTGTTTCACCTTTCCGATAATTCATCCTTCTTTTTTCCAAAAACCCTTCTTATTAGAAATTTAAATGAAAAGGGGCGAATCTTTGGGGTAACCCGGAGGTAAAACCACCCAAAACTCACCCCTTTAAAGGCTACTTTTTTTTTTCCTTTGTTTTATGGGAGGTTTCAGTAGGGATATCTATAAAAAAAACTTTTCTGTATCTGTGAAAGTACTCGGGGGATCTGGATAAAGGGGTTTAAAGTGGGTAATAAAAAAAATTCTAAAATTTAAAAAACTTTGAAATTCTAAAACCCGGGAAATCCAAATTTTAAAAACAGGCCCTTTCCAATTTGACTTTCTTTTTCTTCATCATTATACCAAAAAACTGATCATGAAATCTTCTAAAGTCCTGATTTAAATTTGGTTTTGAAGTCAGCTTTAAATTTCTTTGTTTTCTTTGGTGACCCAAACTGACATCTTTTTCGTTTTTGCGGATTCTCCATTTTTTTCCGAAACAGTTTTTGTTCCTTTAAAAGTAAAATTTTTTTTCTGAAGCATCTGTGGATTTTTGTTCTAAGTTTTTGTTCTTTTATGTTTTATGGGGTTTTATGAATGTTCTTGATGAAAGCAATTTTTACGAGAAAATGTCAACTTTAAAAAATGTCTTAAATAAAAATTTTGGTAGAATTTTGGAAAAGACAGACATAATTTTTTTTTCCTCGAAGTTTTGGCACAAAATTTTGGGGGGCTCTGTTTTCGCCAAATTTTTTTTTTTCTGAGCTAATGGGTAGTTTTCACGGACCAAAAAAAAGAAACAACCCAATCGTGGGTGCCAGCCCAAATTTTTTGGACATAAGCTTCAACTCAAAACATTTTTTAGGCGCCCGTAGCCCGGGCCCTGGGTCGGGCCCGCCCAAATTTAAACTTTGCGGGGGTCCCAGAGAGGTTTGGTCCCCCCCGACAGATAAAACCGTTTTCCGCGCCTCGATGTCTTTCCCCCGGCCCCAAACTCAATGCCGGGGGCCGGGCTCATTTAGCCAATTTACACGACCAGGGGCCCACCCCTTTTAAACCACACGGCCCGTTAAGTAGGAAAGGGGGGAAGGTGTGCGTGGGGGGGGGTGAAAATTAAAATTCCCAACTTTAAAAAGGGCCAATTTACCACCACCCGGAGTAAAGGGGTTTTAGGGTGACTGTCTGATTTGAATTTTTCCCAAAGGGTTTTAGGGAATAAAATTCGGGTATCAGGCGGTTAAAAAAATGACCAATGGTATGGCCCTTTGGGCACGGGAGTGAGGGGGTAAAAATAATGCGTTTAGTGAGAGGAGGGGGGAACGAAGGAAAAACGAAAAGACAAAAAGAGAGAGGGGGGGAGAAGTTCGGGGGGAAATAGGCTCTCGCTACAGGAAGGCAGGGAGATGGAAAAGAAACAGGGGGGAGAGGATGAGGAAGGTTCTTGGGGTTTGGCTTGAGGAGGAAAAGGCGGGAGATGAAGAGCGAACGAGGGGGGGAACGAACCGAGGAGAGAGAGAGGGGAGAGGTTCTGAGGGGGAGCCCCTGCCAGGAGAGGGGGCAGGGGAGAGAGGGGATGAGGGGAGGAGAGAAGGGGAACCCCCGTTGAGAGTTTTGCAGGGGTATCTTTCAGACGGGGACTAAAAAGAGATGTGGGGAAAAAGGAGTTGCTAAATAAAGAAGAGGAAAAGAAAGAAAAGAAAAAAAAAAAAGGAAAAAAAAAAGCAAAAAATGGGCCCTTTGTAAAAGAAAACTAAAAAGAGAGGGAGAGAGTGCAAAAGCGTTAATGCAGGAAAAAAAGAAAAGGGAACAGATGAAGTTTATAGTCATGTTCTATCTTTATGGGGTTCGCCCCCTCTTGGCCAGCGCACTTTATGAAGGGGCCAACGCCAGTGCCAACAGTCTCCCGACCCGGGCCAGCAGCCCCGACCGTGCCAGCGGGGGGGTGTGCTTGTGAAAAGTGACAGTGAAAAAAAAAAAAAAAAAAGAAAAGAAAAGACAGTGAAATTTGTGAATAGTTAAGAAACCCCCTGGCCAGGGAAAAATAGAAATCTATTTTACCCGGGTTTGTTTAAAGCTTTATTTAGATAAATGATTTTGTGAAGTTCAGGGGAAAAAAGGAATGTTTTATTTTTTTTGATTCCATAGCATTGATGTTTGTTTCTATGACCTTTTTTAGTTTAAAATTATAGACTTTTTAAAGGGGGTTTTTTATGTGACGAATGCTGATTATGAATGGTGATCGTAAGAAGTGTGAGTGTGTTTGGGGTTTTGCGCTAGTCTTCCTCCATGACATCACCCCAGGGTTTACAATTTATTGGGGGGGCCTGCCAGGTTTTTCTGGCCCCTTTATTATAATTTTTCAATTTCTCCGAGGGGAAGTGGGTGGGATTAAGGATTGTAATCCTAAGGCAAGGGGTTGGCTTACTGTATGTTTCCCCAAAATGTTAAAAACTAGGGTTTGGGATTGCTTCCAAGTTTGTTAATACTAGGTTGGCATTTCAGCCTCAGAGTACTTATTTCGCACCCGATTGCCATAATTCGCCCCTCATAGTTGGGTCGGGCCGGGCCCCGGGGGGTCTTATAAAAACAAAATAGGGTTTTCCCCAAACTAAATTATCATTTATAGGATTGTGTTTACGTCAATCGTGTCGGTAACCCCCAGTTTGGGTCGTTTTTTATAAAATTTTTGTTCCAAAAAAAAAAAAAAAAGAGAATTTAAAGGCGGAAGGGAAAAAAACCCCCCTATTGAAAAATTTTTGAGCGTTTGTCGGGGTTTTGGTTTTTCGGGAGAAAGTTGCGAGATTTGTTTAAAACCAGGGAAAGGGGAAAGGGGGAAAGAACGCGCGGAAAGACGACGTGTCGCGGGGGGGTAGAAATAGCAGAGCAGGAAAAAAAGAAAATTTAAAGGGTTCAGGGGTAAAGTTTAAACCGGCTAGGGGGAAAAAAGAAAAGGGTTAAAACTAGGGAAAGCCGGGGAAAAAGAAAGGGCTAAAAAGGGTTTAATGAGTTAGAGGAAAATGAGAATACAAGGGAGACCCCGAGGATGGGGGTTCAGTTTCCCGTGATCTGGGGGCGTTTCGCTCCCGGGCCCCAAATTTCCCCCAAAAATTTCTGAAGGAAAAAAAATTCGATTTATGGAACATCAGTGTTTCGAAGTTTGCGACAGTCAGGGTTGGCCTCCAGAAAAGGGGGGGCAGTTATTTTGGGCAGCGCTATTGACGGGGGAAGGCCTGCCGATTTTTACTGCGTTTTCCCCCCCCCCAACCCGTTGATTTGGGGGCTGTGGGGAATCGTTGATGAAAGGATTTGGGCTCACAGAGGAAGGGGGGGCAGGGAAAAAAAAATTTCGTTCAGCTAAATTACAAAAAGGTGAGAAGTTTCACTCAGTTTGGTTTAGTCCTTTGATCACTATTTTTAGAAAAGGTTAGAGTTGGGGTACGAAGAAGGAGTTCGGGTGGTTGAAGAGTTTGTTTGAAGGACCGATTTTGTCAGGTTTTCGGCCCTGAGTTAAAACCCTAATTTGAAAGGGGGGCCCGCCGGGGACCCGCAGGAGAGTTGTTTTAAATTCGCAGAGGGTATTTGGAGGAAGTTTTTTGGGGCCCCAAGGTGCAGGAGCCCAAAAGGGGGCCGGGAAGGTGAGAAGAGTGCCCCGAGGGCTTTGGGGGTTTTTTGCAAAATCTGCAAACCCCCCGGTGGGGCAGAAGGGAAAGGGGAAAGGGACATTAGGTGTTTTTTTTGTCACAAGAAAGGGGCCCCCTTTGGGGGAGGGATTGTCGCATTTAGGTTCCCGAAAGGCAGCAGCCTTGCAAGGGTGGAAAAAAGGGTCGTCAAGGGAAACGACCTGCAGTGGAACCCCCAAAGGGGTTCAGTCTGAAGGGGGTTTTGGGGTGCAGCCTAAAGGCTAGCAAAGGGGCAGCAGTCAGTGTCAGGGATGGAGGGCCCTAGGCCCGGTGGTTCGTTACCCGTGGAAGAAGGGGGGATTGGCCCGCAGGGGGGTGAAAAAGTTACGAGCCCCTGGTTGTTCTGCGGGGTGTCGAACAAAAGGGTGGGGAAAGGGGATTTTGGAAGGGCCCAAAAACCCGACCTGTACTTAATCGATGGCACTGTGAGGGAGTTTCCAGTTGTAAGATAAAAAGTAGTACCCCTTTCTTCTAGGCGAGTTGTTTCGTGGTGATGGGGGAAAAACCCCTTTATGATTTTATATCGGGGAAATTTTTCCCGGGGCAAGGGTCCGGGGATCCCGGTTTTTTGACTGCCCACGGGGCAGCAGTTCAAACAAGGGCAAAAGGAGGAAAAAGGGGGATAAAACCCTTTTGTCGTTCAGCAAGGAAATTTGGGCATAGTGTGTCGCCCGATGGTTTAGGGCGGGGCAGGGAAAAAAAGACCCTTCGTCGTGGGAAATCTTGGGGGTTGGGAAAGGTGGAGAGAAACAGGGGTTTTGAGGGGTGAGAAAAGAAATTTTTGTGAAGGCGGGGGGTTGTACCGGTGTTCACCAGGGGGGAAACAGGTAAGGGGGACCCCTCCGTTAGAGGTACCCCCCCGGTTATGTGACACTGTCATGTCAGTGGGTCACGAGTCGCTCATGGGGGTCATTTTGGCCCCCAAACAAAACAGCTGACCGAATTCCCTTTTTGACTTTCATTGGCCCCCCAGCCAAAGGCAGAAAACAAGCGTTTCTGCATTTCATGTGAGTGTGCAAAGGTGGGCCCCAAGAGGGGGGAAGAGGAAAGGGGCCCCCCCCTTTAAAAATCCCCCTTTTAAAGGGAAAACCGTTCAAAGGGGGGGTGGCTTTTCGAACTGATTGGCCCTTCGCCCTTGGTTTCCCGGGTGGGGAAGGTAGAGGGTGTGTTGCAAGGGAAGGTTTTAGGAGGTAGGGTCGGTTTAGAAGAAGCCAATTTTGGGCAGGAAGGTGGACGAAGCCCAAACCCTCAAGGGGGAGGGTCAAATTTCCCGGTACTGCTTCCCCCGGGGGCACAACAAGTTTCTGAGCCTTGGAAAAGGGGCCCTTCACCATACTGAAAGGGTCGGTCGGGGGGTTTCCCCAATTGATGTGAATGGGAAAAACCCCAAAAATTTTTTCCCTGCCAAATTTTTCCCCCGCCAATATATTCAGCGTGAGATCAGCCATAGGGCAGCCGCTCATTTGGGTGAGGTGAAAAAAGACCCCGCAAAGGAAAGGGGGGATTTTGTTGCCTAAGTTTCCAAAAAGGGGTCATTTCAGGGAAAGTGTCACCCGTATGAAGGGCTAGACAGTGGGAGTTCCCAGGTTTTGTTGTCGGAGGCGAACAAAGCAGCCAGAAAAAAAGGGGAAAAATGGGGAAAAAGATGATGAATTCCGAGAGACCCAAAAACCAAAAAAAGGGAAATCAGGGGTTTTGCTAGGTTTTTTTTGGTTTTTTATAGGGGGTTTGTTCCCAAATTTTTTGCAGCCCAATTTACGAGTCCCCTCAGGGGATTTTGGGCAAGGGAGGGAAACCCGGGGAGTGGGTTTGAATGGGTCAGGGCGCTGCAGAGCAAGCACTGCAGCCCGGGGTTGAAAGACTAGGGTTTCCCCTTCCCCCTCTTTAAAAAACCAGTTTTGTCCAAAAATTTTTTTTTGGGGACAGATGCATCAGGTGGTGGGAAAAAGGTTTCAGTATTGTTACAGGGGCAGAAAGGGGCGAGTTTTCCGTGAGGTACGCTAGAGGAAATTGACAAAATGTGAAAGAAAGGGTACGCAAAACGGGGGGGGGAAAAAAATGGGAAGTTGTTTAAAAAATTTCCCCCTGGGGGGGTTTTGGGGCCCCTGGGAAAAAAACAACACGTTGCCCCCAACAATATTATCATTCATAGGATTGTGCTTTTACGTCACTCGTTCGTAACCACAGTTTGGCTTGTCGTTGTTATAAATCTTGTTCAAAAAAAAAAAAAAAGAGAGATATAATGGCGGAAGAAAAGAACACCCCTATTGAAACAACTTGTGAGCGTCGCTCGTGATTTAGGTTATTCGGGAGAAGAGTTGCGAGCATTTGTTGAAAACCAGCAAAAGATGGAAAGGATGAACGCGCGAAAGACGACGTGTCGCGGGAGAAATAGCAGAGCAGGAAACAGAAAAATTAAGGATTCAGGCTAATGATAATCAGCTAGGCAGGAAACAGAAAGGATTAAAGCTAGGGAAACGCAGGAAACAGAAAGACTAAAGGTTCAACTAGAGTTAGAGAAAGTGAGAATACAAAGGAGACCACCGAGGATGGAGTTCAGTTTCCAGTGACTCTGTGCGCAGTTACGCTCCCCGACCCAAGTTGCCAAAATTCTCTGAAGGAACCGATTCGATTGATGCATACATCAGTCGTTTCGAAACGTTTGCGACCAGTCAGGGTTGCCTCCAAAGAGTGGGCATCATTTTGTCAGCGCTATTGACGGGTAAGCATTGCAGATTTTCACTGCGTTACCAGCAGAACAACAGTCTGATTTCGGCGCTGTGAAGGAATCGTTGATGAAAGGATTGACCTCACAGAGGAGGGGTTCAGGAAGAAATTTCGTTCAGCTAAATTACAAGCAGGTGAGACGTACACTCAGTTTGGTGCACGTCTAGACACTATTTTGAGAAATGGTTAGAGTGAGTGGTACGAAGAAGGAGTTCGCTGAGTTGAAAGAGCTAGTTATGAAGGAACAGATTTTGTCAGGTTGCGGCCCTGAGTTAACCATACATTTGAAAGAGAGACAGCCAGAGACAGCAGGAGAGTTGTTGAAGTTCGCAGAGGTATAAGAGGCACGTTTGGGCACTAAGGTGCAGGAGAACAGTGCCAGCACAGGTGAGAAGAGTGCAAGGAGACTAGGGAGTTTTCTGCAAAGTCTGCAAACCCAGTGGTGGGGCAGAAGGAAGGGCAAAGGACATTAGTGTTTCATTTGTCACAAGAAGGACATGTGGCGAGGATTGTCGCATGAGGTTCCAGAAGGCAGCAGCCTTGCAAGAGGTGGATAAGGGTCGTCAAGGGAAACGACCTGCAGTGGAACCAAAAGGGATTCATCTGAAGAGGTGGAGTGCAGCCTATGGCTAGCACTGGACAGCAGTCAGTGTCAGGGATGGAGGCACTAGCTGAGTGGTTCGTTACCAGTGAAGAAGGTGGAATTGGCCAGCAGAGGGTGAAAGTGTTACGAGACACTGGTTGTTCATGGCGGGTAGTACGACCAACGCTGGTCGAGAAAGGGATTTGACAGGGCACATCCAGACCTGTACTCTAATCGATGGCAATGTGAGGGAGTTTCCAGTATGCTAAGAATAGAATAAGTACCCCCTACTTCTCAGGCGAGTTGTCTGCGCGTGATGGAGAAACCCCTTCATTATTTGATCATCGGAAATATTCAGGGGCAATGGATCCAGGGGATCCAGAGTTGTTGACTGCTACAGGGCAGCAGTTCAACAAGGAGCAAGAAGGAGGAAAAGGGTGATAAACCGTTAGTTCGTTCCAGGTCAAGAAGTCAGGACATAATTGTCGCCTGATGAATTATTAGGGCGTGCGCAGGAACAAGACCTTCGCTCGTGCAGTCTTGGGAGTTGGCAAGAGGTGGAGAGTAAAACAGGAGGTTTTAGAAGGAGTGAGACAAATTTCTTGTGAAAGGCCGGTCTGTTGTACCGAGTGTTCACCATGGGGAAGACAGTTAAGGTGACCACACATGTTAGAGGTACCAGCAGGTTATCGTGACACTGCTCATGTCAGTGGGTCACGAGTCGCCTCATAGGGCGGTCATCTCGGCAACAGCTAAAACAGCTGACCGAATCTTTGATGACTTTCATTGCCCAGGAGCAATGCAAGACATCAAGCGTTTCTGCAAGTCATGTGACTGTGTCAAGGGTCCGAGCCACAAGAGGGTGGAAGAGGAAGGCGCCTCTTAAAACATCCCCTTAATTGACACACCCGTTTCAGAGGGTGGCTATCGATCTGATTGCCCAATCTCGCCCTGTTTCTCAAAGTGGGCACAGGTATGAGACATTTAAGATGCAAGGGAAGGGTTGCAGGAGCTATGGTCGGTCAGAAGAAGCAATATGACAGGAAGGTGACGAAGCAATCCCTCAGGCGGGAGATCAAGTCCTGGTACTGCTTCCGCACTGGTCACAACAAGCTGCTTGTATGCAATTGAAAGGACCATTCACCATCACTGAAAGGGTCTCGGGATTACCGAATTGATGGAATGGGAAACCAAAACTTTTCCATGCAAATTTTCCATCCGCAAAAATATTCAGCGTGAACCTCAGCACATAGCGCAGCAGCAATCATTGATGAGGTTAAAGAGACCCAGCAGAAGAAGGGGAGATTTTGTTGCCTAAGTTTTCCAGAAGAGTCATACAGGGATGTGTCACTGTTAAGAAGGCTAGACAGTAGGAGTTCCTAGTGTTTTGTTGTCGAGCGACAACAAAGCACCAGAAAAGGGAAAGGTGATAAGATGATGAATACAGAGAGACAAAGACCAAAACAGAATTCAGGAGTCTGCTAGGTTTTATTGTTTCTATAAGGAGTTTGTTCCCAAATTTCGCAGCAATCACGAGTCCTCTCAGTGATTTGGTCAAGGCAGGGAAACCGGCAGTGGTCGAATGGTCAGACGCTGCAGAGCAAGCACTGCAGACGGTGTTGGAAGACTAGGTTCCCGTCCATCTTGAAGCTACCAGATATGTCCAAACCATTTTTGTTGGGACAGATGCATCAGGTGGTGGGATAGGTGCAGTATTGTTACAGGAGCATGAAGGGGTCGAGTTTCCTGTGAGGTACGCTAGCAGGAAGTTGACAAAGTGTGAAGAAGGGTACGCAACGGTGGAGAAGGAGTGTTTAGCTGTCGTGTGGGCCGTGCAGAAGTTCCACAAATACTGTATGGGAAAGAGTTCGTGATAGAGACAGATCACCAACCACTCAAATTCCTGCAGGAGGCACAGCTGAAAAAACAGCAGAGTGCTGCGTTGGGCAATGGCATTGCAGCCCTACAGGTATCGAGTGCAGTACATTCCCGGTCGACAGAATGTCGGGGCTTGACTACTTAAGCCGTGTAGTCTAGCAAGCTGCAATTCAGAGGAAGTCAGTCATATCCGGGGTGCTTTGTTGATAATATGTGTTGATTACAGTTATGTTGATTGGATATGGGTTCATTCCCAGTTGGCTATGGTTCATATTTTTTTGTGTGTGAGACTTGTTCATATTTTCTTTGTGAGACTTGTTCATGTGGATGTAGTTATGCTTGGAGCATACAGTCGCTTGTGTAGTGATGCATTATTTGCAATAAGTGAGGATGGAGATTCCTCAGTGAAGTGTCATGGATCGTGATCATATTATATTGTGCTTTTCATAAGAATTGTGAAGAGAAGATATGGCAAAACCGCAGGTAGGGGAATTGCATAAGTGCGCACAGAGGTCGTTCTAAAATGAGTTGAAATAACGCAAGAGTGCACGTCAATGATAATCATTGGAGTGGTATCCACTAATGATATATTTTATAATTTATAAACCATTGGTTGTAAAGTATTTTTCAAACTTTGCACGTGTAGCTGTGTGTCAGCAAATTCGGTTGTTGTCCTTTTTGTACCGTTGTTTTGAGACAATGCGGAGCATGGTTTTGCAAGGGGGAAATTGTCACGGACAAAAAATGAAACAACCCAACTCGTGGAGTCGCCAGCCAATTTGTTCGGACATAAGCTTCAACTCAAACATTCTAGGCGCCAGATAGACGGGCCCATGGGTCGGGCCCAGCCAATTAAGCTTAGCGGAGAGGCTCCACAGAGACGGTCGGTCCACCCAGACAGACTAAGCATTTGACCGACGCCTCGATGTCTGCCCGGACGCATCTCAATCCCTGGGCCGGACTCATTTAGCCAATTTACACTGACCAGTGCCCACACGTTAAGCCACACGGCGCCAGTTAAGTAGGAAAGGGGGAAGGTAGTGCGTGGTGGGGGGTGAAATCTAGCTAATCAATTAAATGACCAATTGCCCACCACAGAGAGTAAGGCGTGTAGGCGTGACTGTCATGATTTGAATATCAATGGAATTAGAGGGAGATAACTTCGGGTATCAGGCGGTAAAAATACTGACCAATGGTACTGGCCCTTGGACACGGAGTGAGGGCATAAAGTAATGCGTGAGTGAGAGAGAGGGGGGAACGAAGAAAACGAACAGACAGAGAGAGAGAGGAGAAGTTCGGGGGAGTAGGCTCTCGCCTACAGGAAGGCAGGAGATGAGAAACGAACAGGGAGAGAGAGATGAGGAGGTTCTGGGTATAGTCTCTGCAGGAGAGAAAAGGCAGGGAGATGAAGAGCAGAACGAGGGGGAGAAACGAACAGAGAGAGAGAGAGAGAGAGAGAGGTTCTGAGTGGAGCTCTGCAGGAGAGAGGGGCAGAGAGAGAGAGATGAGGGGAGGAGAGAAGAGAACAAGTTGAGAGATTAGCAGGAGATAGTCTGCAGAGGAGGACTAAAGAGAGATGTGGAAAGAGAGAGTTGCTAACTAATGAAGAGGAAAAGAAAGAAAAGAAAAAAAAAAAAGAAAAGAAAAGCAACCATGTCCATTTGATAAGAGCAGACTAGAAGAGAGAGAGAGAGTGCAATGGTTAATGCAGGAAGAAAGAAAGGAGAACAGATCGATGTTGATAGTCACTGTTCTATCTTCACTGGGGTTCGACCTCATACTTGGCCAGCGCCACTTTCATCGACAGACCAAAAGCCAGTGCCAACAGTCTCACCTGACCAGGCGCCAGCAGACCAAGACCAGTGCCAGCAGTTGTGTCGTGCTTGTGAAAGTGACAGTGAAAAGAAAGAAAAAAAAAGAAAAGAAAAGACAGTGATTCGTGAATAGTTAAGATCACCCGGCCAGGTAAGTAGAAAAACTATTTATACCGGGTTAGTTAATGCTGATTTAGATAAATGATTTTGTGAAGTTCAGGAAAGAGAGAATGTTTTATTTTGTTTGATTCCATATGCATTGATGTTTCGTTCTATGACCATGTGTAGTAAAGTTATAGACTTTACAAGTGGTTTGATGTGACGAATGCATGATATATGAATGAGATCGTAAGCAAGCTGGTGAGTGTGTTTGGGCTGTGCGCTAGTCCTTCCTCCACTGACATCACCCGAGGTTGACAGGTAGTCATTATGCAGGTCATGGAGTTCATGAGGATATTCTAAGTCAACTTCTAGAATGAAACCACGCTGTTGACCGGCGTCAAACTGCCCAACCACTTTAATGCCTTTTGAATATTATTTGTACCCGTGTACATTTTAAAGTTGCGTAATGGAAGTGATTGCGCCATTGCCATCCATACAGATTGTTTGCGTCTAAATACATGAGATAGTTAGACTTTTACTCGGATCATAGTCGTCCAAGTATTTGTTGTTTGCTTTACAGTAATGATGCGACGCCATACTAATTCCTCCGCAACCGTTTTCAATCATCTGAATCAATTGGTAGGTCAGACAATAAATCAATCGTACTCCAGTAAACTTTAAGAAAGCGTCCCAGCTCATCCGGGTGCGAAAATAATGCGCAGGATCCAAACTGTAATGTTTCATGCAGGTCTTTCTATAATTTTCAAAAATATCCGCCAACAAACATGTATCAGCCATCAAGTATGAATCATGATAGTCTCCCATCGTTTTACAATCTAACTTCTGCCACGCATCTTGAGCATGCTGGTAATCAGAATCACTGATGTCCTTTCCTCTGAGACTAAAGAACGCGCCTTTAGGCGGATGTGTATCTTCATCATCCTTTCCCAACTGTTCATGTATTCATAAGGGTTAAAGCCCTTTCTAACAAGAGTTGGGGTCAATAATATTATTCCGTTATTGGGCAGCACTTTAAGGACATAGCCAGCGACTTAATGAACCCACTCATGTGCTGCATAGTGTCATAAAAAAGACATGTATTTAAAGTAAAACACATTGTTCTTTTTCTGATGACTGTGCAATGCATGACACCCTGAAGGCATCGCCCACTGCTTTCTTTATAAGGTGGGAGTTCTTATCCTCGCAAGTTATAAAAGTATATCAGGCAGCTTCATTGTCTTTGGTTCAAACTTTAGTTGAGATTGCATTACTGTGAGCTGCCTCCTCCAGAACTTCCCACTAATTGATCATGGTCTCTTACTGTTTGGATTGTTGCGTCTTCACTAAGTTCTAAACCGCAAATCCAACGTGAGTGGCTAAGTTCATACTGATTGTTGGGTCTTTAGGGCGTCATCATGATTTCAGATATAATAAGATTATTTGATCAGTCATTACGCACTGCTGCATGCGTTTTTAAGAAGTATTTGCAGCATTTGGTCCCTGTATAATTTCTGGCGTTGAAAGAGCGCCAATCTGACTACCCAGAAACAATAATGAAGGCAATTGAACAAAAATCTGTTGATTATCATTAAGGACGTTTTTTCGATGTTTTTGTGCGTGGGCCCCTTCATAAGGAACAATGAGTGATTCAATGTCTGCGTAACAACAACTTTTGGAGAATTTTGCAATCCGTTTCCCGTTCTTTAAAACTAACTTTAGATCGGCGTGGGGGCGTAATTAGTTTGTATTACTGTCAAACTGGGCGATACAATGTTTTATGTTCGCTTGCGGCTTGAGCTGATGGAATTTTGTTAACAAATTTTCTGCAGGAATTCTTCGTTTGTGCCCATCTTTTGAAGTATGCTGCATTAGTTTAATCATTGTTCGTATCAATGTGTAATGTGGCAGCGGTGAAAGCAGCAGTAGTAAGTCAACATGATTTTTGTTCTGGATCACCTTTTGTTGGGACTGTCTTTGACACTTTAATCGGTTGTAGATTGTTTCCTCATCCCATGTGTAGTATTAAAAGTGATTGGTTTGTTTTGTTCTTCAAACTGATCAATGGAATCCACGCTAACAGGAATGGTTTCCACTAAAGTTTTTAAGATCTTGACCGTAAGGGCGATAGATTTGACTCCTCTCTCTGCGTTTTTGCGGACGTAATGCAGCCTTGCGGAATCACACAACATTAAAACTTTGTTGGTCTGTATTCTTTAGGTTTAGTAACTGCTCTTTTTGCAACTAATTGCTGGTGGTAGTGGATGTATGGATGCCTACAATCGCGCATACTTAGACTGTTTTAATCTAATCTCTAAGGACTTCGCCCCTCTGAACAATAACCCAGGCTCTCATTTTGCTTCTTCAAGCGGCCACATGCAAATGTGTAAGCAGTTGGTCTGCCCAACCCGGGTGTTAAGTCATTTGAGAAAGATAGTCTGTTGTTTAGTTGAGACCCAGACTTCTAGATTTTCTTCATTTATTGTTACATAGTCGATTATAAACAGGCTAAATTACTTTAACTGGCGGGTCTATTGTTAGTTAATCAGGACTGAGAAATAGCATGATCATCACTTGCCGTACGCTTGCTGGATCAATGGACTTCTAATTCTAATAATCATTCAGTGCTCTTGATAAATCTTATTGCATTGCCTTTCAAACAATTTCGTATGGACCTTAAGATATTTTTTCCATGTTGAGTTTCTTTTCTAACTCAAATATTTGTTTAAATCAAAAACTAATTAATCAATATCGATGGTCTTTTTGTGCTTGGACTCTTAAAACTAAAGTATAAAACCCTTTGGCGTGTTAATGTGAGCTGTTTAGAGCAGAGTTTAATGTTTCGTTTACTTTTTTAACATTCCTTTTTTATCTGCTCGGGGTATGGCTGTTGTAGAAAAATTTGCCCTTGCCTTTTTTTGAAAGAACAAAACTTTTGTCTTGTGTAGTCATCAAAATCGGCCTGTAAACGATTAAATTCTTCATCCGTGATGTTTGAGTCAGCTAGTGCTTTATTTATAATAGCTTGAAGGAACTATAGTTTAGCTGTTACGCCAGTTGACCCATAGCTGTGTGCTTTTGGAGTTTAGTTTTTATTTTTTTGCTAGCATGCACCTACAGCCTAAATGAAAACACAGGCGGAGAGCTAAAGACAAGCCGCTAGAGGTAAAGCTGCGGGTACGCCTCATGCCTGATGCTAAAAGACCAACATCTCGTTCCTGCTGATGCGGCGCTTATAGTAGATGCTCCAGTAATAAATATGTAACAGCATTAAAGGCTGCAGAATACTTCGTTTGGCTTTGCTGTATTTGAATGGTCTTGCTCTAGTTTTTGTTGCATTTGTGTATGTTGGGTTAATCTAAAGGTTTTATGACGGGGGTTTCTACTATCTCTTCTCTTAGCGACAATGGCGCTGTAGGCACATTTGGATAACATGAACAGTCATGCTTTTTTTAAAATAAAAAATAAATTTATGTATACTACCTCTTAAAATCCTGTTAGCTTCAATATAGCTGTGCATCATATAATAAAAACAAATGTTACATTAAAGCGGTTTACAGCCTCTTTTTCTTTATCAATTTGTATGGTTATTATGTCTCTAACAATCTCTCCCACTTCCATGACAACTGATTATCCTCTGTTGACCCTTAGGTCAATCCATAAACGTATTTTGTATGTTAAATAATCATCAAGCCTAACACTGTGAAGGTGTAGATCTTTAGAGCAAGGTCTGCTGTTGGACTTTACCCCTCCAGAACCCCCAAACAATTTTCTTATTTCGCAAAAATGATGATAAGGCCTAAGTCGCTAGATAGATTTGTTAGGGACTACCATTCAATCGAACATTGGTACTTTGTTATTTTTGGATTAAAAAAACTTTTCACTTGCTCTTGCGAATGTTCTTTCATCTTCCCACCAGCAATAAATTTTTTCCTTTTTTTTTTTTTTTTTTTTTTTTTTTTTTTTTTTTTTCCCCCCCATTTTTTTTTTTTTTTTACCTTAAAGCGATTTTACTGCGACATAAGTTTAAAATTCCATATAGCGTCTGCCTGCTTTTAGGATTGTTGAAAGATGAGCACGTTTTCGTATTATACTTTCTAATTGTGACTAATTTGTTGCCCAATCAGCCTGCTAACTTAGAGTTGCTAACCATCCAAACTCTAACGAGATGTAGAAATGGCTGTACTTTGCTTCGGTGTCTGTTGATTCTGATAACACGTTTGTAGTCAATAAAAGTTAGTTCGTTTGACAATCTGTCTTTTAATACCCTTGAGGTATGGGGCATGCGATTTTAACAACTCAAATCTAAGGGTTGGATAAGCGATTTCAAACGCTAACTTACAGCTAAGCCTTTTTTGCTAGCCTTTAGACTGAGGCGAAGTTCGGGTTTTCTATGTTTTAGTGCTTCTTCATTACCAAATTCTTGAAACGCAAGATCTTCCCTTTCATCGCGATTAGCCAAGACAGAATAGGTTAAAAATATGTCTGCATTGTTTAAAGAAAATACTTCTTTCCCCTCAAGTTTTATTGAAATTTTCTTAACAATTGCCGTCCCTTGAAGTCTTGGCCTCACCATGTTCTGGTTAGGTTGCTTGTTGATATCGCGCCGATCGAGAGACATTATCCACTACTATAATCCATCAGCATATATATGACCCCACCTCCCGATGTTTGCGTTTAGCTACATAGAATTATAGCTACTATCATATCTCAGAGTTATCTTAACATAAACAGCTCCCATACACACACTGTACCATTCAGTCCAGAATCAAAAGCCCCCCCCGCAAGATAGCGTTTGCATACCGGATGCATCTGCGAAGCATCAGCCTTGCAGTGCGTGAGTTATGCGATAGGCAATACACGTGTAATTTATTCACGTTAGTGCATTCCATAATATATTCGCATAGCCTCTATCACTGAGTCAGCTTTCGCAGACTGCCTAACTCTACTCCAGATATGCAGCCACGTGTAAACCCTTCCTTGCTTGCTGATGGTCAAGATCACTACTGACAGCCAAAACTTCATACTCAACTGTGACATCTCGCTTATGCTAATAAACTATCTATATACAATGTCAAACTTCTTTACTAAAACTGGCCCCGGGGAATTGGAGACGTGAGAAGTCATTCCATGATATTAGTGATCTGGAGACGCCGACATGGGTAGAAGGACTCCTTTGACACAGCATCGGCTCGACGTTCTCATTGCAGGAATGAATTTAGAGGGGGCGCAAAGGCTGTGAATTACAGAAAGTTGGTCAGATCATCTATACCAATGTTTAGGACTTGAACCTCCCAAAATACTATATTCTGATGATTTTGAAGTAAAAGATGACCATTTGTATGTAATAAACAAGCAAGGACACCGTTTCAGCTTACACATAACGAGACTCATCAAGTTTGTAGGCATGGGTACAATCAAAAAACACCTTCAGTAGAAGTTCGAAATCCGCCTTGGCCTTACTAAAACCAGAATTAGATTGGGAGAGCAGTTGCTAAACTTCAAAACACACTACATAAGAACTCCCGCAGATAACAAATGCAAACCATAGAACTTGATGATTTAGTATCAACAGCAGTCAAGTAATAAATACTGTAGGTGCTGAACTCACTAAAGAAGAAGAAACAGCATTAAAAAATATTACACGAAAACCACGGCTACCTCGAGAGAGATTAGTAGCCTTGATGTTACTGTATGAACTTCCGAGGGCGAATTAGAAAAATTTAGCAAATAGGTGTACTAGAATAAGGAATAAAAAGAGAAAAAGAAAAACTCGTGAGGCTGACGTCGCAAACTTAGGGCGTGAGATAAAAGAAAGAATAAGACAAAAGACTAAAAAATCTTGAGAACGAAGATCAGCAAGGAACTAGAAGTTGCTAACTACTAACCGGGGACCAATTAGAACTCAAGTGATAGAATAAGAGAAACTATCGAAAAATTTTATATGAAGACAAACGCTAAGCAGAACGAATACGAACGCTGTTTAGAGAGCAAGGCGTCACATTAGCAAGCGTTTATAACGGCCTTAGGATTTTCAATAAGTACACTGGTGATGGCTATTTACAGGCGGTGGGTGGAGGGCAAAGTTCAGTGCCTCCATCGCCATCGCCTCCACCTGATAAATCATGGGTTAAAAAAACAACTTGATCATCTTGCGAGTTTATTAAAAAAATTAGCTGGTAAAGCTATAGACTCTTTGCCAGGTATATTAGGAGTGTAATAGCTGGCTTTTGTCTATGCCACAGCCCCAAGTAGTGGCTTTATGGCCGAGCACTTATGGGCATTTGTTCTCTTAAAAGGTGGATTACTATTCAGTAAGATAAAGACAAGTATCCTTAGAGAACAGTTAATCCAACAACTAGCGCTGTCCCGTTTTCATATTGGTTATCGCGAACAATGGTCCACGTCTTCACAGTCTTTGGGCTTTGGACTCGGGGATGTTGACTTAATTTGGGTGTTTTTTTATTGTTTGTAATATTATGGGCTCAGAAATTTATATCGTTTTTCCAACCTTTGTTAATTACTGCTACTAAGGATTTCATTGTTGTAGGTTATTATGTTCCTACCTGGAGTGGTGAGGTCAGAAGGCTGCATGTATTAAACCAGTGCCACAGCAAAGTCTACATTTCGATCTTGCGTATTGTAAAAAACATTTTGGTACCTTTTTATACTTGAGGTAAATCCAACTGTTAGAATTAATGGCGTCCTCTAAATTGCCTTAAGTATTGTTTTTGTGCATCCAAACCAGTAGAAGAATCAGTTATGCTCGATCTCGCTGTGCTTGCGGAACCTAGCAAAACACCAACGTAAGTACGAATAGAGTCGTTTATTCGTCTATTCCCGCTTTAGTTAAGCCCTCAGATATGTCTAAGATAAATGTTGTCCATGCTGTTTTATGCTCTTGCTCTATGGACCCAAGGTGAACACCTGTGCCTGAAGAGAAAGATGTGTAAGGAGGATTCCAGTCATAGTTATACTTTCTGTGCACGCCCCACAAATAAGGGGTGCCTAAGCCATGATTAAGATCCGACTTTTGTCTAAAGTCTGTCTTAACATTAATATTGAATTCGTTACAGATTCTTTCAAAAGCCTTCATGTCTATTCTGTTGCTGAATGGATTAAACGTTTTGTCATTGGGTAATGGCGCTCGCAGTTCAGTCAAAATACGTCTGAAGGTGTAATAAAATGAAATCTGTACACTGACCTCACCAAAGGATCAGGGTGATTTAAATGATTAGCATACGACACTCCACACCCAGTTTATGCACAAAACACAGCAAAGTTTAACTGGTTCTGATAAAACTGCATCGGATGACTGAACCACACTTTTGCGATGTAGTCTTTTTTAATAGGAGGATTAAGATATTTGGCCAATGGAGTACTCACCTTTTTATGAAAAGCGACAGTCTGGGTCACAGCAATGTCGAGGATGTCATTGCTATATTTTTAAGATTGTATGCGGCCCAACAGAATATTTTGCATCTTAGTATATTTAAACGCGCTCATTTTTATTTCGTTTAAAAAATGTTTGTAACAATAACAACCCAAGACAGTCCTACGGATTTAAAAACATGCTGTTGAGAACGATTGCGGAACCAAAATGGTCGCACTCCATGAAATATTTTACAAAGTCGTATGGTTTAATATAACTGAATCCAGGACGAATAAAAAGGGTTCTAAAAGTTAGCAAATCAGGGAACAAAGTTAGCCATTAACCATACCTGATGGTTTTACGGTTTTGCTCACTAAAAGAAGAAATGAGTAAATTAGACATTACTCTCAAACTTAACAATGCAAATCTAAAAACAATGTTATCATTCAACCTGAAGAAGAAGTAGTACATTACCTTTTTGATGTAGAGCTAGCTAAAATGTTAGGCTTCAAAGCTGACAATCATAGATTTAGTGTTACATCAGACAAAAACTACTTATGAGGGAGAAAATCCGCTCGATCTTGCATTACATTCATTACTCTATGTTCATTTGGATGAGCTAAGCACTGATGAAAACTTATATATGGAAGGCCCTCAAATGTTTTAAGAGCTCTTCCGTCGGGGAAAGCTGCATATTGCGATTATGAAATTATACAATTCCCTAATTTACAGTTTAAAAGATTATTTTGTGGAGGGTCGGATCATTTAATATAAAGATCACAGACAAAACGGTGAAGTCGTAAAATGTGATAACCTGCACATTGTTTTGGAAATAAAATAATAAGTTGTACTAAAAATGTCGTGTGGGCCAGAAGAATCCGGAGTTACATTAGCGCCTGTGAGGTGTATAACTTTAGAATTAAAAGACCTTGCAGACGTTGCAGACTTTGAACAGAACGGTGAGATAGGCACTTTGTATGGTTTTGAGTACACTAAAGATGGTGATTATAAACGCAAAGAGGTTGGCGACAACAAAACGTTTCCTAAACTAGAACAACTGCGCAATCTAGAAGCAAATAATGTTGGCCAGTATGAATATAAAATAGTTCGAAAACCTGACCTTAAATGCATTTAGAACCATATTTAGAATGGGAAATAAAATTTGAATTCATAAGCCCATTTACATTTTTTAGCCGTCAAAAAAGTTTCAGAAAAGCATTCAACTCTGGCCCTTTACATGTAAGTCTTATGCCAGATGACAATAGTCGGAAAGAGATTGAAATAAAGCCGTATGAGAAAAAACAGTACATCCTCCACAGAAAAGAAACGGTTTTAAAGGACCTTCTACAAAATTACAATTCATTCCACAAATGAAATTAGGAGATGCGTTCACAATGATATTTGAAATTTCTGTCTTAAAAGATGTAAAGAGGGATGGGGTTGTGGCGTTAGTGACGTCCTTCTAAAAGGAATTCTAATTAGCTGGCAAAACTTAACGTTGAAAAACTTAAAGTTACCGTCGTCATTCTTTACAACGGTGAGGATATTAAGGTCATAACAACAAGCAACAAAATCAATATTAGTCTAAATAGAAACAATCTTACAGAACTAAATTGGATTAATCTTACACATTTAGACCTTATAGGATTTTATTATACTGAACAAGTTTTTGACAGAGAGCATGATAAAAACAATAACTGGATTAGATTAAGTTCTGTATAAAACTATGGAGCAGTTAAACTTTATGACAAAAACCCCTCATTGTTCATTAATTGTGGACAAACTGGTTGTGGAAAAAACAATATTTATCCTTGACCTGTTACAAACAGTTTATCGTTATAATTTTGATCATATTGTGATTTTCTCCCAACACTTAAATGGAAAAAAAGCATATCATGATAAAGGTTTATATGGACTGATGATAACATATTTTAGTTAATCCTAGCAATAAACTGAGTGAGTGTCTAGAACGCTTTTTTATATTGTTTGAAGGAACGCAGACACTATTTATTATAGATGGCTGTTCAGCAGAAAGAGACATAGTTAAAAAGAGAAACACTTTGTCGAAACTAGCTTTCAGTGGGAAAACATGCTGGGATAAGTGTGTGGATTTTATGTCAAAAATATAACTCGGTTTTAAAAGACTTTAGAGAACAGTTAAAGACTGTAGTTTTATTTCACATGAAAGACAGAGATGCAATTTGAATGAATGTTTGCGTGAAAATGATGTTATTGAAAACGATCAAGAAAAACATAGGATTAAGCAAAAACTGAAATCTAAAAAGTTTAGTAAATTAGTATTAAAAACGGATAACCCTACGCAGTATGTTTGTTTTTAGATAATCGTTATTTTTTGGTTATTGAAGTCTTACTTGTCAAGAACAGGAAATACCAATCCTAGGTCACTTTCGCCCGAAAACTGGTTGAGGGCGAAAGTGAGTTAGGATTGGTATTTCCCTGTTCTCTCATGTATTAACATACATGTCCGCTAGGTCATTCGCCAAATTCTTTAAAACTTTATTGCGATTGGTGACCAAAAAAAAACCCTATCGAATGACACCTGTGACGTTGCTTGTGTGGATGTAAGAATGACACATTATCAGATGTAAGAATGACACATTATCAGATGTAAGAATGACACATTATCAGATGTAAGAATGACACATTTTCAGATGTAAGAAGTGACACATTATCAGATGTAAGAAGTAGCACATTATCAGATGTCAGAAGTGACACATTATCAGATGCAAGAAGTGTGATACTTTGATAGATGTAAGGAGTGATACATTATCAGATATAAGAAGTGGCACATTAGCAGATGTAAGAAGTGACACATTTTCAGATGTAAGAAGTGACACATTAGCAGATGAAAGAAGTGATACATTAGCAGATGTAAGGAAAGACACATTAGCAGATGTAAGAAGTGACACATTATCAGATGTAAGAAGTGGCACATTGCAGATGTAAGGAGTGATACTTTAGCAGATGTAAGAGTGATACATTAGCAGATGTAAGAAGTGACACATTAGCAGATGTAAGGAGTGACACATTAACAGATGTAAGTAGTGACACATTAACAAATGTAAGAAGTGACACATTAAACAGATGTAAGAAGTGACACATTAGCCGATGTAAGGAGTGATAGATTAGCAGAAGTGATAGTGGTCACTTCATGGAAGACTTCCTCTGCACACTGCAGTGTTTGTCTGTGGGAGAGGTATCGCTGATAACAGTGCCTGAAAGAAATGAATGTATCAAAGACTGCTCAGACTGGAAAGCAACATGGCAGAAAAGGAAAGAATGGTCTAACCAAGGTGGCAATAAGAAAAAGAAAGAAAACAATAGAGACAAAACACACAAGGGGACAAAACAAACAAGGGGAGAAAACGAGCTAGCATAGGAGGAAAGAAAAAAAGTGGTGCGACGTGTTTGTTTGTTTGTTTTTTTAACTCACACGTATCAAAGGGGTGCTTCGCCCTGTTTTAGTTGCCCTTGTGGGCTTTTCAGTCTAATGTCTCTCCACATGAATGGATTACATACAACATTTTTAAAAACAACGACCAAAATGATACAATGAAAACGACCCATGAAGATGCAATAGATTTCATGTAGATTAGAACAACAAAATATCATATACTACTTTGATAAAAGAAAGAATAAGACTGCCAAGAAATGAAGCTACAATGTTACATGCAAATCAAAATAATTGTTGAAACTGATTCAGGAACTATCAGACAGAATATGACAGAAGAGGGAGGTTGACTGCTGTCAGAAAAATCGTGTGTGTGTGTGTGTGTGTGTGTGTGTGTGTGTGTGTGTGTGTGTGTGTGTGTGTGTGTGTGTGTGTGTGTGTTATTGTTGTTGTTCTTCTTCTCCTTTTTTTCAATCATAAGGAATGTTATATATCTGAAAACTGTTTGTTTTTTTTAAACAGCCAGTCTAGCCTAATAAACTGAACAAATCATAATCCTCGAGTAAGGCAAATTGCAGAAATAAAACGCATCTAGTAAGTGAGTATTTTTACGTAGGTTAAATGAGTTCGTAGGAAATAAAGAACCTTACATTTTGTTTCTGAAATTCTTCCAGAGAGCATTTTGTTATAACCTGTATCACTCAGACAATAAAACATAGAATCTGATCCCCATTTCTCCTTTAGTCCTTCACTAAGATTGTTTCAAAATGAGCAATAACCCA
>CM031601.1:11882629-11892629 GCA_018398815.1 Conus ventricosus
GCAAAAAGAGATTCCTCTGTCTCTGAAAGTCAAACAAAAAATGTATTGATTGATTTCTACGAATTAATTCACTCTGACCCAAGAAAGACATAAAAAGGCACCTGAAGTGTGTGCGCCTACAAAAACAGTTGTGTGTGTGTGTGTGTGTGTGTGTGTGTGTGTGTGTGTCCCTGTGTGTGTGTGTGTGTGTGTGTGTGTTTTGTGTGTGTGTGTGTGTGGTGTGTGTGTGTGTGAAACTTTATTACTGACATTTTTGTTTGTTTGTTTGTTTGTTTTGTTTTGTTGTGGCGTGTTGAAATCACTAGCATAACAAAACTTCGCAGAATGATGAATATTGAAGACACATCATTCATCATCTGCTTTCACCAAGGTGGCAGACTATAAGTCTGCAGTAATATCACATTTCCGTTCATGTTTCCAACACACAAAGTTGACATTTGCTAATAAACTGTGATCAATTACAAATATTGCTTTGTATACTGATTTGAAATATTTCTACATTCTATTCGATATTCTTTAAACTCTTAGTTACTTTTCATCATTTAATGCGATTTTACAGGAGCAGATATTCAGATTTAAGGAAACAAACCACTATGTAAACACTATATACAGGACAAGTCTTGCTGAAAATAGTTTTTTAAGAAAGCTACTCGAACATAGTTTATGTTGAATCAAGCGAGTGAAGCATCAGTAAAGTAACAAATATACAAAATCTTATTTCGTTCTACAACATCTTATATATATATATATATATATATATATAATATATATATATATATATATATATATATATATATATATATATATATATATATATATTCTTTTGTTTGTTTTTAATCCTGTGCGTGTGCGTCCTAAATCTTAAATGGTTACCAGAATGATTAAACGCTCATGGGGGTAAATCTGAAAAGGTTGCGTCCAGTAATACAAAACCTACTATGTGTTACCTCACAACCAGACATGATTTTCTTGGTGACGTCAAAGTTAACTGATGGCGCCCTTTTAGAATCTGAGGGCACTAGCGCGCGACATGTCGGTCAAGGAAATTAAAAAGACAGCAAAGTATCGGCCGAATCTAGGTCACTGCAGCACGCAAGCCTTTTTCACACACACACACACACACACACACACCTCTGCCCGCAGAACACTGAGTATGCGAAGGACAGCCCGTCTTGCCCCCCCCCCCCCCCCCCCCCTCCTCCTCCCTCCGTCTTCTTTCCACCAAAATCTTTTTACTCATCAGTCCTCCTTCCCGACTGTGGCTACCCCTTAAGAACATTCCTGGCAATGTATGCCAACTGTGCACGTGGCCTTTGACTGTTGCCACAAAAGCCGTGCTGTACGGCTGTTACGTGATGCATGAGATTGTTATCGAGAAACCAAGATCTGCATGCCTCCCTCTCCGCCCGTGACTCGGTCTCACTCACTCTTTGCCTTTGATGCTTCTGCGCTGAGCATTCATCACTGGTCAAAGTGCTCAGAGTGCCTGTCTCGCTTTTAACTGTAGCGTGTCTGCTGCGTCCGATGGAAGACAGTACGCCCTACGGAGTTAGCGTACTATCTCTGGTCTGATACAGACGTCCTGAGCCTTTTCCACCCCCACCCCCCACTCTCCTCCCCCGTCCCTCCACCCGACACCTCCGCCAATCCGCCCTTCACCACCAACCGCCCTTATCCGCCCTTCCTTCTCTATACATGTTTGAAAGAAACTCTCTCTCTCTCTCTCTCTCTCTCTCTCTCTCTCTCTCTCTCATTAAGCTTATTAGTTTGACTGCAGTTAGAATGCTGCAGTGCAATTTCCTTTTAGATCCGTTTCTTCTTTCTTTTGTATATGTGCATATGTGTGTTGTATTTTTGTAAACCCTTCACAAGAACACTGTTAACCATCACCCCCCCCCCCCCCCCCCCCCCCCTTAGCATGAAGGCCAGTTAGGCTATTGTCAATAAAACTGTCAATTGTAAATTCTGTGTGTGTGTGTGTGTGTGTGTGTGTGTGTGTGTGTGTGTGTGTGTGTAATAGTATCAATGACTGTGTTATAATGTTACGTGACATGGTTGCAATTTTTTCAAGTTATTGTTGGATTGCATGTATTGGAAAGAGCTGAACCTGACCATATGCCTTTAATAATGAAAGTCAAATTTCCTTTGCAAAACATGAATAATACAACAACAAAAAAGAAATATAGGTGACTGGTTCATGGAGAAGTATGTTTGGAATGAGACCTATGCCAGTACGCAGTGTGCTCCCCTGAAATTCAGCAGACAGCAGAAATGGCAGTTAGGAAAACTGACGTGGGTGCTAACGAATTTTTGTGTATTTTTAACAGTTGCCTGAAAGATGCAACTAAATATGAAAAAAAAAACAATTTGATATAAATGCAACACAAGGTTGTGATAACTGGTATAAAGGGAATGTATTGCAGGTGAAGGAAAGGCCCGTAACCTGTTATTGCACTTTATTTCCACCTGATTATGGTTCATACTCTATGGCCGGGCATGACCAAAAAACAAAATCTTTTGAAACATAAAATAAAAGCAGTTAAACCGTAATTTAGTTGAACAGTCGGTTTTGGCTGTGAGCGACAAAAGGAGTTTTGGAACTCAATGCGTGGAATCAACAATGAAGGAAGACAGCCTTACTCATAGCATAAGTTTGGAAGACTTGTTTCAACATTTTCAGAAACTGATTGAAAAAGATGTAGACGCAGCTGGTGTTGCTAATGAGGATAGCAGTGATTGTAAAAATGCGAAAAATGATACCAGTGATAGTAGTACTTTCAGTGATGATAACTTAAGACGTCCAATTTCAAATGAGGAATTTATGACGGCCTAAAGAAAATTTAACAACCGTAAAGCTGGTGGTTCTGATAGTGTCACTGGTAAAATGTTAAGATATGCTTGTATGTTGAGAAATGCTTGTAAGTCGGATTTTATGTTGGTTTTGTTACAAAGCTTTTTAATGCTCCATTTGATAAGGGTGTTTTTCCTTAACTATGGACAGAATCGACTGTTCTTCCTTTATGCAAAAGGAGTGATGTGGATAATCCAAGTAATTACAGAGCAATTTCTTTGTGTGATGTCTGTAGTAGATTGTACAGTTCAGTTATCAACGTTTGTAGTAGATTATACAGTTCAGTTATCAACGTTTGTAGTAGATTGTACAGTTCAGTTATCGACGTTTGTAGTAGATTATACAGTTCAGTTATCGACGTTTGTCGTAGATTATACAGTTCAGTTATCGACGTTTGTAGTAGATTGTACAGTTCAGTTATCGACGTTTGTAGTAGATTATGCAGTTCAGTTATCAACGTTTGTAGTAAATCATAAATTTCAGTTATCACCGTTTGTAGTAGATTGTACAGTCCAGTTATCAAAGTCTGTAGTAGATTGTACAGTTCAGCTATCAACGGAAGACTGCAGGAATGAGTAGAGAAAAGAAACCTAACTAGTGAATGCCAAGCTAGATATAAATGAAATTTCTTCACGATAAACCACGTGTTCACTTTCATAGTTTTCTTGCACAAAAAAAAAACCAACTTTGTTTAGATCGCAAATTATATGTTGCTTTTGTCGATTTTGAGAGAGCCTTTGATTCTGTTAATAGGAACATTTTACGGCATATTTTTTGAATGGGGTAGGGGGTTAAATTGTGTCAATGTGTTATGGGTATGGGGACTCAGTAACAGCTGGAGTGAGCAATGTTCTACACATGAGTGGACGCAAAATGGAAGAGCAGTCTGTACATAGCTTCCATTGAATGTCTGAAAACATTCAACAATGGTACTAAATTCTCATAAAAGTGATAAAAAAGATGGAGGTATCAACAACAACAACAACAACAACAACACACGCGCGCGCGCGCACTCATACAACATTATTTTCCTTTGCAGCGAAGGATATTTTCTCTCAAAACATTTGGTTACAATCAATAATCACAATCAACAACGGAATAGTAAATAAATATCCACGTTCAACAAGAAGAGCAAACAAGTGGGCCAACACGATGAACAGTATTGTTATATAGCAATGCTTTTCCATGCACACAGAAAAAACAATGCATTGTAGAAAAAGTCCTGAAATAATATCAATGCAACAAGGAGATAAACAGACAGAAGACGCTTGATGGGAAAGATATTCAGAGGGAGGGTTGAAGAAGAGAAAGGTACAGGGGCGGGGGTAGGGGGGGGGGGGTATAGGGGGAGAAGGACAAAATCCACAAAATATTACCCGTGTCGAAAAGGACGTACATGTCTTCGACATTATTCGTTAGTTCCAGATCTGAAGTATGAAACTTCATTTAATGTGGGGTCGTTGTCAGAAAGGGCAGTTCTCTCCCTTGCCTTACATCATGTGAATTGGTTGAGGAAGTAAACAAACGAGGAAAGCGCGTGTCCTGTTTAAGAGAAACTTTTTCTACAGCTATTTGTAGACAACACGTGCTTTGATCTTTTTGGCTGCTTCAGCTCCACAACACAAACAAGCAGTCGTCAAAGAGCGTCTTTTGAAACTCCGGCTTCGCCGCTAATTGTGAAGAAACTAACGTCATGATTTTTTTTTTTTTTTTTACAAGCCTGAAACCTCGTGAATTAAAAAAAAGAGATGTTTTATTGATGGACAGAAATTGAAGTAAAATAGCCATAAGCCATCTTGGCTTTAGGTTGACAACTGAGCGCAAAAGCAATGAAAGAGTACATGTCGCGTGCTAAGGCCGTACGAAACAGCACCTAGTACACACTAAGTGGCAAGTGCAAAGCGATGTAAGTAACGAAAACAGAGTCCAAGTGCAAAGCGATGTCAGTAATGGAAACAGAGTCCAAGTTCAAAGCGATGTAAGTAACGAAAACAGAGTCCAAGTGCAAAGTGATGTCAGTGATGGAAACAGAGTCCAAGTGCAAAGCGATGTCAGTAATGAAAACCAAGTCCAAAGAGATGTAAGCAATGACAGCAGAGTCCAAGTGCTAAGTGATGAAGTAATGAAAACAAAATCCAATTGCAATGTGATAAAAGTAGTGAAAACAAAGTCCAAGTGCAAAGTGATAAAAGTAGTGAAAACAAAGTCCGAGTGCAAAGTAATATAGGCAGTGAAAACAAAGTCCAAGTGCAAAGTGATAAAAGTAGTGAAAACAAAGTCCAAGTGCAAAGTGATATAGGCAGTGAAAACAAAGTCCAAGTGCAAAGTGATAAAAGTAGTGAAAACAAAGTCCAAGTGCAAAGTGATACAGGTAGTGAAAACAAAGTCCAAGTGCAAAGTAATATAGGCAGTGAAAACAAAGTCAAGTGCAAAGTGATACAGGTAGTGAAAACAGAGTCAACGCGCAAAGTGGTAGAAGTAATGAAAACAAAGTCCAAGTGCAAACCAGCCGCAGTGGCGAAGTGGTTAGCGTCGCGGACTCCCGGCTGGAAGGTCGTGGGTTCGAATCCCATCAGAGTCATGTGGGTTGTTCTGCCCCGACCGGCTCCTACCCAGAGTTGAGTTTGCTGAGGACTCAGTTGGGAAGACTGGGACCACACAGTCGAGTTTCATCCACTTAATGGCTGCGTTTCTGAAAGTGTTGCTCAAATTTCCTGACCAACACTGCAGGTGCCTGTATCTCTCGGGCCTGGTTGACGCCGGGATATATTATGAAAGGAAGCGTAGAGTACAGCCCTGTCATGTAGTCTCAGACCGAAATGGAAATCCGCAGCATCATCGTAATCATCCTCATTCTCATCGATCAGCATAAAAAGAAAATGTCTCAGATTCTGTGGCCCTTCATGCCCTGCTCTCATGGTGACCTCAGTTTCGATGTCCTCTCCACATCTGTGGCCTTGGTTTGGTTCTGTCGGGGTCACCGGTATCGGCGAGTCCATGGGGGCTGTCGTTAGACGGACGTGGTGGCGCCCTCCGGAGGGAGAGCTCACTCACGCCGACTCCGCGACTAAGCAATTATTGTCGTCAGTAGGGGGCTTAGTAGGTGGTGTCCTGCGTATGTTAGATCAGAACAGGCGCCACTGAACACCACCGAAGTGACTCGGCAGCAGTGCAGTGTCTCCTCCGGTGGGTTGCCTCTTGACGACTTGACATTGACTGCTCCCTGTGGATTGCCGGTGCCGGGGCTGCGGCGGGCCGACCGGTCTGTGGCTGTGGACGGGGTGTCGGAATGAGCGGCGTGGGTGCACTGCCTGAGGTGGCGCAGAGGTTGGGACACCAAAAAAAAAAAGGTCCAAGTGCAAAGTGATAAAAGTAAGGAAAACAAAGCGCAAGGTGGTAAAAGAAATTAAAACAAAGTGCAAAGTGGTGAAAGTCATGAAAACAAAGTCCAAGTACAAAGTGATATAAGAAATGAAAACGATGTGGAGTTTCAGGACATTTAGCTGCACATGCTGGTGTATGCATCCACTGTGTGTGGGCATGACACCAAGCAAAACTACATCCACTGTGTGTGAGCATGACACAGGGCAAAACTACATCCACTGTGTGTGGGCATGACACAAAGCAAAACTACATCCACTGTGTGTGGGCATGACACAGGGCAAACCTACATCCACTGTGTGTGAGCATGACACAGGGCAAAACTACATCCACTGTGTGTGGGCATGACACAAAGCAAAACTACATCCACTGTGTGTGGGCATGACACAAAGCAAAACTACATCCACTGTGTGTGGGCATGACACAAAGCAAACCTACATCCACTGTGTGTGGGCATGACACAGGGCAAAACTACATCCACTGTGTGTGGGCATGACACAAAGCAAAACTACATCCACTGTGTGTGGGCATGACACAAAGCAAAACTACATCCACTGTGTGTGGGCATGACACAAAGCAAAACTACATCCACTGTGTGTGGGCATGACACAAAGCAAAACTACATCCACTGTGTGTGGGCATGACACAAAGCAAAACTACATCCACTGTGTGTGGGCATGACACAAAGCAAAACTACATCCACTGTGTGTGGGCATGACACAAAGCAAAACTACATCCACTGTGTGTGGGCATGACACAGGGCAAAACTACATCCACTGTGTGTGGGCATGACACAAAGCAAAACTACATCCACTGTGTGTGGGCATGACACAAAGCAAAACTACATCCACTGTGTGTGGGCATGACACAGGGCAAAACTACATCCACTGTGTGTGGGCATGACACAGGGCAAAACTACATCCACTGTGTGTGGGCATGACACAGGGCAAAACTACAAGGGCACCAGGGAGAGCACACTTTTCCACCGAGTCTGAACGGATTCTGCACCCACACTTTGAACTGGATCCCCAAGAAAGCTTCATGGGTTTGTCTGTAAGACCATCTGTTGTCATTCAAGAAAGCTTCATGGGTTTGTCTGCAAGACCATCTGTTGTCATTCAAGAAAGCTTCATGGGTTTGTCTGTAAGACCATCTGTTGTCATTCAAGAAAGCTTTATGGGTTTGTCTGTAAGACCATCTATTGTCATTCAAGAAAGCATCATGGGTTTGTCTGTAAGACCATCTGTTGTCATTCAAGAAAGCATCATGGGTTTGTCTGTAAGACCATCTGTTGTCATTCAAGAAAGCTTCGTGGGTTTGTCTGTAAGACCATCTGTTGTCATTGTGGTATGATCAATTCTGTAATCATCAACCATTGGATTTTTTTTCATGCCAAGTATGATGTGGAACCCATTGACAATGATTGCAGTAATATGCCATGTCTTGCTGAAAAGATAGTTGGGAGTGATGAGTTAGGTGAGAAATTTCATAATTGTATTCATTCAAGAAATATAAAAGAAAAACTTAATCAAGCCAACTTTTTGATGGAGGCTGACATTAATCAGGCTTTATATTTATTTAATGAATGAATAAGAGAACAAGCAGTATGGATGGAAAAGAAAATATAAACACATCAGAAGTGGTCAGAAAAATGGTATAAAGATGAATGCAGAACTAAGCGCAATGGTAGAAAATCATTTTGAGAATATGTCTATAGAAAATAATTCATACAAGATACAGAATTGCCCCAAAAGAGAATTCATCTTTTAAAAAAATGTGCAGCTGTTTGCAAAGCAAGAATAAAATAAAGAAACTGTTACAAAGAAATAGAAAAGAATGCCACAGAACTGTTCTTGGACAACTAATATTGTGCATAAATTACCAAAAAGAATTTTGGCTCAATATAAGTAGAGTTTCCAATGAGAATATGTTCCGATGTAACAAAATCTCAGTGCAGGAATGGCTTCAACATTTCAGAGGGGTTTTAGCAAAATATGACACTTACAGTAATAAAGATATCTGCACATGTGCAACTGATGTTTCAGATAATTATTCGGATAATAATAACGATAACCAAAAGAATGAAAGTAATGACCATGAGAGTGATGAGAAAAGTGTTGACTTTCTGAATTGGTCTGTAACTGAAACAGAAAGTCTCGGCGGAAAAACTGAAAAGTAAGAAAGCAGCAGGACCAGATGGTATTACTGGAGAGCTGTTTAAAAATCAGAAGATGATGTCATTGACTTCTTAGAAAACTATAACTACCATTTGACACAGGTCGATATCCTGATCTTCGGAAAGAATACATTGTATTTAGATAAGGCGACATTAACGATCCCAGTAATTACAGAGAAATTTCCCTATTAGATTTAACCAGCAAAATAAATATTTTTTGGCTAGTTCAACATTGCAGGAATGGGTAGATCAGAACAATATTGCTGGTGAATTCCAAGTTGAGTTCAAACAAAATTATTCTACAACCACCAGCGAAGTGGTTAGCGTCGCGGACTCCCGGCTGGAGGTTGTGGGATCGATTCCTATCACATTCATGTGGGTTTTTTTTTTCTGCTACCATTGGCTTCTACCCAGAGTTGAGTTTGCTACGCGCTGAACTGGAAGACCGAGACCATACAGTCGAGTCAGTTGAGTTTGCTACGGCTGAACTGGGAAGACCGGACCATACAGTCGAGTCAGTTGAGTTTGCTACGGCTGAACTGGAAGACCGGACCATACAGTCGAGTCATTTGAGTTTGCTACGGGCTGAACTGGGAAGACCGGACCATACAGTCGAGTCAGTTGAGTTTGCTACGGGCTGAACTGGGAAGACCGGACCATACAGTCGAGTCAGTTGAGTTTGCTACGGGCTGAACTGGGAAGACCGGGACCATACAGTCGAGTCAGTTGAGTTTGCTACGGCTGAACTGGGAAGACCGGACCATACAGTCGAGTCAGTTGAGTTTGCTACGGCTGAACTGGGAAGACCGGACCATACAGTCGAGTCAGTTGAGTTTGCTACGGGCTGAACTGGGAAGACCGGGACCATACAGTCGAGTCAGTTGAGTTTGCTACGGCTGAACTGGGAAGACCGGGACCATACAGTCGAGTTTTCATCCTCTTAAGGATGCGCCTCTGAGCGTGCTGCTCAAATTTCAACACTGCAAGTGCCTGTATATCTCGGGCCTGGTTGACGCCTGGATACATTATGAAAGTAAGCGTAGACTACAGTCCTGTCATGTAGTCTCAGATCGGGAAAGGAAATCCACAGCATCATCTTCATCATTCTCATTCTCATCGATCAGCATAAAAAAAGTCTCAAATTTTGTGGCCCTTCATATCTGATCTCATGGTGACCCCAAGTTCGATGTCCTCTCCACGTCTGTGGCCTTGGTTTGGTTCCGTCGGGGGCACCAGTATCGGCGAGTCCATGGTGGCTGTCGTTTGACGGACGGGGTGGCGCCCTCCGGAGGGAGAGCTTACTCACGCCGGCTCCGCGACTTAGGAAATATTGTCGTCAGTAGGGGGTAAGTAGGTGGTGTCCTGCGTATGTTAGATCAGAACAGGCGCCACTGAACACCACCGAAGTGACTCGGCAGCAGTGCAGTGTCTCCTCCGGTTGGTTGCCTCCTGACGACTTGACATTGACTGCTCCTTGTGGATTGCGGGTGCCGGGGCTGCGGTGGGTCAGCCGGACTGTGGTTGTGGACGGGATGTCAGAATGAGTGGCGTAAGAAGAAGAAGAAAAATAAATCACATGTTCGTATTGTTAG
>CM031601.1:11897629-11912629 GCA_018398815.1 Conus ventricosus
GAGTGTTGCATGCGTATGCTCTCTCTCTCTCTCTCTCTCTCTCTCTCTCTCTCTCTCTCTCTCTCTCACACACACACACACACACACACACACACACACACACACAGAGTATTTGTTTGTCATAACTCATCGGCTAGGTCACTTAGGAGAAAATAGATGAGGAAAGGAGATTAGGATTGAAACTGAGCTTCTTTGCTTGTATGTGTATGTGTGTTTCGGGGGGGGGGGGGGGGGGGCGGGTAGGTGAAAAGGTGTATGTTCGTGTGTGTGTGTGTGTGTGTGTGTGTGTGTGTGTGTGTGTGTGTGTGACGAATGTTACATTTTCTTCGTTGATAGACGATTGTGATTAAAAAAAAAACAATTACCTTTACCAAGCATCTAGGCATGATGTTTGTGTTCCTGTAGGATTTTTTCCCTCTCGTTTTGTGTTGTTTTCTGGATTAAAAAAAAATTAAGTATTGAAAATGTTCACACATCCATCCATCCATCCGTCTCTCTCTCTCTCTCTCTCTCTCTCTCTCTCTCTCTCTCTTCTCTCTCTCTCTCTCTCTCTCTCTCTCTCCTCTCTCTCTCTCACACACACACACACACACACACACACACACACACACACACACACACACACACCAGACACACACACACACACACACACACACACACACACACACACACACACACACACAACATTCTCTCTCTCTCTCTCTCTCTCTCTCTCTCTCTCTCTGTGTCTCTCTCTCTCTCTCTCTCTCTCTCTCTCTCTCTCTCTCTCTCTCTCTCTCTCTCTCTCTCTCACATCTAATGGTTTCGTGAACTCGGCACGTAAATCACTAGAGACTCACCTCATGAAATGATTTTTTTTTTCTCTCTCTTCCCTTCTCTCCAGAGGAACCTCTCTTGGCTCAGCAGTCGCCTTTGTCCCCCTCATCCTCGGCTCCTTCGCCCCATCAACGCCGGAAAATTGGCTGTTAGCATCAAACGACGGCGCCCGCTCTTCAGCCCGTCGTCGTTTATTGTCCATCAGTCTTCAAAAGAAGCCAAGCAGCCTCCGCTAACGACGTCGCTTCATTGCAGTTGATTGTGCAGGTAAGCTGAGAAGAGACCAGGTAAACATCATACATAACACCGGGCTTCTTAGACCTGAATGCCGGTGCAGATACATGGGAATGGCATGTCATATTTCACGTCACAGACTGGGATACCTTCACCAGCCAGCTTCAATTACCGTATGTTGCGAACAACACGTATCTTTTGAAATGATTTTGAATGATTTTGTTTTTCTTCTTTCTTTAAACACTCTCTGTGAGTGGGTTTAAACTTTAGCGATGTTGTTTGATTTGTGTTATTGTTTCAAACGGATACAGTTCGTGCGTAATAACGTCCGTGAAAAAACAATCCAACCCCCCCCCCCACCCCCCACCCCCCACCCCACCCCCAGGCTTTGATCAAATCTTCCAGGATCCTTCTATAAAGTGACTGCTGCTATTTTAGCTTGTTCGGGTCCGAGAGGCAGCCTTTGTATTCGTTGTTCCTTTAGACAAACTGATGCCACATCTGGTGTTTCCGTGTATTGCAAGGTCTGGCACCGGTCGTTGTCTACAGACAGACAGGCAGAGAGAGAGAGAGAGAGAGAGAGAGAGAGAGAGAGAGAGAGAGAGAGAGAGAGAGAGAGAGAGTCAGACAGACAGACAGACAGACAGAGGAAACAAGCGAATCCCCGAATCTTACTGCTTTCGAGTCTTACCGCTCATTTAGCAAACCATGCTGCGAACAAAGACAAACGCGAAACATGGAGACCACATCAACATTTTCCTCTCCGTGTCCCACGAAGCCAGAACGGCAATCGGGAGAGCGCAGACTACTGTCAAGGCCAAACGGATCTGGAATCTGCCTCTCTAGTTAGCTTTTTTGTCATTAAAAAAAAAGCTGACCAAACAAACAGTCCATGATGTGTGCACGCAGCCAATGCCGCGCGTCATAGGTCATGACGTAAAAGACCTATCCGTCTGGTCACTTCCCTCTCTCTCTACCGAAGAAAGAAGCCAAGAAAGAGAGGAAATGAAGCGGGGTTTTCCGTTGGATCCGGATCCGTGCACCACAAATTCGCCTCAAACATGTAACGGGATTGTCGCTGGGTTCACGTTTGAGCTTTCTGCGAGTTTTTCAAGTCTTTTTTTCTTATTACTACCATTTTATTGCTATATCCCATCCGACCATTCACAGCCTCCAGCCTGCCGCCAAACTCGTGAAAGAAAAGAAATGGCACCCTTGGACAGGTCTGTTCATCAAAAATGCTATATTCTCAACACCACCACCACCAACAACAACAACAACAACAGAAGCAGTTCATGACAAAGTAGCTAAATCATGGACATCTTGTGGCTTAAATTCTCCACTGTGCTAAAAATGCCAGGAATTCCATTATTTTGAATTCTCACTGCCAGATTTTAGGAAATTGTACAAAGAATGAGAAGCATTTAAATGCCAAACACACACAGACACACACAGACACTCACACAGACACACACAGACACACACAGACACACACACACACACACACGCGCGCGCGCGCGCGCGCGCGCACGCACGCACGCACGCACGCACGCACGCACGCACGCACGCACGCACGCACGCACACACACACACACACACACACACACACACACACACACACAATGATGGCTTTTCATAATTCCGATCGGGGAACAGGCCGGACTCGAGGAATGTAGCAGTGATTTTAGGAACAAAGGCCGGAGCATGATAGACGGTGAAGGCATAACAACAGTGAATGACAAGTGAAGAAAGTCAGATAAATTTTGAAAAGGCAAGGAGTACCCAAAAAGAGGAATATTTACCAGCACAGAATTCTTGGAAGGTGGGGCAGCTATCTGCACTGAAAGAGCCCCCCACCCCCACCCCCACCCCCACCCCCATCCACCCACACCCGACATTTCCACGGGAATATCAAGTTGCATTGAAATCAGTTCAGGGTTGTTGTTTTTGCGCTGTAATCTTCCAGACAGAAAACCAAACAACGACAGAATCTTCCAGATTATAAACGGCATCTTCCTTTACAAGCAGAAAACAGATAAACGCGCAGACAGACAAACGTGCAGACGCGAGTGGAAACTGAACCTGGTTGGCGGAGGTAAGACAAAGGGAACAATGAATATAATCTTTTCTCTGTCGCGTCGGCGCAAGACATTGAAGATCGCTCAGGACCAGGTCATGAAGGGCAGACGACTTCCGAGCAGCACGTGCGTGCATCCCCGTGTGTTCCGCGCTGGTGAGCCATTTGCCTTTCGGCAGGCTGGGCATTTTGGCGAGTTCTTCTGCTGACAGTTTCTTTGGTTCCTGTGTCGTGTGCCGAGTTCCATCCTCGTCAGACAAGCCAACACCTGGGCAAGGTTGTCCCATTCACAGAGCTGCACTGCCGTAGAATCTGATCAATGGAGTAGCACCTTCACCTGGGCAAGGTTGTCCCATTCACAGAGCTGCACTGCCGTAGAATCTGATCAATGGAGTAGCACCTTCACCTGGGCAAGGTTGTCCCATTCACAGAGCTGCACTTCCGTAGAATCTGATCAATGGAGTAGCACCTTCACCTGGGCAAGGTTGTCCCATTCACAGAGCTGCACTTCCGTAGAATCTGATCAATGGAGTAGCACCTTCGTGAAGAAGTGCATCCTATGGTGATCTCTCTATTATTATCTTTATAATCATTTGTTATTATTGTGATCAGTATTGTTGGTTTTGCTGTGGTGATTGTAATTACCGCTATTCATATCATGATCATCGTAACCATTTTCATTGCATCATTACACTAGGATAGACGCTGAGGAAAATCAATCTTCCCCTCTCTCTCTCTCTCTCTCTCTCTCTCTCTCTCTCTCTCTCTCTCTCTCTCTCTCTCTCTCTCTCTCTCTCTTAAAGTGTTCGCACTGTATTCGGGTAGAAATGAAAAATGGTTTCTGGATGGAGCAAAGCTGGAGGTTGTAAACAGATATACTTATCTAGGTTTCACATTTACCACAAGGTTAAGTTTTGCGCAAGGGGTCAGGCATATTGTAACAAAGGGAAAGAAAGCAGTCGGTGATTGTGCTCGAGTGCTTCTCAAACTCGGCGAAATTTCAAGGCAGACGTACTTTTAAATCATTGATGCTCAGATACAACCAATCGTGTTGTATGGGTCAGAAATCTGGGGTTTTGATGCCATAGAAGCGATCGAAAAGGTACACACGCAGGCGTGTAAGCGATTTTTTAGTGTCTCCTTCCAAACCCCAAACAAATGTATGTATGGAGAGTTAGGCAGATATCCTTTACACGTCAATTCATGCTTTAGAGCAGTCAGGTATTGGTTGAAGCTACTCCAGATGGATACTGGCAGACTGCCCAAACAGGCCTATTTAATGCAACTTAGTATGGAACAAAACGGAAAATCATGTTGGGCATCCAAGCTAAGAGATATCCTCCAACACTGCGGGTTTGGTTACGCTTGGCTAAATAAAGGTGTTGGAAATGAGCGATCTTTTCTATCATTATAAAGAGGGCGTCTTATAGCAAACTTCATTGAGGACTGGTCAACTACAGTTAACAGCAGTGACAGATTCTCTCTGTACTGTTCTTTCAAGTCAAATTTCATGAATGAACCATACATTGATAATTTGCGAATGAAACTTTTTAGAGATATCATTTGCTAAATTGAGAATAGGTATCCTTCCGTTAAATGCCAATATTTTCCGATAGACTCAAAATAGTACCACAGTTTTACTGTGCATTTCTTTTTTCTTTTTTTTTTGTAAAACCGAGACAGAAAATGAAGTTCAATTTGTTTGTAACTGTCCATTTTGTTTGTAACTGCCCATGCTACAAAGAACTACGACTTAAATACCTTGGGTCAAACCAAATACATGACAACTTATTTGGCGATTTGATTAAATGTACTGATGTCCTATCAATGCAAAGCATTGCTCAATTTGTACAGTACGCCATAAAAAAGCGTGAAATATTGGTTGAAGTTGTAAATTGACTTCCCAGACAGCAAGGGTCCTAGTGCCCACCTGGGGCCCACGTAGGTTCTGGCTAGATCCAGCTTGTCCAGGCTGGAGCTACCTAGAACCTAGGTGGACCCTAGCACCCTTGCTGTAAGGGTTGGTATGGTCAAGCCTGTTTTTGAAAAATTGTTACGGTAATTGTGGGCCATTGGCCGAAATCGACATAATATTACAGTGTGTGGGGGAAGGAGAAGGGGAGGTAGGGAAGGGTGGAGGGTGTGCGTAGTGCACATGGATAGTTCTGAGGGTATAAGGTCAGGGAAGAGTGGGGTGGGGTGGTAACCAGTGTGCGTGTGGGGGGGGGGGGGGGAGGCGGAGGAAGTCGGGAGGAGGAGCTGAGAGTATTTCTCGTGAGTTCAGTTATAATCATGTCCTGTCTGTGCGTTGATTCTAAGACAAAAGGATCTGTGTTCCTTTCAGAGTTCATGAAAAATGTATTTGAATTGTATGATATCTGTCTTTAACAGAAATGTTAAGAGTCTAATGACTTCTGAACATTTAAACCGTCTGGAATCTCTCTCTCTCTCTCTCTCTCTCTCTCTCTCTCTCTCTCTCTCTCTCTCTCTCTCTCTCTCTCTCTGAAACTGGGAATGGATTGCGATAGTAATGTCAGTTTGCCTTCTTCTTAGTTGTACTTTGTAAGTACTGGTCACTCTTAGTCTATAATACTTTACATGGCGTGTTTTGATATATGTAATGCTTGTATAGATTGCATGTTTGTATGCGTATACGCATATGTATGTATTGTTAATTAAGATTGTGTTTTCTATGCATATATGCATGGGGGGGGGGGGATAAGAATGGAGCGTGGAGGGGCTGCGGGCTGTTTTTAATTCCAAACATTTCTTTCTTTTCCAGTTTTGAGACCAAGACATAAACAAGCCTATTGTGCGCTTATTCATTTACCTCATTTAAACAAATTTGTTCGTTTATTCTCTCTCTCTCTCTCTCTCTCTCTCTCTCTCTCTCTCTCTCTCTCTTCTCTCTCTCTCTCTCTCTCTCTCTCTCTCTCTCTCTCTCTCTCTCTCTCTCTCTCTCTGGATGGATGGATGGATTAAGGGAGGTTTCAACAACATCTCCCGCTCTCCGTGTGGCCCTAATCAACCCTAATTAAGATTGCAAAGCGCGTGGTCCTAATCCCAGTGATCGACTTTCATCGGCAGTCAATGAAAAGAGACAGGGTTGCGGAAAAAGATGGGGAGGAGGGTAAGGCATCGGACGGATGGTGATTGAAGGCGTGATGAGAGGGGAGGGGATGGCGGGACTGAGGGGACGGGGATGGGGGGTGAGGGGGAAGGGAGGGGGAGGCGCAGGAATGGCTGGATATTGAAGGGAAGGTGACAAGGGCGAAGCTGACGACAGAAGCGACGATCACTCTTGTCAGATCTCATCATCAACCGGGATTGATGTCAAGGTCAGGTCGCGGAGGTCAGGGTCAAGGGTCAGGTCGTAGAAGTCAGGGTCAAGGGTCAGGTCGTAGAGGTCAGGGTCAAGGGGTCAGGTCGTAGAGGTCAAAGGAGCTGCGTTGTATAATTGCCTTTTGTCCCACACGTCAGTTGGGATGATGTCACGATGAGTGCTAGAGAGTGAGCGCTTGATGAAGATTGGAACGCCTCGCTTGACTGCGTAGTGGAGAGAACGGGGATGGACCATGCCGACATGGGGTGAAGATGGTGTCTTTCGGGGGGCGGGGGGGAGGGGGGGGCTTTCCTTTCAAAATCTCTGTCTGTTTGTCTATGTGTCTGTCCCTGTCTCTGTCTCTGTTTCTGTCTCTGTCTCTCTCTCTCTCTCTCTCTCTCTCTCTCTCTCTCTCTCTCTCTCTCTCTCTCTCTCTTTCTCTCTCTCTCTCTCTCTCTCTCTCTCTTGATCTATCCTTCTATCTATCCACCTATTCTTTAATTTACCTATCTTTTGATCGATCTATCTATCTATCTATCTATCTATCTATCTATCTATCTATCTATCTATCTATCTATCTATCTATCTATCTATCTGTCTGTCTCCCTGTTTCTGTCGATTTCTTTCTTTCTCTCTCTCTCTCTCTCTCTCTCTCCTCTCTCTCTCTCTCTCTCTCTCTCTCTCTCTCTCTCTCTCTCTCTCTCCGTATAATCTAATCATTTTGTCTGGTATTTACCTCTTTAGCCTTGTGAAGGCCCAGTGTCATCAGTTCAAAAACGTGAACGGATTTTATATTCCTTCGTCGCTGGGCCTGTCTACAACTGTGAATTTTGTCCGTTGGTTTGTTCTTCCGTCTGTTCATCTGTTCGTTCATGTCACTATCTTCCTGCCTGAGAGAGGCAGACGACCAACAAGAGATCTGTCGAAGAAGCCGCAGACCACTGGCCGGCCAGTCACAAACCAAGACTCCAGTCCAGTCATGTCGCTTGACTTACAAGCCCGGCCAACCAGACACCAGCTTCTTAAACCCCACACCCAAAGGACGCCCCCCCCCCCCCCCCCGAAAAAAAGCGTCCCAGGGTGAGACGCAAACCCTGCGCGCTCCATGCCAATCCCTGCACTTCTGAAGACAAAGGACTGTGGCGGTCAAGGGTTTTTCTGTTGTTCTCTTTAACATCCCATGGTTGGGGCGCGAAGAGAGAGAGCAGCTGGTTCCTTCCCGTGTGGACGTGAACCCCGCAGTGTGGCCTGGATAGGAGGCTACACCTTGGCTCCCCCCTGTGGACATGGGTCCTTAGAACAACCCTAGACAGCTAGAGAGACGTGTCGGTTGACTTACTTGTTGGAACAACCCTAGACAGCCAGAGAGACCTGTCGGTTTACTTACTTGTTGGAACAACCCTAGACAGCTAGAGAAACCTGTCGGTTGATTTACTTGTTGGAACAACCCTAGAAGCTAGAGAGACCTGTCGGTTGACTTGTTGGAACAACCCTAGACAGCTAGAGAGAACTGTCGGTTGACTTACTTGTTGGAACAACCCTAGACAGCTAGAGAGACCTGTCGGTTGACTTACTTGTTGGAACAACCTAGACAGCTAGAGAGACCTGTCGGTTCACTTACTTGTTGGAACAACCCTAGACAGCTAGAGAGACCTGTCGGTTGACTTACTTGTTGGAACAACCCTAGACAGCTAGAGAGACCTGTCGGTTGACCTTCTTGTTGGAACAACCCTAGACAGCCAGAGAGACCTGTCGGTTGACTTGTTGGAACAACCCTAGACAGCTAGAGAGACTTGTCGGTTGACTTACTTGTTGGAACAACCCTAGACAGCTAGAGAGACCTGTCGGCTGACTTACTTGTTGGAACAACCCTAGACAGCTAGAGAGACCTGTCGGCTGACTTACTTGTTGGAACAACCCTAGACACCTAGAGAGATCTGTCGGTTGACTTGTTGGAACAACCCTAGATAGCTAGAGAGACCTGTCGGCTGACCTCCTTGTTAGAACAACTCTAGACAGCTAGAGAGACCTGTCGGTTGACTTACTTGTTGGAACAACCCTAGACAGCTAGAGAGACTTGTCGGTTGACCTTCTTGTTGGAACAACCCTAGACAGCTAGAGAGACCTGTCGGCTGACTTACTTGTTGGAACAACCCTAGACAGCTAGAGAGACCTGTCGGTTGACTTGTTGGAACAACCTAGACAGCCAGAGAGACCTGTCGGTTAACTTACTTGTTGGAACAACCCTAGACAGACAGAGAGACCTGTCTGTTGACTTGTTGGAACAACCCCAGACAGCTAGAGAGACCTGTCGGTTGACCTTCTTGTTGGAACAACCCTAGACAGATAGAGAGACCTGTCGGTTGACTTACTTGTTGGAACAACCCTAGACAGCTAGAGAGACCTATCGGCTGACTTACTTGCTGGAACAACCCTAGACAGCTAGAGAGACCTGTCGGCTGACCTTCTTGTTGGAACAACCCTAGACAGCTAGAGAGACCTGTCGGTTGACTTACTTGTTGGAACAACCCTAGACAGCTAGAGAGACCTGTCGGTTGACTTACTTGTTGGAACAACCCTAGACAGCTAGAGAGACCTGTCGGTTGACTTACTTGTTGGAACAACCCTAGACAGCTAGAGAGACCTGTCGGTTGACTTACTTGTTGGAACAACCCAAGACAGCTAGAGAGACCTGTCGGTTGACTTACTTGTTGGAACAACCCCAGACAGCTAGAGAGACCTCTCGGTTGACTTACTTGTTGGAACAACCCTAGACAGCTAGAGAGACCTGTCGGTTGATTTACTTGTTGGAACAACCCTGGACAGCTAGAGAGACCTCTCGGTTGACTTGTTGGAACAACCCTAGACAGCTAGAGAGACCTGTCGGTTGACCTTCTTGTTGGAAAAACCCCTAGACAGCCAGAGAGACCTGTCGGTTGACTTGTTGGAACAACCCTAGACAGCTAGAGAGACCTGTCGGTTGACTTACTTGTTGGAACAACCATAGACAGCTAGAGAGACCTGTCGGCTGACTTACTTGTTGGAACAACCCTAGACAGCTAGAGAGACCGGTCGGTTGAATTGTTGGAACAACCCTAGACAGCTAGAGAGACCTGTCGGTTGACGTACTTGTTGGAACAACCCTAGACAGCTAGAGAGACCTGTCGGCTGACTTGTTGGAACAACCCTAGACAGCTAGAGAGACCTGTCGGTTGACTTGTTGGAACAACCTATACAGCTAGAGAGACCTGTCGGCTGACTTACTTGTTGGAGCACCCCTAGACAGCTAGAGAGACCTGTCGTTTGACTTGTTGGAACAACCCTAGACAGCTAGAGAGACATGTCGGCTGACCTTCTTGTTAGAACAACCCTAGACAGCTAGAGAGACATGTCGGTTGACTTACTTGTTGGAACAACCCTAGACAGCTAGAGAGACCTGTCGGTTGACTTACTTGTTGGAACAACCCTAGACAGCTAGAGAGACCTGTCGGTTGACTTGTTGGAACAACCCTAGACAGCTAGAGAGACCTGTCGGTTGACTTGTTGGAACAACCCTAGACAGCCAGAGAGACCTGTCGGTTGACCTTCTTGTTGGAACAACCCTAGACAGCTAGAGAGACCTCTCGGTTGACTTACTTGTTGGAACAACCCTAGACAGCTAGAGAGACCTGTCGGCTGACTTACTTGTTGGAACAACCCTAGACAGCTAGAGAGACCTGTCGGTTGACTTACTTGTTGGAACAACCCTAGACAGCTAGAGAGACCTGTCGGTTGACCTTCTTGTTGGAACAACCCTAGACAGCCAGAGAGACCTGTCGGTTGACTTGTTGGAACAACCCTAGACAGCTAGAGAGACCTGTCGGTTGACTTACTTGTTGGAACAACCCTAGACAGCCAGAGAGACCTGTCGGCTGACTTACTTGTTGGAACAACCCTAGACAGCTAGAGAGACTGTCGGCTGACCTTCTTGTTGGAACAACCCTAGACAGCTAGAGAGACCTGTCGGTTGACCTTCTTGTTGGAACAACCCTAGACAGCTAGAGAGACCTGTCGGTTGACTTACTTGTTGGAACAACCCTAGACAGCTAGAGAGACCTGTCGGTTGACCTTCTTGTTGGAACAACCCTAGACAGCTAGAGAGACCTGTCGGTTGACTTACTTGTTGGAACAACCCTAGACAGCTAGAGAGACCTGTCGGCTGACTTACTTGTTGGAACAACCCTAGACAGCTAGAGGACCTGTCGGTTGACTTACTTGTTGGAACAACCCTAGACAGCCAGATAGACCTGTCGGTTGACTTACTTGTTGGAACATCCTAGACAGCTAGAGAGACCTGTCGGTTGACTTACTTGTTGGAACAACCCTAGACAGCTAGAGAGACCTGTCGGTTGACTTACTTGTTGGCACAACCCTAGACAGCTAGAGAGACTGTTGGTTGACTTACTTGTTGGAACACCCCAGACAGATAGAGAGACCTGTCGGTTGACTTACTTGTTGGAACAACCCTAGACAGCTAGAGAGACCTGTCGGCTGACTTACTTGTTGGAACAACCCTAGACAGCTAGAGCGACCTGTCGGTTGACTTGTTGGAACAACCCTAGACAGCCAGAGAGACATGTCGGTTAACTTACTTGTTGGAACAACCCTAGACAGACAGAGAGACCTGTCTGTTGACTTGTTTAAACAACCCCAGACAGCTAGAGAGACCTGTCGGTTGACCTTCTTGTTGGAACAACCCTAGACAGCTAGAGAGACCTGTCGGTTGACTTACTTGTTGGAACAACCCTAGACAGCTAGAGAGACCTGTCGGCTGACTTACTTGTTGGAACAACCCTAGACAGCTAGAGAGATCTGTCGGCTGACCTTCTTGTTGGAACAACCCTAGACAGCTAGAGAGACCTGTCGGTTGATCTTCTTGTTGGAACAACCCTAGACAGCTAGAGAGACCTGTCGGTTGACTTACTTGTTGGAACAACCCTAGACAGCTAGAGAGAGCTGTCGGTTGACCTTCTTGTTGGAACAACCCTAGACAGCTAGAGAGACCTGTCGGTTGACTTACTTGTTGGAACAACCCTAGACAGCTAGAGAGACCTGTCGGTTGACTTACTTGTTGGAACAACCCTAGACAGCTAGAGAGACCTGTCGGTTCACTTACTTGTTGGAACAACCCTAGACAGCTAGAGAGACCTGTCGGTTGACTTACTTGTTGGAACAACCCCAGACAGCTAGAGAGACCTGTCGGTTGACTTACTTGTTGGAACAACCCTAGACAGCTAGAGAGACCTGTCGGTTGACTTACTTGTTGGAACAACCCTGGACAGCTAGAGAGACCTGTCGGTTGACTTGTTGGAACAACCCTAGACAGCTAGAGAGACCTGTCGGTTGAACTTTTTGTTGGAACAACCCTAGACAGCCAGAGAGACCTGTCGGTTGACTTGTTGGAACAACCCTAGACAGCTAGAGAGACCTGTCGGTTGACTTACTTGTTGGAACAACCCTAGACAGCTAGAGAGACCTGTCGGCTGACTTACTTGTTGGAACAACCCTAGACAGCTAGAGAGACCTGTCGGTTGAATTGTTGGAAACAACCCTAGACAGCTAGAGAGACCTGTCGGTTGACGTACTTGTTGGAACAACCCTAGACAGCTAGAGAGACCTGTCGGCTGACTTGTTGGAACAACCCTAGACAGCTAGAGAGACCTGTCGGTTGACTTGTTGGAACAACCCTATACAGCTAGAGAGACCTGTCGGCTGACTTACTTGTTGGAGCACCCTAGACAGCTAGAGAGACCTGTCGTTTGACTTGTTGGAACAACCCTAGACAGCTAGAGAGACATGTCGACTGACCTTCTTGTTAGAACAACCCTAGACAGCTAGAGAGACCTGTCGGTTGACTTACTTGTTGGAACAACCCTAGACAGCTAGAGAGACCTGTCGGTTGACTTACTTGTTGGAACAACCCTAGACAGCTAGAGAGACCTGTCGGTTGACTTGTTGGAACAACCCTAGACAGCTAGAGAGACCTGTCGGTTGACTTGTTGGAACAACCCTAGACAGCCAGAGAGACCTGTCGGTTAACTTACTTGTTGGAACAACCCTAGACAGTCAGAGAGACCTGTCTGTTGACTTGTTGGAACAACCCCAGACAGCTAGAGAGACCTGTCGGTTGACCTTCTTGTTGGAACAACCCTAGACAGCTAGAGAGCCCGCTCGGTTGACTTACTTGTTGGAACAACCCTAGACAGCTAGAGAGACCTGTCGGCTGACTTACTTGTTGGAACAACCCTAGACAGCTAGAGAGACCTGTCGGTTGACTTACTTGTTGGAACAACCCTAGACAGCTAGAGAGACCTGTCGGTTGACCTTCTTGTTGGAACAACCCTAGACAGCCAGAGAGACCTGTCGGTTGACTTGTTGGAACAACCCTAGACAGCTAGAGAGACCTGTCGGTTGACTTACTTGTTGGAACAACCCTAGACAGCTAGAGAGACCTGTCGGCTGACCTTCTTGTTGGAACAACCCTAGACAGCTAGAGAGACCTGTCGGCTGACCTTCTTGTTGGAACAACCCTAGACAGCTAGAGAGACCTGTCGGTTGACCTTCTTGTTGGAACAACTCTAGACAGCTAGAGAGACCTGTCGGTTCACTTACTTGTTGGAACAACCCTAGACAGCTAGAGAGACCTGTCGGTTGACCTTCTTGTTGGAACAACCCTAGACAGCTAGAGAGACCTGTCGGTTGACTTACTTGTTGGAACAACCCTAGACAGCTAGAGAGACCTGTCGGTTGACTTACTTGTTGGAACAACCCTAGACAGCTAGAGAGACCTGTCGGTTGACTTGTTGGAACAACCCTAGACAGCTAGAGAGACCTGTCGGTTGACTTGTTGGAACAACCTAGACAGCCAGAGAGACCTGTCGGTTAACTTACTTGTCGGAACAACCCTAGACAGTCAGAGAGACCTGTCTGTTGACTTGTTGGAACAACCCCAGACAGCTAGAGAAACCTGTCGGTTGACCTTCTTGTTGGAACAACCCTAGACAACTAGAGAGACCTCTCGGTTGACTTACTTGTTGGAAAAACCCTAGACAGCTAGAGAGACCTGTCGGCTGACTTACTTGTTGGAACAACCCTAGACAGCTAGAGAGACCTGTCGGTTGACTTACTTGTTGGAACAACCCTAGACAGCTAGAGAGACCTGTCGGTTGACCTTCTTGTTGGAACAACCCTAGACAGCCAGAGAGACCTGTCGGTTGACTTGTTGGAACAACCCTAGACAGCTAGAGAGACCTGTCGGTTGACTTACTTGTTGGAACAACCCTAGACAGCCAGAGAGACCTGTCGGCTGACTTACTTGTTGGAACAACCCTAGACAGCTAGAGAGACCTGTCGGCTGACCTTCTTGTTGGAACAACCCTAGACAGCTAGAGAGACCTGTCGGTTGACCTTCTTGTTGGAACAACCCTAGACAGCTAGAGAGACCTGTCGGTTGACTTACTTGTTGGAACAACCCTAGACAGCTAGAGAGACCTGTCGGTTGACCTTCTTGTTGGAACAACCCTAGACAGCTAGAGAGACCTGTCGGTTGACTTACTTGTTGGAACAACCCTAGACAGCTAGAGAGACCTGTCGGCTGACTTACTTGTTGGAACAACCTAGACAGCTAGAGAGACCTGTCGGTTGACTTACTTGTTGGAACAACCCTAGACAGCCAGATAGACCTGTCGGTTGACTTACTTGTTGGAACATCCCTAGACAGCTAGAGAGACCTGTCGGTTGACTTACTTGTTGGAACAACCCTAGACAGCTAGAGAGACCTGTCGGTTGACTTACTTGTTGGCACAACCCTAGACAGCTAGAGAGACCTGTCGGTTGACTTACTTGTTGGAACACCCAGACAGCTAGAGAGACCTGTCGGTTGACTTACTTGTTGGAACAACCCTAGACAGCTAGAGAGACCTGTCGGCTGACTTACTTGTTGGAACAACCCTAGACAGCTAGAGAGAACTGTCGGTTGACTTGTTGGAACAACCTAGACAGCCAGAGAGACCTGTCGGTTAACTTACTTGTTGGAACAACCCTAGACAGACAGAGAGACCTGTCTGTTGACTTGTTGGAACAACCCCAGACAGCTAGAGAGACCTGTCGGTTGACCTTCTTGTTGGAACAACCCTAGACAGCTAGAGAGACCTGTCGGTTGACTTACTTGTTGGAACAACCCTAGACAGCTAGAGAGACCTGTCGGCTGACTTACTTGTTGGAACAACCCTAGACAGCTAGAGAGATCTGTCGGCTGACCTTCTTGTTGGAACAACCCTAGACAGCTAGAGAGACCTGTCGGTTGATCTTCTTGTTGGAACAACCCTAGACAGCTAGAGAGACCTGTCGGTTGACTTACTTGTTGGAACAACCCTAGACAGCTAGAGAGAGCTGTCGGTTGACCTTCTTGTTGGAACAACCCTAGACAGCTAGAGAGACCTGTCGGTTGACTTACTTGTTGGAACAACCCTAGACAGCTAGAGAGACTGTCGGTTGACTTACTTGTTGGAAC
>CM031601.1:11920129-11924610 GCA_018398815.1 Conus ventricosus
GATCAGTAGAGATATTTTTGTTACTATTTGCTGACGACGTTATTCTTTTATCTGGAACAGTTGTAGGTTTACAAAACCAATTAAAAGTCTTAAAAGAAGAAGCAGATCGTTTATGTTTAACAATTAACTTAGATAAGACAAACATTGTAGTCTTCAGAAAGGGTGGACATCTATCTTCAAACGAAAGATGGTTTTATGGAAATACAAAAGTTCAAGTAGTCAACTCGTACAAGTATTTAGGAATGATATTTTCAACAAAATTGACGTTCAGTTACGCATGGGAAGAATCTTTAAGGAAGGGTAAAAAAAGGTGTGATTGAAATTCTGAGATCCTTAAGAAAGCTGAATTGTATTGATTGTGGTATATTTTGGAAAATCTTTCATGCACAGATAGAACCTTTACTTACCTATGGAGCTGAAATTTGGGGGTTAGAAGAAAATTCACAGATTGAAAAAATACACACGTATGCTATGAAGCGTTTTCTTCAGGTACCAATCCATTCGTCTAACACTCTTTTATATGGAGAGATGGGCAGGTACCCTCTTTACATCAGATCTTTTGTGAAATGTGTTAGGTATTGGTTGAAAATATTGAAGCTTCCACAGTCACGTTTGTGCAGACAGGCGTATGACATGATGCTATTACAAATGGAAGAGGCAGAAATAACTGGGCTAATAATGTAAAGAAAGTGTTATCAGAACAGGGTTTTGGCATAGTGTGGATGACCCAAGGAGTGGGTAACGAACAGCAATTTATTACAGAATTTAAGGATAGGCTCATCTGCTCTTTTAAACAGAACTGGCATTCAAGTATGGAAAGCAAAGAAAAGTATCGTTGGTTCTTCTCTTTTAAGAATATATTCCATACAGAAAAGTTTCTTCATGTTATCACTGATAAATGGCATAGAATTAATTACGCAAGATTTAGGTTACGCACATTAGGTTTCAATGCAAATAAAAGATGGTTCGAGTCTGGAACATCCACAGAATTACCATGCCCTTTATGTGGATTCTCTACTGACAATGAAAAACACTTTTTATTTCAATGTATTGCATATAATGAAGTGCGTGTAAAATGTTTATTTTCCACTTTGGGTGTTTTTCAAAGGCAAGATGTTGCTTCCTTGTTATCATCTGATGACGATGGTGTAATAAAAATCAGTAGCTAGATTCATTGCAGAAGCAATGACGATCAGACAGAAGCATTTACAATGATAGTGGATTGAAAACAGTACCTAATCCCGGAAAATATCGATTTAAAAAGGTGGAGGAGTTGTCAGTTCAGTAATATAGTCATGGAGTGACTGAGTGAATGGTCGAATTAATCTATTTCATTATATTTTCACTTTTTGTATATGTGTTGTTGTTGTTGTTGTAATGAGAAAGGAGTTCTCGTGTTTACTCTTTTCTACTTTTTCTACACGTTTTGCTTGTTTTGATTTGATTGATCATTGCCAATAACTGGGTTACATTGTTTGCAATGAAAAGAGGAACGTGTTATTACCCTGTTATACCCCTTGTCATAAGACCTTTTGGTAATGACAATAAAATGTCAAAGTGTCAAAGTGTCAAAGTGTCTCTCTCTCTCTCTCTCTCTCTCTCTCTCTCTCTCTCTCTCTCTCTCTCTCACACACACACACACACACACACACACCACACACACACACACACCGCACACACACACACGTGCACACGCGCGCACGCGCACTCAGAGAGAGAGAGAGAGAGTGAGCATTGCACCAGTGAGAGACAGCCAGACAGATGACAAGTCACACAGACGGACAGACAAAAAGACCAATATTGTTAGAGACCCACACACAAACAGATAAACAGACCGATATTTTTTTTTACCTCTCTACACTTTCGTTTTATTTTATTCTACTACCTTTTGCTGGCTGCTTTGGGGGTGCTGTTGGATTCTTCTTTGAACCTTTGGTGGTGAGAGAACCACAGAATTACGGACTGTGGTGTGTCTCTATTTGACGCCAAGAGCACAGACACAATCAGCCCTGTCTTCCTGATGAGTTCCGAACCAGCGGACGAAAGGCCTAGGAGCAGGCGATACAAATAGATCTGCCTTCGAGAGGGATTGCGATGGTTCTCTTATGCAGCTAGTGAAAGGTTTTCATTTTTATAATATACATTTTCCCTTTTTTGTGTTTTAATTTCAAATCTTTGCCAAGTCATTACTATAATGACGGAAGAATTGTCAACCTACACTTGTTTTCCCTCACTACTTAATTGTTCAGCATGAAACAGAACGATATTGTTAGAGACCCAAACACAGACAGAAGTACAGGCTGGCGTAGAGACAGCAGACAGACAGTGAGTGTGTATGAGAGAGAGAGAGAGAGAGGAGAGAGAGAGAGAGAGGAGAGAGAGAGAGAGACAGAGACAGAGACAGAGAGACAGACAGACAGACAGACAGACAGACAGACAGACAGAGACAGAGACAGAGAGAGACAGACAGACGAGAGAGAGAGAGAGAGAGGAGAGAGAGAGAGAGAGAGAGAGAGAGAGAGAGAGAGAGAGAGAAGTCAGATGTGATTTCCATCTACGGAAGACCACCATAAATCACTGTGCACCTTTTGCCATTCCAGCCCCCTCAGTGTATGGTCAGCGTTCCCTTTCCTGCCTTCCTGAGCCCCTCCTGTACTCCTCGCTCTCTGATCGTCTCAAACCCTCGCACACCTTTCAGCCGCTTTCACTCGCCTACGATAACACAGGAGGCATCAGAAACCTCCGCTTTCTGCTGTTCAAGAGAGAGAGAGGGGTGTCTGTTATTATCTCAGCACCGTAATCCTTCCGCAGTGCAGGGTCCTGTACGGTGGGTACGCGGTGTCACCTCAGCGCTAATCCCCCTTTACTGTCTGGTCCTGTGTGGGGATTTATGGGGTAATGATAGCGCGGGCAGCCGCTGTGATAAAAAATAGAGGGGCTGGACATTTAGGGGGTATCTCCTTTTCAAGGGAGGGTTTAATTTAGATTAAAGTGGCAGCGACACACACAGAGAGAGAGAGAGAGAGAGAGAGAGGAGAGAGAGAGAGAGAGAGAGAGGAGAAGAGAGAGAGAGAGAGAGAGTGTTGGGTTTCCATTAAAAGTCAGCAGTCGCTTCTTTCATGTAGAAACGTGTGTGACAGTAAGAGTGGAATAATGTCCGCGTTTTCAAGCTAATTGAACTTGGGGGTCAAAAGTTAATTTTGCGGGGGTAGGGGGGAGGGGGGGAGGGGGATGTATATTGCATTGTTTAGCCATCAGGACGACCGCCCAAAATTATCACTTACTGAAGATAAATAATGACTTTCCTTACCAATCCATTCGGAAAGTCAGCAATAATTCGATTGGGGGAGATGGCAAAAATAATAAGAAGGCCCTTTTAAGTACGTCAGACTGATTAGAGACCTCGACGGCAGTCACAACAACAGCTCGTCCTTCTCTTCCCCAATAACCGATATCAATCATCGTTTTGTCATAAGCCGGTCAAAGGTCTGATTTTAAATAGAATGTAGGTGCGGGGGTGGGAGGGGGGGAGGAGATGTTAGTTGACAGTTATAGCAATGTGGTGGTAAGCTTACACTGTTTTGAATGTAAATAGATACGTGGTGGTGTGCTGTTCCAAATGAACTCTCTCTCTCTCTCTCTCTCTCTCTCTCTCTCTCTCTCTCTCTCTCTCTCTCTCTCTCTCTCTCTTGCTCTCTCTCTCTTGCTCTCTCTCTCTCTCTCGCTCTTTCTCTCTCTCTCGCTCTCTCTCTCTCTCTCTCTCTCTCTCTCTCTCTCTCTCTCTCTCTCTCTCTCTCTCTCTCTCTCTCTCTCTCTCTCTCTCTCTCTCCACTACACGTTTCAAATCAAGACGCTTGATGTGGGTTGCTTGCTGTTGACAATACTATCCATTTTCCCAGAACGGAGAGTAGACTGTTCAATGACTGCCCAGAGCAAAGTAGAAAACCGGAATCAAAGTAATGTATACGTTTGGAACCAGCCCAAACAGGAAGCAGGGCGACAGCCATTGAACAGAAACATTAACGAGGTTAGTTCCACAGAATGTGTCTGAGGCAGGACACAAAACCAATCAAATGACAGAGCTCACTCTTGGAGCGCTACTCGCTGACAACCAGTTCCAATGGCAGACTCGTGCGCAGTGTCTGTTCACGGTCTCTCAAAAGAAACTGTTCATTTTTGAAAATTAAGACGCTCTACTGATGTTGATTCCAGCAAACTTCGATCAATACTGACATACGATTTCCTATTGATCACTCTTCTGCTGAATGTATGTATGCTACACATCCGAAACAAAAAATAGATTCCTTGTGCCAAAGAGCAGCCCAACTCACCTTACCTCAATCACGCCTGTCGACGGAACAAAAGACAAAACCTGAATTCTAACTTTTTCTGAATATAATACAACGATGGATGAGGAATCAACGGTTAGCTCAGAGTATGTATTTAATTTGTTCAGAATAGGGCTGGGAATGGAGAGTATA
>CM031601.1:11924710-11927210 GCA_018398815.1 Conus ventricosus
GATCGCGAGATATGAGGGAGGGAATGGGGGGAAGGGGGGAAGATGGGGAAGGGGTAATCTAGGCTGGGTAGGAGAGGGGCTTCTCAAGGCTGTTATCATTCCAAAACTCGCGATAGAGAAGGGAAAGTTAACAAAAAAAAATCAACACATAGAAATAATGAGAGAAGACAGAAGAAGATTAGTTAGGAAAACAAGGATAGGGGAGGAGAGAGAGAGAGAGAGAGAGAGAGAGAGAGAGAGAGAGAGAGAGAGAGAGAGAGAGAGAGAGAGAGAGAGAGAGAGAGAGAGAGAGAGAGAGTGAGCGAGAGAGCGAGAGAGAGAGAGGGGAGAGAGAGAGAGAAAGAAAAAGAAAAAGAAGAAGAAGAAGAAAAGAAAAAGAAGAAGAAGAAGAAGATGGAGGAGCCAGACACGGAAGTATGAAAGGGCAGCATAGTTAGTTCTGATTAAATCAAATTGTCTGGTATCAGGTTAACATTCACTGGGTCACTGGCACTGCGATGAAGAGCAAAACTGGAGAAAATAGGGAGAAAAACGCGAGAACCTCTTTTTATGAGGATCAGACAGGCTCAAATTTCTACAAAAATTGTCTGCCCTTGTGTTCAAAGACGGAGAGAAGAGGGGGAAAAGGCCACCCGAAAAAAATAAAAAGAAAGAAAGAAAGAAAGAAAGAAAGAAAGAAAGAAAAAACAACTAACAAAAATAGAAAAAAATAAAAAATAAAAAAGTAAAATAAATGTTGGATATCATATAACGCAGTGTGTACCCCGAGTATAAAGATTCCAATTCAGATTGAATGAAACATGATACAGAAAGAAGGAAGAAGAGAGACTGAAACATTAAAAGAAAAAACAAACAAAAAAGACCCCACAAAGAAATCCAAGAGTAAACAACAACAACAACAACAACAACAAAAAAAGAGAGAGAAAAGAAACAGCCGAATAACCGCATGGTTTGCTGGTTAAAAAAGGAAGCGAAGATTAAAAAAAAAAAAAGACATGCGGGAGGCCACAGACCTCTACCAAAGTCCAACGAACCGGGTCTGCACCAAATCAAATTGAACAAAAAAAGTTGGTATGCTACTAACACATGAATAGAAATGAAAAATAAAAAAAGAAAAGAAAAAAAGGGTCGGTAGACTGACTTTTAATCTGTATTCTTTGTGCTAAACCATCCACTGGCATCTCATTTTATGAGTGGACACAAAAAGGGTTTCCGCCATGGGAGATCAAAGGATCTACTGACTGAGAGGGTGACTTCCCTTCTTTTTTTTTCTGTCGATCTGATTTTGGAAATACAAAATGTTAAAACGTTTTTCTCACTAGAAAGTTTTCGCATTCCATGAAATGTATTAGTCGTGGATGGTGACCCAGCTCGGAAACTGTAGCTTCAGTGTGTGCAAATTCAGTAGGAATATTATAGTAGTCCTCCTGGGCGGATTCACACACACACACACACACACACACGACGCACGCACGCACGCACGCACGCACGCACGCACGCACGCACGCACGCACGCACGCACGCACGCACGCACGCACGCACGCACGCACGCACGCACGCACGCACACACAGACACACACACAGACACACACACACACACACACTACTTGATGGATGGGAAAAAGACCGTGCAAAGAGCGACAACAACAAAAGCAACTTCAATACAAACAATGAAAGTAAACCGACCCTCTTCCATTGCTTCCACAACCACTGTTCTACCCCCACCCCCCCCACCCCCCCCCCCCCCCGTCTCCACCCCCTTCACATCGCTTCGCCCCCCACCGTCCACTCCCACTCTTCTCTCTCCCTCCTCTCTCCTGCTCCCACTGCCCCCCCCCCCCCCCCTCTCCCTCTTTCCTCTTTTTCTTTCCAGCGATCTTTATTGTGTTTCTGCTTTTCGCTTCTGCTCTATAGTCTTTGCCCGCTGTGGCTAGGTGTTACTAATTTGGAATCATCTTAACTACTTTCAGATACTCTTTACTTCTTTGAATATAATTTGGAATCATCTTAACTACTTTCAGATTATCTTTACTCCTTTGAATATAATCTGGACTCATTTTAACTATTTTCAGATACTCTTTACTCCTTTGAATTCATCTTCACCAGTTCCAAATCCTCTTTATTACTCCTCCTAAGTTCTCAGAGTAACTGTTCAGTCTTCTTTGCTACTTTAACTCTCTTTACCCCGAAAATTGCTGTACGTATAGACGTAACTGAGCCTATTTCTCCTCCCCTTTCCACAGATCTTTTCCGGCAAATACTAAACACTGATTCATTCTTTAGCTATAGACCTTACTGATCATATCACGCCCCCCCCCCCTCCCCTCTAAGTTCCCACAAATGAGTGAGGAAAGTCAATGCAAAGTCTGTGGCACTGTTGGTTTGGAGAACCTAGAGGTAATAATGTTATTTGCGTAAATAGGTAGATAGTTTTACAGCATAAAAAGTGTTAAAAACAGTGCACGCGAAAACCTCTACCGCACTGTTCTGAACGTATACT
>CM031601.1:11939710-11978257 GCA_018398815.1 Conus ventricosus
CTCATCCTTCCCCGTTTCTTCTTCCTTTCTCCTCTTTCCCTTTTTTCCTGCATCATTCTCCTGCTCCCCATTTTCTCCTGTATCATTGTCTATCTTCCCCTCCTGACTTCATTGTTCTCCTTCATCTCTCATCTCCTTCACCATTTTCGTCTTCATGATTCTCCTTCATCCTCATTTTTATTTTCATCTTTCTCCACTTTTCCCATTTCTTCTTCATCATTCTCCTCTTCCTTCTTCATCATTCTCTCCTTCTCCTTTCTTCTCCTCCTTGCTCCTGGTCACCCCACCCTAACTCCCACACCCCATCTCTCATCCTTCTCTTACTTTTGTATACTCCTCCTCCTCCTCTTTTCCACACACCTTGTCTCTTCCTTTATGCAGTTCTGCTTCGTGTTCACGTTCCACCTCCTCCAAATGCCTGCTGTTTCTCCTCATAACTCTTATTCTCTTCCCAATCTCACCCACCTTCTTCTTCTTCCTCTCCACCGCCTCCTCCTCCTTCTTCTCCCCTACACTCTACCACCCCCTTTCTACACGCGTTCACCTAGAGCTGGCAGTCTCGACAACCACCCCCTTTCTACACGCGTTCACCTAGAGCTGGCAGTCTCGACAACCACATTAGAACTCCAGGAGACAGGAAGCAACAATGTCAAGCCATGATGGAGTTAACACGGAAAGTCGACACCTCACTGTCTCGTTTGGAAGCAGTGTAGCAAGCTCTATAGTGTGCGTCCAGCCTGCTTCATGCCAGACGATATCGTCGTGCGGAGAAACGTAACAAGAGTTCAGCGATGGGCCAACAGAGCGAAACAGCTGCCGTGGACAAAACCTTTCAACTCCCCTCCTTACAAGGCATCAGATGATGTTGGGGGTCATTCTCCTGCTTCGTCTGTCTGTCTGTTTACCTGTCTGTCTGTCTGTTTACATGTCTGTCCTCCTCTATCTAGCTCTGCCTGCTCACTCACACACACACCACACACACACACACACACACACACACACACACAACACACACACACACACACACACACACACACACACACACACACACACACTCTCTCTCTCTCTCTCTCTCTCTCTCTCTCTCTCTCACACCTTCTCTCTGTTACCTAAACCCTTAGAAACTGACATTAAGAAATCTATACTGCACTATTGGATTTTTTTCCAATCCATTTCATTCGAACCAATCAGGTTTCAGAACTACTCATGGCATACTGCATTGACATCATAAGTAAGTAGATAAATGATTAACTTATATCAATAATAACCAAATTACTGGTGATCTTCTTGTTGATTTCACTAAAGCTTTTAATGTACTCGGCCATACACTCCTTCTCCCCCTCCCCCCCCCCCGCCCCCCCTCCCCTACCCCCCGCCCCTTAAGATCTATGGTTGGTCAACAACCAACCCATTAAAACTCATGTCATCTTTCTTGTCAGACAGAAAACAATCAGTATTGCTTAGTTTCTTGTCAGACAGAAAACAATCAGTATTGCTTAGTGGGAAAATATCATCTCTATTGCCTGTTGAATACGGTGTTCCACAAGGGTCTGTCAGAGGACCCTTATCATTTTCAAGTTACATCAATGACTTACCCTTATTTCTTACTGCAGTTCATGCGAGTTATTTGCTGATGACACGACTTTATACGCACCAATGGCATAATGTTGTGGAGATCTCAACAACTCTTCAGGAGAATATTAAACAGCCTGTTGACTGGTCTGAAGTAAACCATATGTATCTATATTCACAGAAAACGAAATACACATTGATAATAAACCCCCAAAACGTCATAATTTTCCTGATAATTCATTTCTCTGTACCTAAATGACAGCATAGTTGAAGAAACGTCTCGTTTCTATCTGCCTATACACTTACATCTCTCTCTCTCTCTCTCTCTCTCTCTCTCTCTCTCTCTCTCTCTCCCTCCCTCTCTCTCTCTCTCTCTCTCTCTCTCTCTCTCTCTCTCTCCTCTCTCTCTCTCTCTCTCTCTCTCCTGATATTAACCTCTTCTTTGTCTGCCTACTCTCTTCTCTGTTTGTGGCTCTTCAGTCAATTGTCTCCGTGATTATTTTAGGAGAGTGTTGCTTAACATTGTTTTTCTCTTAGTGATATGTTAGTGTCATTTTGATGTATAAGGATTGATATGTCTGACATTGTTGTTATTCCTAGAATAAGCGTTTCTGATATTCGAGGGACTCTTCTCAATTGAATGATTTCATTTGTGATTCTTCCGTTATATTTTATCGTTTGTGATACAGCAATTTTTGGTATGTTTCTCTCTCTCTCTCTCTCTCTCTCTCCTCTCTCTCTCTCTCTCTCTCTCTCTCTCTCTCTCTCTCTCTATCTCCTCTCTCCCTCCCTCCCTCCCTCTCTCTCTCTCTCTCTCTCTCTCTCTCTCTCTCTCGCTCTCTCTCTCTCTGCGTACCTACTTGCATGCTTATCTATGTTTCTGTCTCTCTTCAGCACGAGGGTAATTTTTATCTCTTGCCTGGTCTGTCGCCAGTTATCTGTTCGACTGTCAGTCTCTGTTTGTTTATTTGTCTATCTGTATGCTTGTCTGTGTCTGTCTGTCTGTCTGTTTGTCTGTCTGTCTATCTGTCTATCCACTGTTTTACGTTTACATGCTGACAATGGTGTTCACAAGTAAAAATAAACTTCGCCAGCTCTTGAACGCCTTACTATTTCAATACATCAGTTGGATTTCAAAGTACAACCTCTAACAGTAATACAGACAAATGTAAAAAAAAAATCATTATCCGAAAGCTCCGACGATTTGTCATGATGTCAGCCTGGTTGAAAAGGTCTGTGATGGTGCTGAGTCTGAGATGAACTCATGTTCCCAGCATCCAATCACTCCTGAAAACGTCAATAGCTACCCATGGACAGCGGGCAAAATGGTCTTATACATAAGAGCCACTAATGCAAATTGACTTGCAGGGGCAATACGGGAGAAGAAGAAGAAGAAGAAGAAGAAGAAGAAGAAGAAGAAGAAGAAGAAAGAAGAAGAAGAAGAAGAAGAAGAAGAAGAAAAAGGAGGAGGAGAAGAAGAAGAAGAAGGAGGAGGAGGAGGAGGAGGAGGAGGAGGAGAGGAGGAGGAGGAGGAGGAGGAGGAGGAGGAGAGGAGGAGGAGAAGAAGAAGAAGAAGAAGAAGAAGAAGAAGAAGAAGAAGAAGAAGGAAGGGAAGAAGAAGAAGAAGAAGAAGAAGAAGAAGAAGAAGAAGAAGAAGAAGAAGAAGAAGAAGAAGAAGGAAGGGAAGAAGAAGAAGAAGAAGAAGAAGAAGAAGAAGAAGAAGAAGAAGAAGAAGAAGAAGAAGAAGAAGAAGGAGGAGGAGGAGAGGAAGAAAAAAGAAGAGGAGGAGGAGGAGGAGGAGGAAGAGAAGACAAGAAGAGGGATGAAGATGAAAAAGAAGAGAAGGATGTTTTGAATTCACTGCTATTAAAAGCCAATTTTACAGCTTTTCCTGTTACACAACCCTTTTCTTTTTCCTCTCCACCCTCCTGAACACCCCCCCCCCCCACACACACACACATAAACACAGAAACACACGCGCGCGCGCCCCGAGCGCAAGTATACTCACATCCACAAACTCACGTCTCTTTGATTTCACGTTTACCTTCTTCTGAAGAAATCTGTGAAAACAACCAAAGAAACAAACAACGGAGTTCCAAGGCTTAAATGAAAAACTTTTTACACCCCGGGGTCTTGGCCGTTTAATGGGGGGAAAGAAAAATCGAAAACGGGGTTCCCTGGCAACAAAGAAAAAGCTTTTCCTTTTCGGGAAGCACCAATGGTCATTTTAACAGGAGAAACGTATGATATCAATAAAACATCGTTGTACTACAAAAGAGAATCAAAATCGGGAGAAAAGCGAAGAAAAAAAAAGAAAAGGGGAAAAAAAGATACAAAAAAATGCAAACCCCCCCCCCAAAAAACGGGGAACAAAAAATTTAAAAAAAAAGGCTGAAAGAATGGGAAACAAAAAAGTAACATCAAAAATGAGGAAAGAGAGGTGGGCGGGGGGGATTTTTTAAGGGTTTATAAAAAAAAACCCCTTTTTTTTTTTAAATTTTTTTTTTTTTTTTATTTTCGGATTTTCTTTTTTTTTTTAAAAAATTTTTTTTTTTTTTAAAATTTAAAAATTTTTTTTTTTTTTTTTTATTTTTTAAATTTTTTATTTTTTCGTTTTTTTAAAATTTTTTTTAAAATCTTTATTTTTTTTTTTTTTGGGGTTTGAAAAAAGGGTTTTTTTTTTTTTCCGTTTTTTTTGTTTAATTTTTTTTTTTTTTTGGGAAAGTTTTCGCATGTCCGGGGTAGTGAAAAAGGAGTTGGCGCCCTCCCAGGGGGTAGAGAAATGTCCACTTGAGCACTGGCTATTCCGGGTCCCCCCGGGGCCTAAAGGGAAGGGCACGTGTCGGGGGAACCGTCAGGGGGGTAGGTGACCGTCACCTCCGGCAGAGTACACGACCATTCATCGTCCCTTCTGAGAATGAATGGAAGGCGGGGCCCACGGTGGTTTGCCCCCTTGTTGCTATAGAGGTGAAATCTTAAAGCACAGTCATGGCTGGAAGAGGGTGGGCTTAGTTAATGGGTAGTTTGGGGGGAATCGAACTGAGTTTAAAGATTATCTTTAAACCACGGTCCCCCAATCTTTGTTGGCGCAGCACTGTGTGTTGTTGGGTTAGGTGACTAGTGTTTCCATTGGGGAATAAAAAAAATTTGGGGTTTTTTATTGGTACAAATGTGTATTGTGGTGCCTGATTCCATTGGGACCCAGTTAAACCGGTTCTCTTTTTCTTTGAGAACGAAAAAAGGTTTTGGGAAAAACCAGGAAGTTTTGGGGACTCATTTAAGGAAGTGAACTCGCCCGTTTTGCGGGGGCTCAAGAAAATACAGCGTGAAGCAGAGTTAGCTGTCGCCTGTTGTCTCGGGGGGGACGAAACGGGAGGTTCTGTAGCCTCGGACCGACGACGAGAAATTTGTCTCCGTGGGGGACGGGACAGAAAGACGTTAAACCTGGGGACCCAGAAGGGACGCCAACAACGTGGGTTTTTGCAGCAAGAAGACCTGTGGGGAGGCCGACGGGACCCCTTTTCTGTGGAGAGGGCGAAGTGGGGGGAGCCGGGAGACTCATGGAGGGTGCACTCAAGCTACGTTGCCGTGTCCCCCAACGGGGGTTTTTTAAATTGGGGAGGACAAAACGGGGGGCAGCTTCCGTTTAAGTGCACAGGGGGAAAAAAAATGACGGAAAAACCCAAAGAAGCTGGCAAGTTATGACTTTATTTGCCTTAAGGTTAAAATGGAAAACGAATAGTGGAAATTGTCTTTCCTGGCTAAGTAAGAAAAACTGAAGAAGGGGAATTGCGATTCAAAAAATTTTCTGTATGCGTTTACATTGTTGTATGATACAGTAGTTTTTGTTGTGTATGCGGGGGGGGGCTCGGAGTAAATTTGAATAAAATTTGATTTTTTTTCTATGAAATGTTTTTATTGGTTTCCCCCACCTTTGTGCGGGCCCCGTGAGTGCAGGGCTTTTGTGCCTATGCGAGAGGCTTTTTGGGTTGTGGCGTAAAAACTTCGTCTATAACCCCCCCCCTCCCTGAATAGAAAATCTTTTTTTTAAATAACGAGGGGGAGCGTGGGAGCCCCGCACAAATTGGGGCTCGCCGGGATAAACAAAAATGAGCCAAAATGATTTTTTTCGGTTTTGTTCAATTGCAGAGGGATTTTGAAATCTGCTAATTGTGGAAACCTAGATTTGTTTTTTTCGGAAAAAGACTTAGCCCATGTGTTGATTTTTTTTGATTTTTTTTTTTTTTCATGAGGGGGCCCTTGTTTTGAACTTGTTGTTTTGGTTGCTTTTGGGGTTTGATTGGTGTAGCACAACTTTTTGATCGCTTATTTACAAGTGATCGTGGGATATCTCGTTTGTTACTGGGTTTATTAACTAGCGATCGGGGGTTTAGATGGGTTCAAATGTCGCTGAAGAGGGTGCGAGACAAAGGCCACTAAAAAGTGGACCCATAGAAAAGGAAAAGTTTAGGCTAAAGGGTCCGGAACGAGGCCTATGTAATAAAACTGGCCCCCGTGTAATCGAGGCTAAAATAAAAAGGGGGGGGAAGAACAAGAGAAAAAAAAAAAGGTGAAAAAGAGGAGAGAGAAAAGAAACGGGAAAAAGAGAGGGGAAAAGAGAAGGGGAAAGAGAGGAGGAGAAAAGAACGGGAAAAAGAGAGGAAAAAGGGAACGGGAGGAGAGAGAAAGAGAACGGGGAAAAAGAGGGAGAGAAAGGGAAAAAGGGGGAAAAGAGGGAGAGAGAAGGGGAAGGGGAAAAAAAAAGAGGAGAGAGAAAGGGAACGGGGAAAAAGAGGAGAGAGAAAGAAAGGGGGAAAGGGGAAAGAAGGGAAGAAAAAAAACGGGAAAGAAGAGAGAGAAAGAGAGAAAAAAGGCATTGAGTTAGAAAAAAAAAAATTGGGGAAAAAGAAGGGACGGGGACGCAAAACCTCAAGTGAATTTTTCACCACATGTCAGTCCCTTGATAAATTTCCCCAAGGTTCGAAAAACCCGGCATTAGAGGATTTCTTTTCCCCCAATTTGAAAGGATTGAAAGATGGGGCTTACCCAAAAGGGGGGCCCACAAATTTGTCTGCGCTGCTGACACCCAAACTGGGGATCTTTTTTTCTGTTTACCACCAAAAAACAAAGTTGGGGTCGGGCCATGCTTTGTTTTCAGAGGTATCAAGTAACCCCCGAAGAATGGGAAAATTTTTCAAAAAACCTTGTAAATCAGGTGAGAAGCACGACAGTTCTTTTTTCGGTTAAAGGGGGCTCTCTTTGAACAAAGGATAAGGTTGGAAACATTGAACAAAAATTTGAATCTTTGAGGGGGGGAATCTTTAAAGGAGCAAATTCCTCCATTGTCGGAAGGACTCACAGTATTCTTGGCAAAAGAGAATTAGGGAAGTTTAGGGGAGCTAGTGAAAGTTGAAAGGACAGGTATAACTCCCCTGATCAGCGAAATGTGGTAAAAAGGATAAAAACCAGTCGCCCATAACCCCCAGACCCACGGTCAGGGGAGAAAAAAATGCCGACTCCCAACAACAAAAGTGGAAACGCGATGGGAGCAGGCCCCTGGGCCCCCCTAGGGAACCATGTAACCAAAAATCCAAAAAGGATGCTTTTGTTTTAATGCGGGGGGAAGGGTCACATCGCAAGGACTGTGGGGCGAAAAAGGGAAAAACCCAGTTGTTGCCGGAATACAATTCACAGGAAGAAAAGCCCCCTTTCCCAAACCACCGGGGAGGGGAAGGGGGGCGGCATCACAGTTTACGGACCCCCGGGCTAACCTAGCGGCAAGGGGCAAGCCCCATCTGGAAAAACGTAAAACTACACGGGGGAGACATCTGGTGCGATACGCAGGGGGAGAAAAAATCAGCCCCCCTTTGGGGCCTAAAATAGGGTGGAGCCCCGATTTTGAAAAGGGGAACCAAAACGCAGGAGTTAAAAGGGGAAAAACCTTCCCTACCCATTTTACTGGGGTGTAGGTACTTTCTGCCAAACCCCAGCCAGTCTTTTGCCCAAATAGGAGAGGTAAAATTCGGGGGAAAAAAGGGAAAACCCCCAAAAAAGGGGGAACCATAACGTGTGGTTATCCCCCCCAAACTCTACCCGGGAGGAGCCGCAAACCTGCAGCAGGCTGAGATCCCTGCGCCACAAAAGAGAGTAAATGGAACATCTCGAGGGGCCAAAGGGGAAGACGCCCTTCACGGAGCACAATGGCAAATTGTGGTAAATTTTTACGAGGGGGGTGAAGTTATCTCCCAGGTAGTAGTCCCAAAAAGAGAACGGGAGGCGGTGTTCCAGAGGGGACTGAGACCTAACAGGAGCCCTTTTGGGGACAGAAAAAACCCTTTAATGGGGTCGCAAAGAATTCCTTTTGGCCGGGATCAAGGAGTGTCAAGAGGTGAAGGTCATTGACAGGCCCCCAAACGCTTGGGCCCAAAATACGAACCCGCTCGCTTGAGACCTATGCCGCCTTGCCCCACCTTTCCCCCGGGGTAGGGTAATATTTTTAGGGCCAATTGTGCCAGCATCCAATCAAGGAATCGCTACATTTTCACAGCGATGACTATGAAACACGCTAGCGGAGCGGTGGGTGAAAAAAGTCCAGACAGGACATAGCAAAGCCTCCTGCGGCGGACCAGAGGGGCGTGCCAGAAGAAATTTTGACAGACAAGGCCGTCGTTTAATTAGTGACCCAGGGCTGAAGTAAAACCGACCCTCTCGGTCGACCATCGACGCCACTCCCTACCACCCAAAAAAAGGGCGGGTAGAGAGGGCCACGCCACCAAAAAACAATGCAAGAAGTTTTTGGAAAAACCCCCCCCAGGGAATGGGCCGTTATATCCCAGCCATTTGTTTTCATCAGGGGGTGCCCCCGGGGCCCGCTTAGGGTTTTTCTCCATTCGAGCTATTTTATGGGGCGGGCCCAGGGGACCATGGGAAAACTCACAGATCTGGGCGGATGAAGGTGGAAGACCAATCCAGACCACGTACCATAGTAACAAAATGAGGGGGAAAAATGGGGACAGTAGCAAACTAGGGAACAAAAAACCGGGACAGGCCAAGGGGAAAAAGCAGACTTCTTGTCGCCGTGCTAGGGAAAAAACATTTTCCAGGGAAAGAAAAGTACCCGCCCCTTTTCTGCCGGCACAAACAAAAGCAGTGCCTGAAGGGGGGCCCTTCTGGGAGTGGGAAACAAAGGGGGGGGGAAATTACTCTATTCGTTGCTCCCAACTCGTAAAATTACCTGGAACATGCTTAAGAGGTATGTGAACGTCGGAAGCCCTAATTCCCTGGTAGCCACCCTTGTAGGGAGGAAAGTGAACAGGACGTGAACATCCGGGCAATTCCCAGTCCCCCCCCGACGGCAGCAGAAACGTGGAGGGCTCATGTTAGATCCGCTGCTCCAAGGGGCAGCAGCAAGAAGTTCGCGATCTGCTTTCCGAAATTTCCCGACACATTGCTGAACGACCGGGACTCACTCATCTCGCAGAGTTCCAGGGCACACTGCTTGAGAGCAAACCAGGCGCAAAAACCCCATCCCTTCCCATGGGCCCGGGGGAAGCCGTTTGGGAAGATTAGAAAAGCCATTTTGGGGTGACGAACCCAACGCATCACCATACGCTCACCGCGTACTGGTACAAAAAGGGGGATCAAAAACCGGTTCGGTAACTACGCAGGGTGAAAATTTCGTCCTGCTTTCAACAGAAGCTATGCCCGATCCGGAGGCCCCCCTTTCGCCAAAAATCGCCCAAACCAAGATTTTTCTAAGGGGGACCTCACCAAAGGGGTAATGGCAATCCCCCTTTAAACCCCAGACCGGCCGAAGCTTTGGGGTTTTATCACCCAGGGCGGGGGGTACAAAAGGCGGGCTGCCGTTCGGAGTGAAAATGCTCCTAGGTTTTTTACGGCGTGATGAGGAATTTTTTGGGGCCACAGGGGGGAAAAACCCGTGGACATTTCAGGATGACTCCTCATCGCGGACAGAACAGGGAGGACAAAAGGCAACGGAGAGCTTTCCGGAAAACTGACTGAGCAGGGCGACCGCTCGCCCCTCCAATGTCAAAGGGTTCCGGACATTGACACCTTTGGGCATCGTCTAGCTGTGGGCCCGCTGTCACTAAGGGTGCCCAAAGGGGAGTAAGGGTTAAGGAAGCGGAGAGACCAAAAAACAAAGAAGGGGGTAAGGGCTTTCTGGACTGGCGGTTATTACCACCCGTTCGTGCCCCATTTCAGCACCATAGCAGGGCCCTCACGGGCCGCTGAAGAAGAGGGGCAAACCCAACAAGGGGTGTTGGGGCGGAGGAAAAAGTGAGGGGGCTTCCGTCCCTGAAGGACCCCTCAACTTCCGGCTCTGTACTTTGGCGGGGCCCAAATTAAACAAAGGGCTTTTTGCCAGGGGCAGATCTAGTGTCAGGGGCCTTGGGGCCTCATACTCCAAGCCCCTGATGGAGGTTACATCCCGTACTACGCGAGCGGAAACTGAAAAAGCGGAACTAATACCCGGCCGAAAAGGGGTGCCTCGCCTAGTTTTGGGGTGTCGCGGGGGTTTTTAAAGTACTTGTATGGGAGGACTTTTGTCCCGAGACCGATCCGAACCCTGCGTATTTTCCCAACCAAACTGCCAGCCGTCGTCTCTGCGGTTTGGTCACTGCTACTCCAGGAGTATTTTATGAGAGTTTGCTACATCCCGGGGACCAACACAGCAACTTCATGAGTAGAAGCATGGGGGGAGGGGTCGGGGCAGAGTGCGCCCAAACCCAGCTTGGGGGTCAGATCACCCCGGGTTTAAATATCTACCTTTGGGGACATGAAACTGGTGATTGAAAATATGGTTTTTTGTGGGTTTTTTTTGCCCCTAAAGGGGGGGGGTCGAGCCTATTCGGGTTATTTTTCTTTTTGATATTTTTTACATGATGCAATGCTTGTTCACTGCCCAGTAAGGGGGGGTTGAGCCATTTCATGTGTATTTTTTAGTTTTGATTTATGTTGCTTTTGTTCATTGCCCCTTTTTGGGGCCGGGGAACAGACTGCTCAAGTGTTTGATTTTTGATTTTTTCTGATTTAAATCTGGGTTTCTCATGTTTTTTGTCACGGCCATAAAAAGTACTTAAAATTTTACATCAAAAAATGTATTTTTTGCATATTGGTGTGAGACCGGTGGCAATTGGGCCAACGCCTGAATTTTTTTTTGATGTTTTAGGTTTGGCGGGCCACACACCAAATTTGAATCTTTGGGTTAATCATGGGGGGTTTTTATTAAAGGAATGGAAGATTAATTTAAAATGTATGGAAGTGAAAACTAACGCTATGAAAGTTCTTTATTATATTGGGGCCAGTTGATTAAATGTTTTGCACAGTCGTAGTGACAAAGAGTGATGTTTGGATTACTGATTGATCTAGGTTTTTTAAATTGGGGGCATTTTTCCATGTTAAGATGTTGGGAAGTGATGTTTTAAAGCATAGAGTATACTTTTTATACTGATCCCTGCCACGAGTTTTTTATTCCAATTTTAACATTTCGTCCCTTTGGGGGGGTGTTGATTGGAAAAACATTTTTAGGTACGGGGTGAATGAGGGGGCCCAATGTTTCGAGCATTTAGGCAAAATTAAAGGGGATTTTTTCTGTTGTTTTAAACACGTTTTCCCTTTGGGGCTTCAAGTTCGAATTCAGGCACACGGGGGGATACCCCGAAATCGATCTGAAGGGGGGAGTGCGGAAAGTGTTTTTTGCAGTCCGAGGATAGGACAAGGGGTGGCGACCCCCACCCGGGAAGAAGAAGTTCCCTTTGGCACTGGCTATTCACTGGGGTCTCCCCGTGGGCCTGAAAGGAAGGGGAAGTGTCAGGTGACCGTCACGGGTAGGTGACCGTCAGCCCGCCAGCAGAGTACAGGACCCTTCAGTCGTCCCTGTTTGAGGAATGAAAGGAAGGCTGCGGCCATCGGGGTTGGCCCCTTTTTGTCTATAGAGGGTAGAAATACTTGAAAAACATCAGTCATGGCTGAAGAGAGGGCCGGCTGTTAGTTCAATGGGTCTTGGGGGGTCGAAAAAAGAGTTTGAATAGGAGGTTTTGCTTAACCAGGTGCCCCAAATTTTTTGGCGTAGCAGCTTGGTTGTGTGTGTGTAGGTGACTAGTGTCCATTTGGGGGAATAAAAATAATTGGGATTTATTGGTACAAATCGTTGATGTTTGTGCCAGGATTCCCTTTGGGTTTACCCCGTTAAACTCGGGTTTTCCTTTTTTTGAGAACAAAATAATGCTTTTGGGAAAACCCGGAAAATGTGGGACTCCTTAAGGGGAAAATGAACCGCCCGTCTTGTGAGGGGGTCAAGAAAAACGCGTGAAGCAAGGGTTTGCTGCGCCTGTTTCTCCTGGGGGGGGACGTTAGACAGGGAGGGTTTCTGTAGCCCCGGAGCCCACACGAAAGAATTGTCTCCCCTGTGGGACGGGCGACAGCAAAACGTGCAACCGTGGAGCCTAGACAGGGCTTCCGCAAGGTGGGGGTTTGCAGCAGAGAAAACCGTGGGGGAGGCCGACAGGAGCCCCTTTTGGGAGGGGCGAAGTGGGTGGGGTCCGGGAGACCCCAGTGCGAGGGGCACTCAAGCACTTTTCCGGTCCCCCCAAATGGGGTTTGGCCAATCGGAGGACAAACGGTTGGCCGCTTTACTCGTATTTGCACAGTGGATGAAAGAAACTGCGGTCAACCAAGGAACGGGAAAATTATGGACGTTTATTTGCCTTTTAAAGGGTTTAAATTTTGGGAAAAAATATGGGAAAATTGTCTTTCCGGCTAATAAAAATAACGAAGAACAGGATGCGTTCGAAAAGTCTGTATCGTTTACATTGTTTATGATACGATGTTTTGTGTAGTGAGGGGGGGGCTCGGAGTCAAATTAATAAAAGTTGATTATTCTTGAAAAATTTTTTGGGTTTTTTGTCCCTTTGTGCGGGCCCGAGGTGATGAAGAGTGGTGTGCCTATGCAGAGCGCATTTTGGTTGTGAAAGCGTAAATACTTCTGTCTATAACCCCTGCATCCCTAATATGAAAATCATATTTTAATAACGAGGGGGAGCGTCGGAGACCCGTCACAGTCATTATTTTACAGGATGAAGCATGTCGTAATTGTCATTATTTCAAAGGTTGAAACATGTCGTAATTGTCATCATTTTACAGGATCAAACATGTCGTAATTGTCATTATTTCAAAGGTTGAAACATGTCGTAATTGTCATTATTTTTCAGGAAGAAACGTCGTATTTGTCATTATTCTACAGGACGAAACATGTCGTATGTGCCATTATTTTACAGGATGAAACATGTAGAAAGTGTCATTGCTTTACAGGATGAAACGTGTCGTAATGTCATTATTTTACAGGATAAAACGTGTCGCAATTGTCTTTTTTTTTTTTTTACAAGATGAAACATGTCGTAATTGTCATTATTTTACAGAATGAAACATGTCGTAATTGTCCTTATTTGACAGATGAAACATGTAATTATCATTATTTTAAAGGATGAAACATGTCGTAAGTGTCATTATTTTACAGGATGAAACATGTAATTATCATTATTTTACAGGATGAAACATGTCGTAAGTGTCATTCTTTTACAGGATGAAACATGTCGTAAGTGTCATTATTTTACAGGATAAAACATGTCGTAAGTGTCATTATTTTACAGAATGAAGCGTATTGTAATTGTCATTAATTTAAAGGATGAAACATATTGTAATTGTCATTATTTTACAGGATGAAACATGTCGCAATTGTCATTATTTTACAGGATGAAACATGTCGTAATTGTCATTATTTTGCAGGATGAAACACGTCGTAAGTGCTATTAGTTTACAGGATGAAACATGTCCTAAGTGCCATTGGATGAAACATGACGTAAGTGTCATTCTTTTACAAGATGAAACATGTCGTAAGTGTCATTCTTTTACAAGATGAAACATGTCGTAAGTGTCATTCTTTTACAAGATGAAACATGACGTAAGTGTCATTCTTTTACAAGATGAAACATGTCGTAAGTGTCATTCTTTTACAAGATGAAACATGTCGTAAGTGTCATTCTTTTACAAGATGAAACATGTAGTAAGTGCCAATATTTTACAGGACGAAACATGTCGTAGTGTCATTTTTGTTTACAGGATGTAACGTTTTTTTCGTAAGTGCCACATTTTACAAAATGAAACATGATATGCCATCATTTTACTGGAATGCGTATGCCTTTTTCTTATGGATGAAAAGGTCGTAAGTGCATTATTTTACAGTGAAACATGCAAGTTAAATAGGAGAAGAGAGAGAGAGAGAGAGAAGGGAGAGAAGGAGAGAGAGAGGAGAAAAGAAGAGAGAAGAATGAGAAAAGAGGAAAGGGGGGAGAGAGGAGAGAGAGAGAAAAGAGAGAGAGAGAGAGAGAGAAGAACGAACGAACAAAACGAACAATCTTTTTTAATGAGGGAAAAAGCGGAATAAGCAAACTGGCTTTTTTAACCCGGCCCTAATAAAGGGGAAAATATATAGAAAATGCAATAACAACATCGCAAAACTAACTAGAAAAGAAGTAAACAACATTTAAAGCTATAATAAAAAAAGAAACGGTTTTAAACAAAAAACAGAACACAATCAATGCCTGAAAGAGAAAGAGAGAGAGGGAAGAAAGAGAGAGAGAGAGAGAGAGAAATAGAAGAGAGCGAAGAGAGAGACAGAGACAGACCGACACAGACAGACAGACAGAGAAAACAGGTTGGGTTGAGGGGAAGGGTCATCATATATAGTTTCATGAAAAAATGGTTATTGGAAGATAGATAAATATATAAAGAAACATTACACAACAATAAAAATTAGAAACACTTTTCTTAGAAAAAAAAATCATTGAACAGGCACCCCATCCTGTAGGCCAAGACAAAAATTGACACATACAAGCAGCCACCTTTGGAACACTAGATAGAGAGAGACATACAGAGAGAGAAGAAAGAGAGAGAGAGAGAGAGAGAGAGAGAGAGAAGAGAAGAGAGAGAGAGAGACAACAGAAAGACAGACAGACAGAGAGACAGAGAGAGAGATGGAGAGAGAGAGAGAGGGTAGGCGAGAGAGAGAGAGAGAGTGGGGGGGGGGGGGGTGGGGGGGTTACGCGCATGAATTGAAAATTCAGTCATTAGTTTGGTATGAAGTGCCCTTTTAAAGCTGTATAATGCTGCATGAACATCAAGAGAGGTGAAATGCAGTTCCACAAGAAGCCGCCAATAGTGAAACTGTTTTAAACATATCTATTCTGAGCGGGGTATTACAATTATTAAAATGGCCGATTTTCATAAATCTAATTTTCTCTGTAATTGAAGTGGAGCACGAACCCGAAAGAATCATAAATCATGAAAAAAGCTTTAATTGAATTAAGCTTCAAGTTTAATGGGAAAATATCCAGATCTGTATAGTCGAGTAGAGAAATAACGTAACCGGATTTAACAAAACTAATTCAGGGAAACGTCTATAAAACAACAAAGTTTGAGTAAATGTTTACTACTAATCCCAAATTGTTGATGCGATAATTATATGGATTCAATATAAGCGTGAAAAAAGATTTTACGTGAATGCAGTCTAGACAATGCTTTATAATCTTGACAGCGGTATATCTTTTTTCGAAACTGTCCTTGCATAAAGACCGTACAATGTTCAACCATGACAGATTTTATGTCTATAACTACTCTAAGACTTTATGACAGACTGTTCTCGATAGTTATACTATGAATAGAAAGGGTGCGCTCGTATAAGAAAGTTTTGACTTTATTGTCTGTGGTTGTGATCATATGTTGGTTTTGAACAGGTTTAGACACATATGGTGTTAATCAGACCATTCGTTAGCTGTTAATACTCTGCTGGTTATAACATAGATACTTTTTTCTGCATTTGCGATCACAACGCATAACAGTAGTGACATCGGCAACATATCACCAAGCGCTGGGAAAACAGGGAGATCATTAATATATATTGAAAAGTAGGTCCTAGACGGAGCCTTGAAGGAACACGATGTTTGAAGGCAAAATAGAAGATTGGCGTTAATGAATTGAGACAATTTGTTTTGCTGTCAGCTTAAAAACGAAAGATATTCTAGAGCATTAACTAGATAAACGGTACATTTAAACTTTTTTTAGAACAATGTGTGGTCAATTACATCAAAAGCATTTGCAAATCAATAAAAAGGACACAGTCACCTTGTTTTCCATTGAAATTTGTGAGCCTTTGTCTTCTAGGTTGTCAGTGCTGTGTGACAGGAGTATGTTCTGAAACCAACGGATTAGGGTGAAATAATTATATTTGTACATAATGTTAAGAATGCATCTTCTTAAGATGATCTCTAAAGATTTGATACCACAGACCGGATAGAAAATGGTCTGAAATATAACAAAGGATCCGAGGTGTCAACCTATTTATAGATGGGTCTTACCGCTCAGCACTATATGAAAATTAAAGAAATTGGTTTTAGATATACATAAAATGTAGATGTAGGTCAGTGTATGCAAGAAATAACTGGAGCTGCAAGTTAGATTTGCCCACCGATACCTCTAAGGCCACGAGCCCTGTATCTTCTAGACGGATCAGGGATTATATACAATCAAGGACTGACATAAAGGGATGTCTACAGTCTGAGATATGCTTTGAATCACAAAATCGTTAATAATGTAAGATGTTTTGGGCAGAACTATCTGATTTATTGTTGTTTAGGCAATATACAAAAATGGTCATTAAGTTTCTCGGACACAGGTCTTTCATGTCTGTATTTTTACTGATGTTTTGTTTGGTCACTGATTGATAGCATCAAATTGCTCTCTATTGGTAATAGAAGAATCACTTCTTGAAAGAACTTTTTTCTTACTGCTCGTTATTAAAAACAAATTAACAAGATTTCTTTGGTTACAAATTCTTTCTCGTTCCCGTAGACAAAAGTGAGATCTCTTTGGTTCATACGTCCTGTACATCTTTTGATAGCCATGGAACAGAGGCTGCTTCTAACGCTCTTGGTTTTGAAGGTCATGTTTTTATCATAAATATTAAAAAATTAGTACCAAACTTCCCAGCTTCCATCAGGATTTGGTAAATTGGTCACTAGAAAAGAGTGAATTGCTCCAAAACAAACACAAAATTTATTTTTATCAAAATTTCCTAAGCACTCTTATCTTATAAACGTTAACATTCGTCGAATTTTAAACTCCTTTTTTCGACAAGTGAAACATACTGGGAAATGATCACTAAAACCATAACAGCGTGAACACACTTCTGTTATCATGCTTTTTGTCGTGTGTACATTGATCAATTAAGAGTTTTTGGATGGGGTGTTGCCTTGTGGTTTATCGAATTAATTGAACAAGTTGAAAAGATCATAACAATGAACCCATGTGTTGTTTACTTTGAGCAAATCGAAGTTAAAATCGCCTAACAATTCAGCTCATCCGAAAGCAAGAAATTATCTTCTAACAGAAGAGTGAAATTTTGTCGGCAAATCCAACTGACATGTTCTGCTGATTGCGGTATATAAACCCAGATGATCTGGGCTCACATTTTTAAAATCACTGGATCCCTATGCACTCGATGTATATGATAATTACGAGGTTCAACAGCATTTAAACTTTAATACTATGGTGAATGTACACTACCAAAACCCGTCTCTTGGATGTTTAGCAATTCTTGCGGATTATATTATATCCAGAATGAGATTTCAGGGAAGCTAGAATGTTTCTGTAAGGCGTGATTCGGCAAAGCCAAAAATATGAAATGCCACCAGCAGTTTTGTCAAAACAATATGAAACATCCGATATTTATGATTAAGTGAGTATGTTGAGGAATCCCACTCTAAAGCCATCTTTAGACGGCCAAGTTTCTAAAAGTGTCAGGCATCCTTAAGATCGCTAAGCAGACGAAGAAATAGGGGATTACACGAAATATAAACGTGGGGAACGAAGAAGGGTAATAGTACAAATGACGAGGGAGGGAGGGGAAAAAAGCCCTAAGCAAACAAACAAAACCCCAAACAAACACAACAACACCCCACCGACGAGCTACAACAACATCAAAGAAAACCAGCCAAGGCAGATTAACAACATAATACAACTTATGTATATTCATGGAAAAACGTTGGTCACAAGCACACAAGTAATGCCTGGTGTTTACAATACTAAGCAACTTATACTTTTTTGAGCCGGTCTACAAATTAACGAGAAAGATATATCACTTCCAAGATCCAGAAAACGTGAGTGCGTTAACGTGCAACTACAATCATACATTTTCATACCACATAAGCAAACCGTCACAAACCAAAAAATATAAACCAGACATGCCCACACATTTATACACAATACACGCGCTATACATCACCAAACAATATGTTAATATTTTCATACGCACATAAGCAAACACTCCATCGCACACTAAAGCAAAGAAAGGCATCTCACCTCAAATTCCACCTACAAGAAAAGAAAAAAACCCCAGAAGTATAGTATAACGGAAATCATTTTAAAAAAAGGGGGGGGGGGGGGGGGGGGGGGGGGGGGGGGGGGGGGGGGGTGGGGGGGGGGGGGGGGGGGGGGGGGGGGGGGGGAAAGAAAAAAAAAAAGGAAAAAAAAGAAAGAAAAAAAGTCATCCTTTATTAAAAGAGGATACTGATGAACTCCGTCGCGTACGTACACGTTACACAAACCGAACAAACGCACGCACGCGCACGTGCAAAGCACCCCCCCCCCCACTTCCCAACACATCCCACACACCGTGCGCGCGCGTGCGCGCTCGAAAAGAACAGAGGCAAAAAGAAAAGTGAGGTAGACAGATACGAACTGTGATCAACTTGTTATGTCATTAATAAGGGGACAACCGCTTTGATTCTCAGCAAATTGAAGGCATCACTCAGCAAATTTCCTGCATATGGATGGATTTCTGTCTTCTGCTTGGTGGTGGGGTGTGACAAGAAAATTGTCCTCACTCTGTTCCCTTGGAACTAGAAGAGTAGATCAACACTGGAGAGAGGGAGGATGATGGAAAACATGGTTGCCTTGGTTGGCCCGTAGGGATGTTATCACACGTGTAATTGGTATTTCAGCCAAGGATTATTTGAGGAGGCTGTGGCTAAATGAGCGCTATACTTCTGATAGGTTTGGTCCAACACTCCACCTTGACCAGAGTTTGGGTGCTAGCAGAGGATAGTGTTCAGATGTGACAGGGGAGGGTATCAGGTGTGCATTTGAAAATCACGTGTTCAGCAACGGTTGGGGGGGGGGGGGGTTGGGCGCATGGGGGGTAAGGCGAATGTCCATAGTTGGATTATTTTGTCCAGTATCTGTTAGATTGAAATAAGAGGGGTCTACCAGGGTAATTTCCACGTTATAAGTCCTCACTGTTCCAGGGGTGTTTTCTGCAAGTCTGGCAGTACCTCTACATCGGAATGAATTAGATTACAGTAAAGACTTTGTCAAGGCAAACGTTTGACAGGTGGTCATAAAAATGGCATGGTACTTTGCACAACTCTGTTTAAGGTTGCGGGTTTGATGTAGGATAGATTATTGAAGAATGTTTTTCCTTTTGCGGGCAGTAGGGAACAAAACAAACACGTGCATCGAAATGTTTTTGCGAAGCAGTTTAATGATATCGCTCAACGTTCGTAACACAGGACCTGAGGGGCAAGAGTTAAACCACATAATGATAAAGTTCGTTTTTTTCAAGTGTGGGGGTCACAGGTGTGGAAAGAACCAGGTTTTGGGAGGTCGTTGACAGACATCCAGGGATACTGATTAAAAAAAACAACACTTCTTGTCGAGGGGCCTAGTCTTTTGGGGTTAACGTAACGTAATTTAGATCCCAATAATAAACTGTGTTTTGTCAGGATTAGTCATTTGTGACGCGTCTCCAAAGGGGTGGGTTTAGAATAAAATTTGTTTCCTTGAAGAACCTGGAATTCTTTGAGATCGATTTCGAACCTGTTTCTGTTATATTGGCATGTCAGATAGACTGCTTAAAATGCTTTGACGTCAGAATGGAAAAATAGATTGTTCTTAAAACTGTCGGCGACTAAGAGGGAGAGTCCGGGAATTTCTTGGTTGACTCAGGGTGGGAACCATGTTACAGTCATTGGTTTTGGGAAAGGTTTCTGTCACCGTCATACATCTTTACTCTCTGTCACAAGACACACGTCTTAGTTGACAATGTAAGGATCTTCTGCGTAAATACTGTGCTGACTCGTTACATCTTGGACTTGGACCCATCATCTGCGTGCAGACTGCCATACGCTGAGGTGGATTGGTTTAATTTGGGGCGCGTGCACACAGACTCGATTGTAAAGATCCTAATTTGTGTTTTGATAGAATTGTTTCTCTTTTGTTATTGGTTGTTCGCTGATTGTTAAGGTTGTTACAAGATTTGAAAATCTCAATTGTTTGATACAAGGGGCCGAGTATGTTCACGAGCCTACGACGATTGACCCATCAGATGGGAATTGTTCATTTGGTTGTTGTCCGTCGTTATTGTCGTATATCCTCCCTTAATGTGGCTTTTGGTGTTTTCACCTTTGGTGTATTTAACTCAGTTAGTTTACATTCTCTCCTCTCTCTCTCTCTAATTCCCACTGCCCGTCAATCACCTCAGGTTCACGGTGGGCTGGTATCTTTTCCTTGTACTGGCTGTCTCTATCGGCCTCTCACCTGCTTCCACATCCCCACGTGCCAGGGCCTCGGTGCGGGGACGTATGCTCACTGTGACGTAAGCGTGGCATGTTGGCCGCCATCCACTCAGCAGGTTTTCTCTTCACACGACGGAAGATTCCTGGGAGCGCCGAGCTCCGTCCCTGTTCTTCGACATGTCCGTCGAAGGTAACAGTCGTTAGGCGGGCGGTATTGTAGGCAGCTGCATAATATTTGGTGTTTTAATTATGGGTAAGTAAAAAGGAGGATTAGTGAGGAATTATGAAGAGGATTGTGTATGATAGGAATTAGGGGGGAAGATGAGGAGAGAGGATAGATAGTTATTATTGTTAGGGTAAAAAGAGGGGGATAAAAAAGTGAGGTTATGATGGAGGGGTTTTGGGGGTGGTTGTGGGGGGTGGGTAAAGTTGAGGAAGGGGAATTGGGGGGGGGGGATTTTGATGAAATTTTGAGGGTTGGTGTTTCATAGTGTTAGGTTAAGTCATATATTTTACAGGAAAGTCTATTTTTAGTGTTAAAAGTATGGATAAGGTTTGATTTGGTGAGCGGTAGTCGCCGGATGGGAAGTACCGGGGAATGCAGGTTGACTTTCGGGTCCGCTCGTCCCCCTGTCACAGTCGCCGACAGTCTTATTCTTCGGCCACCGCTGTTTGTGTGCAAGGAGAACAGTTTAATGTCCGACGAGCGTACCATGATTATCGTTGGATCGTGGTGGAAATTTGTGTTTATTTTGAAATTTTGCATAACATGTGGGGATAATTGTGCCATTGATTATTATAGTGGCAAAGTGGTGGCAGATGTAAAGCCATGGTTGCTTTATAGGTTCAATTCCTAGAAATGAAAAAGTTAAACGTGAGTGAGAGAATGATGAAGATAATTCATAGGTGTTTTATAGCCTGTTTAATTTAATGCATCCCTTACCTGCATCGTATAGAGACTTTAACGAACATTCCTGAATTTGGTTGGTTTGCCGCGTTATGCTCAGGTCTGTGTGAAGCTGATGTTTGTGGTTGTATTTAGTAGACCTCCCCTCGACCATCCTGCGTGACATTTGTTGGGGGCTCGTCCGGGATGTGAAGGGCTCTGACTGTCTCTCTCTCGTTTCGCGGAAACCTGTTGCAGTTTCTGTCTGTTTTGTATATTTAGTCAGTTTGTCGTGATGGTTCCGTGGGTGGTTGGCTGGGTTGACTCCTAAGTCGTGTAGGGATCTTGGTGGCCTGAAGGAACATCCGTGTGACAGGGAGTCGAGTGAGGACCAGGGGAGTCGACCGCGTCCCAGACCGCCTTCCCGCCGGGTCCTCACGCAATTCGGCCGTAAGTCTTTTTTTCCTTCTGTTGCCGCTCATCTTCATTCCTGTTTTTGTAGTTACCAGTTTTTTTTTTACCGTGATATTGGATATAGGTGGTGTATCGGAGGTTATGTCACTTTTCCTCTCTCACGGATTCCGCTGCAGTTTTTTTTTTGGTTTTTTTTTCCGGCCAGCCCCCACGCACTGTTCTTGTGCTGTGGACGCGGTGTTGCCAAGTGGGCAGCCCCCCCTCCCGACATAAGTTTTTGTTTTGTTTTTTTTTTCGTGACCCCACCGCTCTGTTGCTCGTGCTGTTGGGGGGAGTGCGTTTTGCCAGAGGTAGCAGCCGAACTGTCCCCCCCCCCCCCCTCACACACAACATATACACCTCACCCCTAAAATATCTGTATTTCAAGTGAATTGTCCTTTCCCCTGGATTTGAGAACTCGTAGGAATAATTTGTTGTCAGGGCAAAGTCCGGCGCTGGTGTAGGGCGACGCTGCGTCAAACAGAGAAGGGTTTTCAAATGTAGTCCCTACTATTAGTACCAGCCTCGACTACAGTGACTTCTACTATGCCAGGGCTGTAACCCGATAGTCCTCGAGTACTTTCACTCTTCTTCGCTAGGATGATTATTCCTGCTTGAGACCCCCGCCTGCAACTTCCGCTCGAAGCGTCAAGTATAGCAAGCAACTGTGGGCTTCTTTGAGTCGCAGAAACCAAAGCCCGCTCTTCTCCATGCTTCCCCTCGTAAGGAGTATGCCCCGGGGGACTTCCTCATGGAAGGTCGAGACCCCAGGACGGTCAGACGGTCATCCGCCGTGCGGAGTGGTGAACCCAGCCCAGGACATCACCTCACCTCCGTCCTGATGTTCGGAGCGGCAGCGTAGAAGAGGCTGCTAGGCAGGAAACTCTGCGAAGGGAAGAGCTGCTCAGCGTAGGGAAGAGCTAATTAGGATGGAGCACTGCACTGAGAGGAGACTGACAGACCAGAAATTCTGCGTAGGGAAGAGCTATGCTGCCAGAGAGGAGGCTGCCAGACAGGAGGCCCTTCGTAAGGAAGAGGCTGCAGACAGGACGGCCCACCGTCGGAAGAGCAAGATAGAATGGAAGCTCTGCGGAGGGAAAGGCACCTCTGCTTAGGGAAGAGATGGAACAACTTCTTTTCGCGGACTCCCCATCTGTTGGTCAGGGGGTTAAACCACAGCAGGTGATAGAGTTCGAGGCCCAAAATTAAAGGCTTCCCAGGATTCAACCTAGTGAGGACATTGATATGTATTCATAGAGCATTTTGACAAGGGTTCTAAGTTCATACCATTTGTCTGAGGGAACAAAAGGCCATGCACCTATTTCTGGAATTATCTGGAGCTGCAAGGGAGTGTGTTCTCACTCTAAATGAAGGCGCCGGTCTTATGCAGACATGCAGTTGGCTCTGGCGAATGCGTTTCCACCTTACTCAGAGAGGGGCGAACAGAGAAGTTCAGGTCCATGAAGAAGAATAACGACGTGAACCTTCGTGCAGTTTGGAGATAGGCTGCGCAAAACGCTAGGGTACTGCGGTCAGTTGGCTAAAGCTGAGCTGGAGATCTGATTTCTCATTGAACAGCTCAAACCAATACGTGTCCCCATAGTTGAGGATCCGTATAGCGAACAGCACCTCTCAGGATTTCGCGGCTGCGATTCATACCGCTGAGGTGTTTGCTGAAGCTCGCAGACTTATGGCATCGCCAGATACGGACAGAAGCCCTCCACAGTATTTAGCGGCAATAAGTCGCCGACGACTGCTACGGGTCGAACAAGGCATGCAGTTCATCGGGACTCAGCACACCGACTGTGTTTTCTTTGTGTCTCCTGGCCACATTAGGAAAGGATTGTCCCTAATGCCGCCGGTAGTCATGGGCTAGTCCTTCCCAGCGTCTCGTGCCTCGGCTAACTGGGCCATCCCAGCTCTAGTGGTACAGAGTGCCCGTGTTACCTTTCTGTTTTTGGTTGTTCTTCAGGTCGAGAGACACATCAGGGATTCGGGAGCATCAACGATCTTGTGGAAAGGATTTGGTTTTCTCCTGAGGCCGCGGCGGGCGCAGTATTGAATGTGTGCGGGTTGAGGCTGTTTTTAACCTCCACCCTCCTTCTGTACTCATTTCTATCTCCACCCCCTACTTCTGTGGCGAAGTATGGGCATCTCGGTGGAGCGACCTCTGTAATCCCATCTTATAGGGAATTCCTACACCTTCGCAGACGGACGGCAGTCATCCGTGTCTACGGATCTGCACTGTACAGGCGTGTGTGGGAGTCCACCACACGCGCAAAGCTAAGAAGCAAGTACATGAATTGCGTCCTGCTCTGCAGCCGATCTCTGACGAGGTTCCTGGCCAGGCCGATCCTGCTACCATTGGGGGATTTCCGTCTTCAGGCCAGGACATGATGTCCAAACGCCTGCGACAACTGGTGGTCTTCCCGCTCAGTCTGCGCGACACGCCAAGGTGAGCTTCAAGCCCACAAGGGGATCCTCTTTAGGGTTTTCACTCGGGCCAGATCGAAGCGTGGCCAAGCAGCAATCGCCCCAAAGCTTGAAGAGAATCTGTTTCTCCGGCAGGCCCCTGATTCAGCCCATGGCAGGTCATATGGGCTCAAAGCGGACTCTACGAGCGAGTTAGACAGGATATCTTTCTTCTGGCCAGGGATGAACTCACAGTTTAGCAGTACAGACCGCCGCAGTTGCGATACCTGCCAACGACAACGCCTAAGTGGGGCGCTTGAAGGCTGTTCCCCTGGGATAATGCCACTGTTCGGGAGCCATTCAAGCAAGGGTGGGTCGACCGGGTGGGACCCATTAATCAACCATCCAATCGCGGTCACCGCCTACATTCGGTAGCGGTAGACTATGCGACTCATGCCCAGGAGCTGTGCCCCGCTTAGGACTATCGATACCCCTACTATTGCTGAAGCTCTCCCGGCAGATGTGGGACCGCACGTTGAGCGTCCAGGAAGAAGCACGGCCGGAAGTTTGTACTGGAGCGATCATCATCCTCTCCAGTGCCTGGACAAGATCCGGCAGGACAGTCAGTCGTCGACTTCTTTGGGTAAGGCAGTGGAACTGCAGGTTCACTCTTCACCAAATCAAGGGTTTTCCAGCAAAACAGGTTGCTGACTATCTCTGCCAGCTCCGTAGTCAGCACTTTGGCGAAATCAGTCCAGAGGGACACTTCCCCTCAACAGGTAAATCCCCCTTTTGTCTCTGTATCCGGTAGTGACAGTTTTTCACTTCAGTGAATGTTAACGGTATGAATCGCCAATGTTCGGATAGTTTTATTTTCATATGGTTGGAGAGGTTGCTTAGTGTTTGATCAATGTAGTATTATGTATCTCCCTGTGGAATTCTATCGGAATGTTTGTATTGGATTTGTCGTAACTCTGTCGACACAGAGGGTTTGGGTTCGGTCCCATGTTTGAATTGCACATCGCAAGGTTCAAAGGAAGCACTGTATCTCAGAGAAACAGATTGCTTTTAGAAGGGGGTTTGCACATTTGTCACACCTACGACGATTGACCCCATCTAGGATGGTGGAATTGTTCAGTTGTTGTTTGTCGTCGTTATTGTCGTATATCCGTTCCCTAAATGTGGCTTGTGTGTGGTTGCACCTTGGGTAGTTCAGCCGCTCAGGTTAGGTTACTTTCTCTCTCTCTCTCTCTCTTAATTTCCACATGCCCGTGCAATTCATCCTGCAGGTTCACGGTGGCTGTTATCTTTTTCTTGTACTGGCTGTCCATCCGGCTCTCACCTGTCTTTCCACCTGCGCACGTGCAAGGTTCCCTTAGGCTTGAGGTATGCGCACTGTTGACGTACGATGGCATGTTGGCCGCCCCACTCAGGCAGGTTTTTCTCTTTCACCTCAGCGAAGATGTCTCTGGGAGCGCCTGCTCCGTCCTGTTCTTCACCATTTCGACGAATGTACAGGCGTCCTTCACTACCTACAGTCGGCCTGTAGGAGAGAGACATCACTTCATCTTTTCCGCATCTGCGCTGCTGTCCTCTTCAATGACTGACAAGGGCAGAGAGAGTCTTTGACCCTCCTCTTTTGGGTCACCCACGTAGCTGAAGCATCAGTGTCGTGGTTTACTTTTTGTTGTGTGTTTTTTTTATGTTAGCCGCTATTCATCTCGTTTGCGCAATTTGTTTTTGTTTTCAAAATTATAAAAGAATATTGTTTGAGACCCAATGTTTCTTGGTTAATTCATTCTTTTAACCAGGCCAGTCAAAATTATATCCTTAAAAAGTCTTTCTCCTTTTTATGCATTTGTGATGCGGTAAGTCGGCCGGGATGGAGAGAACCTGGTGATTAGGGTTGGTAATTGCTTGGTTTCTCACTCGTCTCCGCTTCCTGTCACATTCGCCGGACTCTATTCTTCGCCACCGTCTGTTTGTGTGGTGCAAGGCGAACGAGTTTATTTCGCGAGCGTGCGTACGCATGATTAGTCGTTTGGATCCTGGTGGGAAATTTGGTTATTTTGAAAAGTTGCCATCAAAAGGTGGGAATAATGTGCCCCCCAAAAAAATTTTTTTTGAATTATTATTATTTGCAAATGTGGTGGCAGATGTAAAGCATGGTTGCGTTTATGAGTTCTATTTCCTAAAAAGGAAATGTTTAAACGTGAGTGAGAGAAGGATGAAGAACATACATATTTGTTTATAGCCTGTTAATTTAATGCAGTCTCTTACACTGCTTCGTATGAGAAGACTTTAACGAACATTCCTGATTTGGTTGGTTTGTCCGCTTATGCTCAGTCTGTGTTTAGCATGAATGTTGTGTGTATTTAGTAACCTCCCCTCGCCATTCATGCGTGACCCATTTGTGGGGCTCGTCCCGGGATGTGAAGGGCTCCTGAAGTCTCTCTCATTTCGCGGAGTACCGTTTCAGTTCTTCGGTTTAGTATAGTGTTTACGTCAGATTTGTCGTGTTGTTCCGTGGGTGGTTGGCTGGGTGACTCCTAGCGTGAAGGATCTTGTGGCCTGAAGGCGCATCCGTGTGACCGGGAGACCGAGGTGAGACCAGGGGGAGTCGCCCGCAACCAGACCTCCTACCGCCGGGGTGCCTCACGCAGATTCGGCCGTAAGTCTTTCCTTTCTTTTTGCCGCTCAGTCTTCCATTCCTGTTTTGTAGTTAGCCATTTTTTTTTTTTTACCGGGTGATTTTTGGGAGTATAGGTGGGTGTATCGGGGGTTAGTGTAAACTTTTTCCTCTCTCCGGTTTCCCCGTCTGCCAGTTTTTTTTTTTGTTTTTTTTCCGGCCAGCCCCACCGCACTGTTGCTGGTGCTTTGGAGCGCGGTGTTGCCAGAGTGGGGGCAGCCGGACATAGTTTTTTTTTTTTTTTTTTTTCGGTGAGCCCACCGCACTGTTGCTCGTGCTGTGGTTTTGGTGTTGCCAGAGTGGGAGCAGCCGGAACTTGTCCCCCCCCCACACACACATATACACACACCCCTAAAATATCTGTTTTTTCAAGTGGAATTGTCTTTCCCCTGTATTGAGAACCGTAGGATATTGTTGTCATGGCAACGTCCGGCGCTGGTGGTATGGCGACGCGTGCGTCAAAGAAGAAGGGTTTTCAAAATGTAGTCCCTACTATTAGTACCAAGGGACTTCGACACAGTGACTTCTACTTATTCCCGTGCTGTAACCGATAGTCCAGCGAGTACTTTCACTTCTTCTTCGCTAGGGGATTTTCCTGCTGAGACCCCGACTGCACTGTTTCCGCTCGGGAAGCGTCAGAGTATAAGCGAAGCAACTGTGGGCTTCTGGTTGAGTCGAGAAATCAAAGCCCGCTCTTCTCCATGCTTCCCCTCGTAAGAGTATATGCCCGGGGGACTTTTTCCTCATGGGAAGGTCGAGACCCAAGGGAACGGGTCAGACGGTCATCCTCCCGTGTTTCGGGAGTTGGTGGAACCCCGCCCGGGAAGGACTTCAACCTGCCATCCCTGATATTTCTAGACGGCAGCGTAGGGAGAGGCTGGCTAGGGCAGACACGCTGCGAAGGGAAGAGGCTGAGCGCACGTAGGGAGAGCTAGATAGGAATGGAGGGCTCCTGCGCAGAGAGCGAACTGACAGACAAGGAAATGCTGCGTAGGAAGAGCTATGCTGCGCAGAGAGGAAGCTGCCAGAAGGAGGGCCCTTCGTAAGGAGAGGCTGCCAGAACAGGAAAGCCCTCCGTCGGGAAGAGCCTAGATAGGAATGGAAGCTCTGCGGGGGAAAGCGGCAACCTCTGCGTAGGAAGGAGATGGAACAACTGTCTTTCGCGGACACTCCCCGCATCTGTAGGTCAGGGGTTAATCCACAGGCCAGGTGCTAGAGTTAGAGGCCCAAATTAAAGCTTCCAGAGTTCACACCAGTGGAGGACATTGATCTGTTCTTAGAGAGCATTTTTGTCAAAGTTGCTAGTTCATAAAAACCATTTGTCTGAGGGCACAAAACCAAGCACCTTTTTTTTCTGAATGATCGGTGCTGCAAGGAGTGTGTGCTCACTCTCAATCGGAAGGCGCTCTTAATGCAGACATGCATGGGCTGCTGCGTAAGCGTTTCCATTGCCTGCCACCTTACTCCAGAGACGGAACAGGAGAATTCAGTCCATGAAGAAGACTAACGTCGAGACCTTTCGTGCATTTGGAATAGGCTAGCGCAAACGCAAGGGGACTGGGCGTCCGTTGGCTAAGCGTAGGCGCGGAGGAATCCTGATTCTCAGTGAACAGCTCACCAATACTGTGTCCCCAGATTTGGGATCCGTATCGGCAGACAGACCTCAGTATTTCGGCGGCTGCGATTCATACCGCTGAGGTGTTTTGCTGAAGCTCGCCGAAGCTTCTGGGCAACGCCCAGATACGGGACAGGAAGCCCTCCAAAGGATTTTATGCGCAAATAAGGCGCCGACGACTGCTAGCGGTCGAAACAAGGCAGGCAGTTTCATCGGGGAACCTCCAGCACCCCGACTGTGTGTACTTTGTGGTCGACCGGCCTCATTTAGAAGGATGGTCCTAAAGCCCGGTAGTCCTGGGGCTAGTCCTTCCCATCCGCGGCCTCGTGCCGTCGGCTAACGTGGGGTCCATCCCAGCTTCTAGGTGGTACAGAGTGCCCTCGGTGTTTCCTTTCTGTTGTTGGTTCTTCCTTGTCGACACCATGCAGGGATTCGGGAGCATCAACGATCTTTGTGGATAAGGATTTGTTTCATTCTCCTGAAGACCCGCGGGGGCGTCTTGTTATGATGTGTGCGGTTGGAGCTTGTTTTCCCTCCACCCGTCCTTCTCTGTACTCATGTCTAATCTCCACCCCCCTACATCTGTGGGCGAAGTATGGGCCTCGCGGTGGCGCGACCTCTGTATTCCCTGCTTAAAGGGAATACAATCACCTTCGCAGACGACGCAGTCAGTCCGGGTCGGACGGGTCTGCGCCTACAGGCGTGGGTGGATCACCACACGCGCCAAAGCAAGAAGCAGGAACAGAATTGCGTCCCGTTCTGCCAGCCGATCTCTACGAGGTCTGGCCAGGGGCCGACCTCTACCATGATCCGGCTCCAGGCCAGGGACTTGGAGGTCCAACGCCTGGGACAACCTGGGGGTCGTCCCGCTCAGTCTGCCCGACACGCCAAGGTGGAGCTTCAAGCTCCACAAGGGATCCTCTTTCGAGGGTTTTCCACTCGGCAGATCGTGTAGGCCAAGCAGCGTAGTCGTCCCCCGCAAAGCTTGAGAGAATCTGTCTCCGGCGAGAGCCCCTGATCACCCATGGCAGGTCATATGGCTCAAGCAGCGGAACTCTCGGCGAGTTAGACAGGATTGCTTCTGGCCAGGGATGAAACTCAACAGGGTAGGCTAGTACGGCCGCAGTTGCCGATTACCTGCCAACGGACAACGCCTAAGGGCGTTGAGGCGTGTTCCCCTGATCAGTGCCACGGGGTTGGGAAGCCATTCAGCAAGGGTTTGGGGAGGTCGACCTGGGGGGACCCATTAACTTCACCATCCAATTCGCGGTCACCGCTACAGTTCGGTAGCGGTAGCCTATGCGACGCAGATGCCCAGAGGCCTCCCCGCTTAGGACTATCGATACCCCCTACTATTGCGGAAGCTCGCCGGCAGATTTGGACGCGCCCTGGCGAGCCCAGAAAAGCACGGCCGGAAGTATGTACCGAGAAGCGATCATCAACCGCGCCAGTGCCTGGACCAGTCCGGCAGTCCAGTCGGCGATCGTGGTTAGGCAGTGGAACGGGCAGTTCACTTTTCGGCCATATCAAGGGGCCAGCATACGGATGCGGACTATCTCACCGGACCATCCGGAGCAGCACATTGGAAAATCCAACAGTGGGACACTGTCCCCTCAACCAGGGTTAAGCCCTTTGGTCCAGCTGGTCAGGTGTAGTGAACAGTGTTCACTTCAGTGATGTGAACGGTAGTGAAGTCGGCCAATGTTCGAGTGTTATTTTCATTGGGTTGGGGGAAGTTGTGCGTAGGTGTGTGTGATAAAGGTAGTATATGTTTCTTCCCTGTGGAATTCGATCTGGAATGTTTGTATTGGATGGTCCCGTACGCGGTCGGCACAGAGGGGGTGGTGCGGTCCCATCTGGTGGAATTTGCACAAACGTCAAGGGGCAAAGGAGCACTGTATCTCCAGAGAAACAGAGCTTTTAGAAGGGGGGTTTGTCACGAGTTTGTCACGCGGCCTACGACGTTTACCCATCCTGCTTCGTAGGAGAAGACTGTAACGACATTTCCGGAGTTTGGTTGGTTATGCCGCGTGAATCTCAGGCTGTGTTGAGCTGATGTGGGGGTGGTTATTTAGTAGACCTCCCGTCCCCTCGCCCACATGCGAGTGGCTGTTAAGGGTTAACAGCATGTGTCAGACAGTAAACTGACTGCGGGTTCCAGTGGCCCGTCTTCTACTGTCCTCCCAGTACCGTGTCCGTCCTCCCGGGGACTTCACCGGAGCACAAGCACTGGTTGGGGCCACGCACTGGTTGGGACTGCCCACTGGTTGGTAACTCACGCTGGTGGGAACCGCGCACTGTTATGGTAACGCGCACATGTTGGGGCCACGCACTGGTGGGGACACGCACTGTTGAGGCCACGTACTGTGGAAGACGCGCCGTGGACTTGGCTGGAACGTCCTGATCACCCGTCTGGACCTCCGGCGCGACCGGCGCCCCTTCGCCCCGGGACGGAGCGCTCTCATCATCCACCGTCCTGTTTGTGCGTGTCAAGGGATGTCGGCCTTGCAACAACTTCTCTTCCAGAAACCGCACCGTTTTGGGGCACCCAGTGCGACAGGGTGTTCCCAGTAGACTTAGAAGAGGGCAGAGGGGTGAGGCAACGTGGCAGGACAGGGAGGGAAAGGGATGGTCTGGAATTATTTATTCTGATTATGATTGTGTACCATGAATGGATGCTGATTGGGGATTGGTGCATGGTTGTGCGTGTTTTGCGAATGCTTGATTGTGATTGTGCAATGGTGTGTGCGTTGAAATCTTTTAGTTGTTGATTGCGTTGTGTTTGATGTGAATAAAATTGGGGTGATGTATCGGTAATCCTTCTGTGTGAGGTCTCTTGCGAAAGGCGTGGTAGGTGTCAGTCCCTCTCCTTCGCTCCCATCTAACCGATCCTGCAGGCTGACCTCCAGGGGTCGGTCTGACACAATGTACTTGAATTTATCTGAAACATTTACACTAAGTCAGTTTTATGTGGCTGTTTAAACATCTCAAAAAAGGAAGTAAATCAGTTTCTGTCATGCACTGGGCAGTTGACATTGAGTTTGAACAGAGGAGAGAGAGAGAGGAGAGAAAGAGAGAGAGCGAAGCGAGAGAGAGAAGGGGGTGGGGGAGAGAGAGAGCGAGAAGTGTGTTTGCGTGTGTGTTGCGTGTGTGTGCGTGTGGTGTGCGTGTGTGTTGCGTGTGTGTGTGTGTGAGGAGTGTGTGTGTGTGTGGGGGCGTGCCGATGGTGCGTGCGTGTGCGTGCGGTGCGTGTGCGTGCGTGTGTGTTGCGTGTGCGTGCGTGTGCGTGCCGTGGGTGTGCGTGTGTGTGCGTGGGTGTGCGTGTGTGTGCGTGTGTGTGCGGTGTGTGTGTGTGTGCGTGGCGAGCGGCAGTTGGATCATAAATGCTAAGGGTAGGGAGAAGGGAGAGAGGAGGTAGCAGGTACGATGGCGAGGTAGGTTTACGACAGACATAGCATCTCAACTTACCACGGCGTGCGCTCAACCACACTTCCCTCTATGAAATGGAGGTCACTGTCCCCTGTGGTCATGGACGTTTGTCTTTTAAAATCGTTGTGTTGGTGGCGCGCGGAGTATTTTTTTCTTTGGAGAGCGCACACGCGAGTATGGGCAGGAGCAGGGGCAGTGAGAGTAGGGAAGGGGTAGGGGGTTTTTTTAAAACCGAAATCAACACGGTGTGTGTTTGTGGGGGTGTGTGTGGTGTTGTGTGTGTGTTGTGTTGTGTGTGTGAGTGTTGGCAGGATGTGTTTGTGTTGTGTAAACATATGTGTGTGTATGCATGCAGGTATGCTATGTAGGTATGTGTGTGTGGGGTGTTGGTGTGTGTGTGTGTGTGTGTGGGGGTGGTTGTGTGTGTGTGGGTGTGTCTGGTTGGGGGGGGGGGTTGTGTGTGGTCTGTGTGTGTTGTGTGGTGAACTGAGTGAAGTCTGTGTGTGTATAGGTGTGAGTGTGTGTGCGAGTGCGTGTGTGTGTGTGTGTGTGTGTGAGTGTGTTGGGGTGTGTGTGCGTGCCGTGCGTGCGTGCGTGTGTGTGGTTGGGTGTGTTGTGTGTGTGTGTGGTGTGTCAGTGTGTGTGTGTGTGTGTGGTGAGTGGTCTGTGAAGTGTGCGTGTGTGAGTGTGTGTGTGTGAGAGTGTTGTGTGTGTCTGTGGTGTAGTGTGTGCGTGTGTCGTGTGGTGTGTGTGTGTGTGAGCATGTGTGCGTGTGTGTGTGGTGAGTGTGAGTGGGAGTTGTGTGGTGTTGTAGTGTGTGTGTGTGCGAGCGCGTCACAGGGTCTGTGTGCGTGGCATTGTAGTCTAAGCTTTACCCATCGTAGATTTTAACCTACAAATTTATATGCACATTCCTGAACACACACACACACACGCTCGCTCACACCACACGACACACACACACGACCACACACACACACACACACACACACACACACACACCCACACACACACCCACACACCCCCACACACACACACACACACACACACACACGCACACACACACACACAACGCACGCGCGCACGGCACGCACGCCCGCACGCACGCACGCACGCACACACACGGACCCATGGCTTCTTCTTGCCACACCGCGTGTCTGGGGGTAAAATTGGGGAAGAAGTTTAGTGCGGCTCATATTCCCTCACGTTAAGTAGTACCTCTGAGACTGGCCGAGAGAGAGAAGAGAGCGAGAGAGAGAGAGAGAGAAGAGAGAGAGAGAGAAAAGAGAGAGAGAGAGAAGAGAGCGAGAGAGAGAGACAGACAGACCGACAGACAGACAGACAGACAATACAACAGACAGAATTTAGTGCCAGACATTATTTGTGACATGCGAAGCCAAGCTGTCGGGAGACAGAGAGAGAGGAGAGGAGAGAGGGAAGCGAGAGAGAGAGAGAGAGAGACGAGGGGAGCAGAGAGAGAGAGAGAAGAGGCGAGAGAGAGAGAGAGAGAGAGAGCGAGAAAGAGAGAGACAGAGACAGAGCCCGGACAGAAACAGAGAACCGAGCGAGAGAGGACGGGGTTGGAGTCGAGAGAGAGAGGCGCCGCGGTCGCAGCGAGCGCAGCACGTTAAGCGAGAGAGAGAGAGAGAGAGAAGAGAACGAGAGAGACGGCGAGGAGCGGGAGAGATTCGAACACGCAGAGAGGCAGAGAGAGCAGACGAGAGCAGCGCCGAGAGAGCGCGAGAGAGAGGACGCGCGCGAGAGCAACGCAGAGCGCGAGAGAGAGATAGCAGCGGAGGGCGACGCTTCGCCAGCATACTAGCACGATACGTAAAATCCACACGAGCACCAAACTTCAGGATCATTTGTATTCTGCTCAGAAGGCGAAGGGAAAGAACGAAATTATCACACGAGGACGGAGAAACGAGAAGGGAAGCAAAAGAAAGGGCCACCGACAGCAAACGCCAGCAGCATGTCCAAGAAAGAGTAAACTACCAACAGCACGACGAAGAAGACAGAAGACGAAGCAGACAGCACGCAGGAACACGCCGACGACGCCGACACAACAACAACAACAACCACACGTCACAAGAAGAAGCCGACAACCGCAGATAAGACCAAGAACAAGAACACGCCGCACCACGACCAAGAAGAAGCAACAAGAAGAGGAGGCAGCCCGCGGAGGCGGAAGACGATCTAACAACACACCGCAATATCCCAATGAAACTTTTGCAAGTGTCCGCTTACTTGCCGTACTTCACTACTTTCGAAAGTCAAAGCTTTTTTCATTTTTTTGTGACGCGCATATCATAATCAATTATTTTTTACCTTTTGGCACGCCTGATAGCAGCTAAGCCTTACAGACGATTGTCATGACCTTTAGTTGAAATCAAAATCACAGGATGGGCTTCTGCCACCATTCCACCCTGGATGGACCAGCCACATGGAAACAGTATTTGCACCATTTCATGCCTTCATTGAATCCCATGGACAAGTTTGGACCATTTAATGTTACAAAGAACAAAAATAGGATAACCTGTTGTGGACACATGGTTTCAATGTATATGAACTGTTTTGGAATAACAGACTGTCAAAGAAATCTTTATTTGTTTTCAACTAAGCCTGTGTTTGTTGGTTGCTTCTTCCCTCAGCGTGTTTGTGCAAAAATAAAAAAAAAAAGAAAAGATCAGAAAAAAGACAAAGAAAAAAACACCCACTGAAACCTATTTACATCGAACGAATTCATTTTTGCATCGACCCCGTGCCTGCGGAACCGATCAGACCACAGGTCCAAGGATCCGTTCAATGTGGTGAGGTCTGCACTCTCTTGTTGCATCCGCAGCGTGTTTTTTTTCCCTTGGCTAGTGTTTCCTTTACAGCAGAAGTGGATCATTTTGTCCCCAAGTCGGATGCGGGTGCTCGGTGCGTGTGTGGTTTAATTGTTATTGAGATGTTTTACCGCCATTCCATACAAACGCTCCCGTCGAAAAAAATGCGCACACAAACACATGTTCACGAGGATAAATGCTCACATGACGAAAGCTCGCATGGTAGGGGCCTAACCGGACAACTTGCAAGGTAAATGCTTACATGAAAAAAGCTCACAACATAAATATGGGGGGAAAAAAAACGCGTTTGTGCACATGACTTTGCTGACGCTAGTGACTGAGACGTCTTGTCAAAGATAATCTACCGAAGGGAGAGCTGGGAGATTCACTCTGTTTTGATAGCTACATCTATGTCATAAACCCACATCTCAAGGACTGGACAACCACACGAGCAGTGCAGAGAGCAGTGCATCATAAAGGGAATCTGCAGACTAATGTCAATTAAGCCTTTCGGTTCCCCTCCCGTAGGGAAAAAACAACAACACCCAACAACCACCTCTACATACATTCCGGCAACATGGTTAAAACCATTAATGAAATCATATCTTCCCTTGCCTTGTTAGAGATTGTCGATATCATTGTGGTGTGTGCGGTGTGGTGGGTGTGTTGTGTGTGTGTGTTGGGTGTGGTGTGGTGGTGTGGGGGTGGTGTGGTGTTGTGTGTGTGTGTGTGTGGTGTGTGGTGAGTGGTGTCCGCGCGCGCAGTGCGGTGCGGGCGTGATGTGTGTGTATGTGTGTATGGGTGTGTATGTATGTTTGTGGTGTGGGTGGTGTGCGGGTGTGTGTGTGGTTGTGTGAGTGTGTGTGTTTGTTGGTGTGTGTGGGTGGTATGTGTGTGTGTGTGTGTGTGTGTGTGGGTATTCAATAGAAATTCCAATGGGCGGGGTTTACACACCAGGGTCCTTACAAGAGGGACTCATTTAAAGCGAAAAGTTTTGGAAATTATCATCAAAGATAATCATCAATTGTTTATCAATACATTTGACTCTCTCGTCGGGCACTCGCTGGCTCGCTGTCTGTCATCTGTCTGTCTGTCTGGCCGTCAGTCTGTCGGTCTGTCGTGTTCTGTCTCTCTCTCGTCTCTTCCCTTCCTCTCTCTCCTTCTCTCCGCTCTTTGTCTCTCTCGGCTCGCTCGCCGCTCTCTCTCCTCTCTCTCTCACTCCTGGCTATTCTTCCTCAATGTTTTGAACCCCTGACTCACCCTCTGCCAATGCCCCGTCCACACTCCCACATCCCCTCCCTCAGTTTTTTTTGTACCTACAGCAGATTTCAGCGCACACTACCATCTATCCCCACTGCTCCTGCTCCGCGTGAAAACGATGTTTGACTTGCTTCACATCTGGAGAACTCAAGTATGGCAAACATTTACTGGAGCAAAAAAAAAAAAAAAAAAAAAAGACGAATCTGCGAGCGGCCTTACGACGTATGAATCACACACTAATATCTTTGCTGCTGTTGCAAATCTCTCAACCTCTGTGAGGTAAAACTCACAACAGTTCTAAAATAGACATTCAGAGTAATTAAAACGTCTATATATAGCAGGGCAACATCTGTCCTCATACAAAAGAAAAAGGGTAGAGAGTAACGTTGAGCTATGGCAAAATTGAACATGATCGAGGTGATGAATCAACTGTTAGGGCCTAAACGCAACCGGATCGTGGTCAGAATATTGGCCTACATAGATATATACCTAGCTAGAAAGAGCCGATGAAGTAATATATTATTGTCTCGATGGTATACTTTCTGAGTACTGTTAGCAAATCACACACACCCCACACACACACCACACACATGCACCACACACACAACCCACACACACTCACACACACAACACACACACACACACACACACACAATGACGCACGCACGCACACACACTGACCCACACCACACACACACTCACTCACACTCCCACACACACACACATCATACACGCAAAAACACTCGCATACAAGCACACATATACGCAACGCACGCACACAACACACACACCCACTCACGCACACACACACACACACACCTACACGCCACACACACATACACACGCACACCTACACCACGCACGCGACGCACGCCACGCACACGTACACACACACTCACAGCACACACCACACCCTCACACATAACGCACGGCACGCACAGACACACACACACACACCACACACCCACACACAGCACACACACACACACGAGTAAACACAGACCTGACCGACCGACAGACAGACCGACAGACAGACCAGACACACACACACACACACACACACACCCACACACACACACACACACAACACACACACACACACACACACATCAGACACACACACACACACACCCCACACACACACACACACACACCACACGACACACACACACACACACACATACGCGCGCGCAGCACCCGCGCATACACGGATGCACGCGCCATGAGTCACATTATATCACCCTAGAGGAACGCTAAAATAACGATCACCACAGATTAAAGTACCCTCTTTTACACTCCAAAAGACGTAGGCCTGGTGACTAAGAATGTAATCCTTCCCACTCCCCGGTTAGGTACGGCAGTACATAAACCTCGCTTTGTTGTGACATGAACAGTGTTTAGTTTGGGGGGACAAACAGTCGAGTATTCCTGCGAAGTACATCTCTCCTTCTATTGCAAGGTTCAGTTTGATTTAAGGTTGGATACTGCCGCAATGGTCAAGATCCGGGAGGTGAAAAGTACAAGAAGAAAAGCGCTGGATTTGGCTTTTTGTTCTGGTAATAGCTACCCGGGAACACGGAGTGAATGTCTTCGCATGCATTTCAAACACAAAACTGACCACAGCAACATGGAAGAAAACCCGGCGTTATTGCTAACATGCAAACGGCAAATGGAGATAAGAACGGTGTTCGCTGGCGAGTTTTTAACACAGTATTTGATGTTTACCTTACTCTCGGAATGGAAATCTGATTCGGTCGGGTTGCGGAGGACATGATTAAGTGGTTTACGTTTTCGCTGTGTGTGGTGTGTGTGTGTGTGTGTGTGTGAGTGTGGTGTGGGTGTGTGTGTGTGTGTGTGATGTGTGTGTGTTGTGTGGTGTGTGTGTGTGTGTTGTGTGTGTGTGAGTGTTGTGAGAGAGAGAGAAGAGAGAGAGAGGGAGAGAGAGAGAGAGAGAGAGAGAGACAGAGGGAGTGTGTGTGTGTGTGTGTGTGTGTGTGTGTGTGTGTGTGTGTGTGTGTGTGTTGTGTGTGTGTGTTTTGTGTGTGTGTGTGTGTGTGTGTGGTGTGTGGGCGCGCGCGCGTGTGTGCGTGCGTGAGTGTGTGTGTGTGGTTGTGTGTGTGTGTGTGTGTGTGTGTGTGTGTGTGTGTGTGTGTGTGTGTGTGTGTGTGTGCGTGCGTGCGTGTGTGTGTGTGTGTGTTGTGTGTGTGTGTGTGTGTGTGTGTGTGTGTGTGTGTGTTGTGTGTGTGTGTGCGTGTTGCGTGTGCGTGTGTGTGGTGGTGTGTGTGTGTGTTGTGTGTGTGTGTGTGTGTGTGTGTGTGTGTGTGATTAATCCAAAATTACATTTCAGCTATTTCCGCGAAGAAAAGAAAAAGTATAGTATGCATAATGCAAGGAACACATTCATATCTGCGCAAGACATTCTGTAATGATACTTTGCGTGCATTCTCTCAAATTACATTTGACCTTAATGAAAAATAATCCACAGCGCTGATGTGTAAGCATTTTTTAACGTTTACAGCGTGATATTATCACTTGCAAAAACCGGTTTATGTAAAGAACGACGTATTTGTGCGAAGAGTAGCAGACATCATGTTAACAATGTCAGCATTGTGCATGCACGCTATAACTGGCCAGATTATCAACAAGGTTTGGAATTGTCATGTTTAGAAATTCTTTTGCTTTTGATTATAGTAACCAAAAAATTCATATTTCCGCTCTTTAAACCCTTTTAAAAGAAAAGTCTAACATTATAAAAA
>CM031601.1:11978357-12108357 GCA_018398815.1 Conus ventricosus
TTTTGGTTGTTAGAAAAACCATTCCTTTGCTGTTTGTTCACTAACCCCGCTGCTTGGTTAGTTTTTAATTGCTGTGATGCCCTTCCAATATCCTTTGGGTGAATAATAGATTTTGTTCATTTTTTATTCAGCCAATATTATGTGCAACAAAATACACGACGGTCATGCCAACGACAATAAACGCGATTTCTTGCATCTTTTGTTTTTCTGATGGTTGATAAAAGTCACTGAATTTTGGTGGGGGCAATGTCTGGACTGGTTTGCTGTTACTAGATAATATTCTTTTATTGCTTGATCAACATTTTTAAATGTGTAAGCTGCATGCCCTGTCTTTTCAGTGTGTCATTAATAAAATCTAACTGCTCAAGTCTCTGCCTTTCTAGGCGTTTGTGCAGCTGCTAGTTCCTCCATAGCTTTGTTATGCTTTTTCTCTCGCCATCATTCCCGTTTACTAAATGCAAATTACTGCCGCTAAAAGCAAGCGCATTCACCACAGCGCCGCCTATCATTATTGCGAGTGAAGCCATTTTTTATAAATGTATTTTTTTTTACATATTTATATTTCTGGAATTATTCCTTGCGTAACTAGAAAATCTTTCGTGGCAACCGAAGCTGCAATGATAGCAATTAGCTTTGCTGAATCCTCAAAGTCTAGTTTGCCAAGATCTGCTGGTTTAATTCTTAACAGGCTTTTACCAGCATTGAGTATCCTACACTTAGCCCTCAATAACAGCAGAATGGTATACAAGGTTAGCAACAGTTTTTTCAGTGCTCATTTTTATAAAATAAAATAATTATAATTTAATAAAAAACATGAACAGTGATGATCTCCTACAGCTACAAGGCAGCCTAAACCTTCCTGAACTTATGAATGACCAAGTTGATGATCAAGCTATTATGCCCAAAAAGGAGAGGCTGTATTCTTTAGGCAGCATGTGGGAAAACAAAACAGTTCCTCGGAACTGAATTCAGCATTGAACAGATTCAACAATGTCGCCGCAAGACATTTAAAGTATCATAACAGGTATGAAGCGCAGCTGGGGTCTAGAATGGTGAAAAGTGTGGGGCAAACGGTTCTTAGTTGTTACCACTAAACTAGTCAGTAGATTTGCTCCCATTGATTCTGAACAAGATCTTACGTATGATTTAACGCAAGATCCAGTTTTAACAAAGTCATTAGAGTCTTAGGGTGTGATCTATACTATAGATTTGGAACATTGTTATCGCCATTAATCATGGGATTAATAACTTTTAATCATATAGATTTTATTTCCCTTCAAAATGATCGACTGGAAATCAGCAGAACCAGGAAAACATTGAATCAGGTGGAGAAAGTAACCAAGCCAGAAAATCATCAGAAAACCTGAACATGGTGGAGGCCATTAAAAATCTGGGCGTGTTGAAGCAGGAAAGAAAATTAGCAGAGTGGAACAGACAAAAAAAAATTAATGTTACAGCATTATGAAAACATAACTCCGCCAACGCCAGAACAAGTTGATTCAATGCAGCTATAAAAACTCCATGTGATACAAGGGCCCCCCCAACAAGTCTTCATGGTATATTGACTTAAAACTGTTGCCATTTTTGGCGCCATTGCTGCTGTTGGGGCAGGTATTATGGTATAAAATTTTTACACAATGCAACAGAAACGAAAGAAGTTTAAAACAACCTGAAACCGTTAATCAGAAAAAGACAACTGCACGCCCAAAACCGCAATAACAAGCATCATTTTGATCCATTATAATGAATAATATTTAAATTTTTAAAAAAATAGATCATGGCGTATTTAAAATGATAAAGTCACTAAATAAAGACATAGTGTCTATAAAGACATTTCCATAGACCAGATTGTAATCATTTGGTTGCTTTGGTTGTAAGGGGACCTTCCTTTAAGACCTATGCAGAGAACGCTGAGCAAGACATCTTCAACGATGACGCGATTTTTGAGGCGTGTGTGTACTATATAGACATTTTACTATTTTAAGATAAAAACATAGATTGTATTTTTTTGATAATTATAAGAAACTTGAATACGAACTTGGTTTTAATTAAAGGATGACTTAATCAAGATACTATTAAGAAACTTATTAAGAACTTGATCAAAGAAACGTAATTTATACTTAATCAAGAACTTTATTAAGAACTTGAACGTAACTTATTAAAAACTTGGGGTGACTTGGGGGTGGGAGTGTGTGTGGTGTACACAGGGGGTGGGGGGCTGGGAGGACGGTGCGTGCGTGGGGTGGGTGGTGGGGGGGACGTGCGTGCGTGGGGTGGGGTGTGGGGGGACGTGCGTGCGTGGGGTGGGGGGTGGGGGACGTGCGTTGCGTGGGGTAGGACAAAACACACACACACACACACAAACAAAACAACAGCCAAAGCAGAGCAGGCGCAAAATGTCATAGCAGCAAACCGTACATTGCATTGATCGTTTTCTATATTTAGAGCCGCGTTCATTTACTATTTTTTGAAAACGTACATGCATAATCGTTACATTATATTTAAGAGCCGCGTCATTTACTATTTTTGAAACCGTACATGCATGATCGTAGTTACTATATTTAGAGCACGCATTTACTATTTTTGAAACCGTCCATGCATGATCGTTACTATATGTAGAGCGCGTCATTTACTATTTTTGAAACCGTACTGCATGGATCGTTACTATATTTGAGCCGCGTCAGAGCAGCACGATGTCTACCGATCATGCATGATCGTTACTATATTTAGAACCACGTCAGAGCAGCAAGTTGGCTGGCGGTATACAGCCATAACCAGCGTGCGGGGGTTTCAACTACTTCGAATCTCCAGCCCGGTAGTGTTCCGTGTCGGTCTGCTTTGCCGTTGTTTCACAACACCACAAGGTGGAGAAGTTTTCTGAACTAACAAGGTAGTACAACCTGTCACTGAATTTCTCACTACACCACACCACTTCAATGACCAATACAACCCAGTGTGCTACGTGGCGGGCCACAAAGTGGGAGTGACCACGTAAACGACCCTGGCGCCCCGCTGTCAACCTGAAATGAAGACACCCCCTCACCCCACCCCTCCACCTGGCAAGCCAGTCACCGCTTTATTGATTTTTTGGTTCGCTTGCGTGCGCGACAAGGTCGCGCTATTGTTACACTTAGTTTTGTAGGTTGTAGTACATCCGTCATTGTATATTTAAAGCATTTATCTGAGATAGTGCTAGCCAACACTATCCTCTCCATACTGGTAGATGTACATTAAGGTCTGCCTAACCCTATCCAGTTTGTTTGCCAGAAACATTCGAACTCGCATTCAGTTGCATAAGGAACAACTTAAGGCAGATGAAAACTGGTTAGAATTAGAATAGTAGAAAAGATACACATCTTAATACACAGATCAGCCTTGCCACATGAACATCTGAATCTTTAGTTAACAATCAATCAAGTCTAATACAAATGGAACATTTTTTACTTGGGAAGAACAGCAAAAATGTTTTAAATATAAGTTTTTTAACGTGTTTACTCGCCTTAGAAATAAACGCCATGTTTTTTTTAAACATGGCTTTAGCCGTCTCAAGCCAGCTTCCCAACAATCAACGCGGTGATGGTTTGTTTTGCTTCGGCCACTTTCAACAATGCGGCGCCATTTTTATTAGATAAGGAACCATCTCATCAATAGTCAAACACGTTTTAAAACTAGCCAACTTCTTGTTTCATTTCCTTGAACCAACAAACCTATTAAGATAGTCTCTCCCGTTAACATGCTTCGCCAACTTCAAGCAAACTACTAGTTAGGGGCGCAATGAAGAACAGATGAAAAGAGGCGACTCTCGCTGTATAGCGAGGAAAGTGTTAAACTCACGCCCGCTGTGGCGGGCAGAATGTGAATAGTTAGCTTGCAATCACTAACTGCTCAACTAATTTCTTGCTACATTAGTTGCTAGCGATCAGAAATTTCCTGATTTAATTCTTGCGAGATGTACAGAATAGTTCTGCTCTGAAGAAACACTATCTCCCGAATTAAAATCTTTTTACAAACACCTTTTTCACTGAAAAAAACACCGGTCTTTTCCACCCACAGTTCCCAGTATCGCTTGATGAATTGTTTTGCTTCAGCCGACTTTCAACAATGCTGCGCCATTTTTTCTCATCGATAGCCAAACAGTATTAAAACTTGCTGTATCTTTGTCATCTATATTTGTCTTCAACAAGCCAACAAACCTTTTAAAGATAACTAATTCTGTTCTTCGGTAAACGGTTACACACACACACACAAGCGCCGTGAAAAACACAACCAGCTTGCACAGTGTCAGTGGAAGATGTGTGAAGTTAATCTAGTCGAGAGCGGCCCGCTCATTGGCTAGGCTGTGACGCGACGCCCACTGGCGGGGCTGATGCATTGGGGCGATCGAGCAAGCTAGGCAGGAACGCGTGGGGGTAGGAGGGGGAGTGGGGCAGTATGATATTTTGGTCGGATACCACACCTGCAATGTAAACAGGGAGCACGCCACAGTTGGGGGGGTTGCTACTGTAAACCAGGGGCACATTTTTTAAATAAGTGTGTGTGTGTATGTGTGTGTGTGGTTGGTTGTGAGTGTGTGTGTGTGTGTGTGTGTGTGTGTGTGTAGTGGGTGTGTGTGTGAGAGTGTGTTTGTGTGGTGTGTGTGTGTGCCCGCTCTCTGTCTGTCTGTGTCTCTGTCTCTGGTCTGTCTGGTCTGTCTGTCTGTTCTGAGGGCAACTTAACCTTAGGGTTTTCTCTCTCTCCCCAACGCTGTAATTAACATACGCGAAGTAATCGGATAGCCTGGTGCACCCACCGTGTATATGGGCGCGTTCAGACACAAACTGCTTTTCCTGAGTTACTCTTTGGGAAGGTGTTCAGTCCTAGCTTACCTCCCTGAAAACTTTAGTAAATTAGTATTGAAAAACGGATAACCCTAACAGTATTACTTACTTGTCAGAGAACAGGGAAAGGGGCATTCGGGGTTACTTTAGCCCGAAATGAGTGAGGGCGGAAAGTGGACCAGAATGCCTCTTCCTGTTCTTCTGGCCCTTTCCCCTGTGTGTGTGTGTGTTGTGTGTGTGTGTGCTTGGTGTGCATGTGTGCGTGTTCACAGACAGTGGACTTCCCCCCCCCCCACCCCCCCCCCCCCCCCCCCCCCCCCCCCCCCCCCCCCCCCCCCCCCCCCCCCCCCCCCCCCCCCCCTGTGTGTGTGTGTGTGTGTGTGTGTGTTTGTGTGTGTGTGTGTGTGTGTGTGTGTTCACAAGGACAGTGGCCCCATCCCCTCTTTTCCCAAAGTAGAGGTTTGACTTCCCATCATAAATTTCATGGGGTATTACCAGTAGGAAAAGACACTTTGTGCCATTAAATTTCATGGGTATTACAGTTGGGAAACACTTGTGCATTAAATTCATGGGGTTTTACCAGTTGGAAAACACTTGTGCATTAAATTCATGGGTATTTTCAGTTTTGGAAACTCTTGTGCCTTAAATTTCATGGGTATTACAGTTTGGGAACACTTGTGCCATTAATTTTCTTGGGTATTACTGGTTGGAAACACTTTGTGCCATGTAATTTCATGGGTTATTACCAGTTGGAAACACTTGTGCATTATAATTTCATGCGGTAATATTACCAGTTGGAACAACATTGTGCCATTAAATTTCATGGGTTTATACCATTGGAAACACTTGTGCCATTAAATATCATGGGTATTACCAGTTGGAACACTTGTTGCCATTAAAATTTCATGGGTTATTACCAGTGGAAACACTTGCTGCCATTAATTTTCTGGTATTACCAGTGGGAAAAACACTTGTGCCAGTTTAATTTTCATGGGTATTACCAGTTGGAACACTTGTGGAAGGACACAGTTTTTTGAGTTTCCTAAGTTCATGGTACTAAATTAATGCAAAAAAGAATAGAGGAAAGGGGGAAAAATATGAATAAATGGATTGTGGTCCGATAATGGGGTGCAACCCTCATCTTTCAATTCATGCGCATTCTCTGGCTGAAGGTTCAAGCAGGAGAGGACGGTTTTACATGCAGGACGTGCTGATGACAGAGGGATGGTTGTTCCCAGGTCACCACAAGGTACTCGACTCAGGGGGACTCGGCCACGTAAACATCCAGCCCTTGTGGTGGAGACCATGCATGGGCTGATCGCTTGGCTCACAATGGGGAGTGGTCAATGCGATGTCTTTGAAGAAAAAGAGTGTTCACATGGCACTTGGATGTTAGTTTTTACAGGTTTTGCGTGTTTCAAGAAACAAAAATCTCTTGTGATTTCTTTTTTTAAATGGGAAGAATTGGAAGCACAGACAAAAAAAGTATTAAAATTTTTTTTTAAATGAACGCCCTTCTTCCACCAAATTTGATAAAGTGATAGCTCAGTGTTTGTTTTCTTTGTCCTGATGTTGTTAATCTTGCTGGGAGTGAATCTGAGAGGTCACCTAAAAGTGTCTATGTTTTTTCTTGTCATCTAAACAAAAAATTATTTCAATTTTCGCCGGCTGTTCACTCACTTTTCAACCCAAAAATGTTGTAAAGTGGTAAAAATTCGAAATGTTATTAATGGGTAAACTATTTAGAATGTTATTAAATGGTAACTATTCAACAATGTTATTAATGGTAACTATTTAGAATGTTATTAATAGTAACTAATTAAAAATGTTTAGAATTGGATTTGTTGTTGTTTTCATAACAAAAATTTAAAAATTCACCAGCCGCCGTGGCGAAGTGGTTAGCGTCGCAGACTCCCGGCTGGGAGGTCGTGGGTTCGAATCCCATCAGAGTCATGTGGGTTTTTTTCTGCCCCGACCGGCTCCTACCCAGAGTTGAGTTTGCTGCGGACTCAGTTGGGAAGACTGGGACCACACAGTCGAGTTTCATCCACTTAATGGATGCGTTTCTGAGAGTGTTGCTCAAATTTCCTGACCAACACTGCAGGTGCCTGTATCTCTCGGGCCTGGTTGACGCCGGGATATATTATGAAAGGAAGCGTAGAGTACAGCCCTGTCATGTAGTCTCAGACCGAAATGGAAATCCGTAGCATCATCTTAATCATCCTCATTCCCATTGATCAGCATTAAAAAAAAAAGTCTCAAATTCTGTGGCCCTTCATGCCCTGCTCTCATGGTGACCTCAGTTTCGATGTCCTCTCCGCGTCTGTGGTCTTGGTTTGGTTCCGTCGGGGTCACCGGTGTCGGCGAGTCCATGGGGGCTGTCGTTGGACGGACGTGGTGGCGCCCTCCGGAGGGAGAGCTCACTCACGCCGGCTCCGCGACTAAGCAATTATTGTCGTCAGTAGGGGGCTTAGTAGGTGGTGTCCTGCGTATGTTAGATCAGAACAGGCGCCACTGAACACCACCGAAGTGACTCGGCAGCAGTGCAGTGTCTCCTCCGGTGGGTTGCCTCATGACGACTTGACATTGACTGCTCCCTGTGGATTGCTGGTGCCGGGGCTGCGGCGGGGCCGGCCGGGCTATGGCTGTGGACGGGGTGTCGGAATGAGCGGCGTGGGTGCACTGCCTCTGAGGTAGCGCAGAGGTTGGGACAGCAAAAAAAAAAAAAAAAAAATTCGCTTTTGATTAGGTAATCTCAAAATCTCTCTACCTGCAGTCAGTTTAAAGAACATGTTTGTCTCATGTTAGACAATTTCTTGGTAACTGAAGGTGATCTAGACACCTTTGTTAATGATGGATGTATTGTTCAATTGACACTGTGTGTGATTTTCCTAATCCTAGACAGTGAGTGCGCTGGCCATTGACAGTAGTTAAGTTGTTTGTTAACAGTAGGAGGGCTTTTTTTTAAATAGTGTATTTTCCTCATTTTTGTACTCCCAGTTCTTATAGAACAGGGAGTACTTTACAATGGGAATGAAGAAATGCTGTCTGTGTGTGTGTCTGTCCATGGTCAAAATGTGTTCCACTAACCCCAGACAAAACTTCTGGGCCGATCTTTCTGAAAATTTGTAGGTGTGTTCATTATGGGTCACCGATGATGCCCAAAGTTTTATTTTACCAGAATAGCCATTTCTAACAGCTATAACAGCCCAAAACGGTTTTTCTTCTTTATGGAATATCTCAGAAGGTACTTGTATTCAAGATAAACTGGGAGTACGTTTATATGCTTTGCATCTTGTTGTTTATAATGTGCAAGCACAAAAAGACAATAAGTTTTGCAATATCTTGAAAGTGATGAGCATGTGAATTGTAAGCACACAAAGTCAGTCCCAAACAGACAAATGAAAAGGGACAGGTTACAAAGATGTGCATAAAGGTGTTTAGAAATAGATCTACACATAAAGACAACACATCAGAAGCCATATCTTCTGCAGTTCTTAACAGCCGTGGATTTATACATAGATAACACATCAGAAACCATATCTTCTGTAGTTCTTAATAGCCGTGGATTTATACATAAAGACAACACATCAGAAACCATATCTTCTGCAGTTCTTAATAGCCATGGATTTATACATAAAGACAACACATCAGAAACCATATCTTCTGCAGTTCTTAATAGCAGTGGGAAGTGGATGGGTTGTTTGTCAGCCATTGAAAGTGGGTGTGTTTGTTGACAGCCATTGAAAGTGGGTGTGTTTGTTGACAGCCATTGAAATTGGGTGTGTTTGTTGACAGCCATTGACAGTGGGTGTGTTTGTTGACAGCCATTGAAATTGGGTGTGTTTGTTGACAGCCATTGACAGTGGGTGTGTTTGTTGACAGCCATTGAAAGTGGGTGTGTTTGTTGTCAGCCATTGAAAGTGGGTGTGTTTGTTGTCAGCCATTGACAGTGGGTGTGTTTGTTGTCAGCCATTGAAGGTGGGTGTGTTTGTTGTCAGCCATTGAAGGTGGGTGTGTTTGTTGTCAGCCATTGAAGGTGGGTGTGTTTGTTGTCAGCCATTGAAAGTGGGTGTGTTTTGTTGTCAGCCATTGAAAGTGGGTGTGTTTGTTGTCAGCCATTGAAAGTGGGTGTGTTTGTTGTCAGCCATTGAAAGTGTGTGTGTTTGTTGACAGCCATTGAAAGTGGTGTGTTTGTTGACAGCCATTGAAAGTGGGTGTGTTTGTTGACAGCCATTGAAGGTGGGTGTGTTTGTTGACAGCCATTGAAAGTGGGTGTGTTTGTTGACAGCCGTTGAAAGTGGGTGTGTTTGTTGACAGCCATTGAAGGTGGGTGTGTTTGTTGTCAGCCATTGAAAGTGGGTGTGTTTGTTGACAGCCATTGACAGTGGGGTGTGTTTGTTGACAGCCATTGACAGTGGGTGTGTTTGTTGACAGCCATTGAAAGTGGATGTGTTTGTTGACAGCCATTGACAGTGGGTGGTTTGTTGACAGCCATTGACAGTGGTGTGTTTGTTGTCAGCCATTGAAAGTGGGTGTGTTTGTTGTCAGCCATTGACAGTGGGTGTGTTTGTTGTCAGCCATTGAAGGTGGGTGTGTTTGTTGTCAGCCATTGAAGGTGGGTGTGTTTGTTGTCAGCCATTGAAGGTGGGTGTGTTTGTTGTCAGCCATTGAAAGTGGGTGTGTTTGTTGTCAGCCATTGAAAGTGGGTGTGTTTTTGTCAGCCATTGAAAGTGGGTGTGTTTGTTGTCAGCCATTGAAAGTGGGTGTGTTTGTTGACAGCCATTGAAGGTGGGTGTGTTTGTTGACAGCCATTGAAGGTGGTGTGTTTGTTGACAGCCATTAAAAGTGGGTGTGTTTGTTGACAGCTATTGAAGGTGGGTGTGTTTGTTGACAGCCATTGAAGGTGGGTGTGTTTGTTGACAGCCATTGAAAGTGGGTGTGTTTGTTGACAGCCATTGAAGGTGGGTGTGTTTGTTGACAGCCATTGAAGGTGGGTGTGTTTGTTGACAGCCATTGAAAGAGGATTTGTTTGTTGACAGCCATTGAAAGTGGGTGTGTTTGTTGACAGCCATTGAAAGTGGGTGTGTTTGTTGACAGCCATTGAAAGTGGTGTGTTTGTAGACAGCCATTGAAAGTGGGTGTGTTTGTTGACAGCCATTGACAGTGGGTGTGTTTGTTGACAGCTACTGTTGCATGGAGTAGGCCTGTCAACAGGCTCAGACAGCGAACTACTGACGCAGTTACTGACCCATCAACCGGAGTGTGGAGAGCCCAATGGGCCGAACTGGTTGGGAAGGTGAGACATCCTTGACCTTTGTTCCCCAGTCAAATTATGTTCAGATTTGAACTGAAATGGCATAGGTTGCATAGGTTAGTGTTCTGCCAACTGCTCAAACCAAATGTTCAGTGCATCTTTTCTGTTTTCAGAGCATTGGAGACGTCCATGTATGCATTAATTGAAGTACATGTGTGCGTTAACTGAAGCCTGACTGGATCCTGAATGCATGCTTATGTAGCATATGTCATGTCTTGGTAGAAGGACAAGAAATGGGAGGAGATGGGGGGGAGCAAGTATGGGTGGGGAGGAGGGGGAAGGAAGGAGATAAACTGGTGGATGAATGCAGATTCATAAGTGAAATAAAACGTGAGTGCTGTTCATTTCGGTTGCTTGTGCAGTTTGATACCTTCAGTTTGTTGTCCCTCCCATTGTCGTTAGTTCTGTGTTTATTCGTTTAGTGGCCAGGTATCCTTCAGTTCATCAGACTGGTTTCAGCTGGAGCCTGCTGCCACCTGACTTTCATTCTAGGTCATTGCTTTTCTGAAGTATTCACAGCTTGAGTTCAGACTGGTGTTTGTCAGTCGGGAAGTATCGTTGATAGAATGATAGTCATGTTCTTGAAAGTATGTGGTGGACAAGTGGCGCTGGCCGGTGGTTGGAACCAGTCATGGTTTGACGTCGGCTCTTTTTGTTTCCTGTAAGACAACATTACAGAATGTGTAGGCTCACCACTCAATGATGTTTTTTTTTCTTTTTTTTTCTCCACTTTGCCCCCTTTTCTATTACGTGTTATTATTTTTCTTATGTCCTTTTATTTATACTGGGAATGTACAGTTTAGTGGAAACTGACTCAAAAAGACACCCTTCTGCTGCATGTAGATGGAAAATATGTAGGCGGAGATTGTTGCTGTGTTTTTTTAATTTTTTTTTTTTTTTTTTTTTTTCCTTTCAAAACAAAGTGGTTAGTTCTACTTCATTTTATGATATTTAGAAGACCCACTCTCTCCAGACAAAACTACAGGGCCGATCTTTCTGAAAATTTGTGTGTATGTTCATTATGGGTCACGGATGATGCCTGTGAGATTTCACAACATGGTACACTGGGACCTGTTTATTGCTGTCAGTATTTGTGATTGACTCCATGTCCAGTCTCTTTAACACTGTTTCTTTCTTGTGACAGAATCGAGAAGATGATGAAAGAGGTCACCATATCTTATTCTCTTCTGATCATGCTGCCAGACCGCATTTACGCCATACGAGATCCATTTGGGAACCGACCATTATGTCTGGGCAAACTGCTGCCGGCTTCAGCCTTTAATGGCAAAAGTAAGTTGTCTCTGTTGTGCTGCTTGCCTGTTGTCACAGTGACTTGCGTTAATACGGCATTGAAATAGATTATGTGTGACAGTATTTTTTTCCTTTCGGGCACAGATCTTGGCTCTCTCTCTCTCTCTCTTTCTCTCTCTCTCTCTCTCTCTCTCTTGTTTCTCTCTCTCTGTCTCTCTCTCTCTCTCTCTCTCTCTCTCTCTCTTTGAGCAGGCAAGCCTATGGTATGATGCTTTTAGAAGTGGAAAAAGGTAAAGAAAACTGGGCTCTTAAAGTAAAGAAAGTCCATTCAGAACAGGGTTTTGGAATCGTGTGGATGACCCATGAAGTTGGAAATGAGCAACAGTTCATTGCGGAATTTAAAGACAGGCTTATTTGTTCTTTTAAACAGAATTGGCCCTCAGATATGGAAAGTAAAGAAAAATATCGCTGGTTTTTCTCATTTAAAAATGTGTTTCATTCTGAAAAGTTTCTCAATGCCATAACAGATAAATGGCACAGAATAAATTACGCAAGATTTAGGTTGAGAACTTTAGGTTTTAATATGAACAAAAGATGGTTTCAGTGTGAAACATCCACAGAATCTCCTTGTCCTGCATGTAGACACATTATTGATGACGAACACTTTCTGTTCCACTGTACTGCTTATAATGAAGTGCGGACAAATTGTTCATTTTGCCAGTTAGATATAGCGAAAAGACAAAATGTTGCTGTCATGTTATCATCAGAAGATGAACTTGTAATTAAATGTGTTGCGAAATTCATTGCAGAAGCATTGAATATTAGACAGAGGAAGGATAGTGAAATTTAAGATAATGCATTATAATTTATAAGAGGTATCTGAATGAATAATATTCATAATATTATTATCATTCATCGCCTGTGTAAGAGATCAGTAAGATACAATCTCATCATTTGATTGAGTGGATGGTCGAGTCAGTCTTAACATTTTGTTGTTGGTTTTTTGGGGTTTTTTTGTTTTAACTTTACTGCATTACCCCTGTGCATGAGGACATAAGGAAATGTTACGAATTGATTCGTTTTTGTTAACTTTTGATTTGATACACGCTGGGAATGAATGTGTACTATTTGTTTGCAGGAAAGGAAGAGGGAAATGTTATTGTTCTGTTATCCCCCCCCCTCTTGTCAGAAGACCTCTTTGGTAATGACAGTAAAATATCAAAGTGTCAAGTGTCTCTCTCACTGTCCTTTTTTTTTTTTTTTAATGTGGTGGGGGGGGGGGGGTTGTTATGTAATCCTGTTTTGATAGACCAGGGTAGCAGACATAAACATTTTAGATATCCAGATTTAAAATCATTTTTTATGTGTGTTTCGTTTGCTTTTTAATACAGCAAAAGATAGATGTCTGCTTGAGTGCTGAGCAATTTTTTTTTTTTAAACACACTCCACTTTGTAAAAAGAATGATTTTCCGTGTTCTCCATTTTTTAGAACACTAGACGTTGTGCCGTGGAGGAGGGGAGGGGGCAGAGGGGTGTGTTTCAGAGCAGTGGGAGGTGTCGTTTGTTGATTAGTAGGAACACACACACTAAGAAACTACTGAGCCCGTCATGACCAAGCCTAGTGAGACAATGGAATGTGTAAGGCCAACGATGAATCAAGTCAATGTTGGTGTGGATCTGTGGGGCCCATCAGATCAAACACCAGATCCTGGTTCATTCATCAACATTGAAGGTATATGGAGAGTAAGTCTGTCCATTCCAACGAACAGTCGCATCTCCAACTGGAGAGGAGGATCCGTCTACATGATTGATAAGATTTTTAGAAACTTGAATATAAACTTAGTGAAGTTACAGGTATAAGTTGGTAACTATCAGTGATGTATGTTCATGGAATGTTTAAACTCTGTAGAGATTTCAAGCATTGACACTTATAAGTTGATAACTATCAGTGATGTATGTTCATGGAATGTTTAAACTCTATTGACGCTTATAAGTTGATAACTATCAGTGATGTATGTTCATGGAATGTTTGAACTTGCTGAAGGTTTCAAGCATTGACACTTAATGTTTTGCTTGATCTAAGATTCTATAGAAGAAAGATTTTTAACGAAGTTTCTGGTACATTTTTAGAAGACGTGCTTTAAAGAGATGTGTGAAGGTTTTTGGGTTTTTTTTGATGACTGGTGAGTTGATTTTAACGTGGTGACATCCCTGATATGGCCCTGTGCGGTCGGCTGGGTTTTAAGCAAGATTACCTTACCTTAGTACACAGGAAGTATCTATTTTCAGTCCGTATCAACAGTTACTGCCCCTGGCAGAAAGTAGTTTTCATTTCACACATGCATGGACTCAAAGGACGGCTCCAAGATTTGTTTGACAGAAGATGTCTACACTCTCAGAAGCACTCTTCTTTTAATATGTATTTGAAACACTTCCTGACTTAGTTGTTCAAGTTGTTTTCTGTATTTTTTCTTTCTTTCTGCGTACGCAGGCTGATACTCCTGTGGACACTGCCTGTATAGATAGGCAGTGGAGTTTTGTGTGTATGACTGTCTTTTATCCCGCCATTAAGGCAGCCATACTCCATTTTCGGGGAAGGTGCATGCTATGTGTAACGTGTCATCCATACAACGGCCAAACTGACCTTCTCTTCCGAAAGTTGGTGATGGGATTTTACGTGTGTGCAAGATGTTGTGCATGCGTTCACACACGGAACCTCGGTTTATAGTCTCGTTCGAAGGACTGTATGGGGAATGGAGTCAGAACCAATGTTAACTCCGAGGGAAAAATCCCCCTGTACCGAAATTCGAATTTCGCAACCCAGGATCACGAGTCCGACCTCTACCAACTGAGCTATTCCGGCCCCCGTTTTTCTGTATGAACTCTGGGCTTGGTTTTTTGTGTGTGTGTGTTTGTGTTTTCTGTTTACAATGTCATACAATGTTTGCTGATTCATTGGTTTCTCTTCATGCTCCTCCAGCAGTGAGTGACAGCATGCTGTTTCAGTACAAAACAAAGACGTAGCAGACAGCGATGTGGATGGATGGGTGGTGTCCTCGGAATCCTGTTCCTTCAATGCCGTGGGAGCCATGTACCACAGAGAGCTCATCCTGGTATGCCTTCAAGTCTTGTGTGCACTCTGCTTTCCAACTTTTAGGGTTCCTTGTGGTACACTTTTTGTTTTTTGTTCTTCATTTTTGGTATTGGTCAAGCCCCCCTTATTTGAGAGAGGGTGACAATAAAAGAAAAGAAATGGAATGAGAATTAGTGAACAGTATTTCGAACACAACTGTTGAATGCATAAAACAAAATTGGCAATGGACAAATGAAAACAGTTTTACAAGACTTAGATATTACTGCACTAGATTGTGAGCTTCATAGATGAATGTTGCGACGTGAAAAGAATGACTGTTACAGACAGACGACACCGGGAAATGGAACTGAAAGTCACAAGAGTGTAACACAGGAAGTGTAATACAGGAAGTGTAACACGGAAGTGTAACACAGGAGTCTACACAGGTTTGACCCATTTCTTCAGCACTGTAGGCATGTCTTGTCCTCTACATGGGAAGTTTGTCAAGTTTGAATTTTTTTTTTTTTTTTCATAGCATATTAAATCTTTTCAAATTCGCGTATCTTTTTTGTTGTTGTTTTGTTTGTTTTTTTTTGAGGTGAATGAATTTGATTTTGGTTCTGAGATTAACGTTTATGTCACAAAGTAGGTGAACACTGAGGTGATTATTCCAGTGGTCTTTGAATTCCAAGTCTTCCTGACTGTCTTGCAGGTGAGGTGGTGGAGATCAGCGAAGCAGGAATTAAGTGCAAGACGGTGGTACACCACCCAAGGATCAGAGCCCTGCTTTCTGTTTCTTTGAGTATGTCTACTTTGCCGCCCTGACAGCATCTTTGAAGGTGAGGGCCACTACAACATGGGGTGGGATGCTAGGGATTTTTTTTTGCAGTCGTAAATAGCCTGTGTGTGTATGTGCTCGTGTGTATATTTGTGTGTGTGTGTTTGGCTGCTTTAGTGAATGTGGATTTGAGGGTCATGCAGCAAGGATTTATTGTGTGTGTAGAGTGTGTTGTGCGTGTGTGTGTGGAATAACTCTTTTACCTACCTTTTTGTTAGTAACATTCCTGTAATTGTGAAAAAAAAATTTTTCTTTATTGCTCCAAACTTCATTCATTTTGGACAAATTTCAAAGTAACTCGTAATGGCAGAGTGTTACTTGGCGCTGGCTTCCAAGTGTACTCATAACAGCAAGCTCCAACTCAAAGACCAAATTCAGCGGTGTCCATGTTTTCTCAAATCGATCCATATTTTGTGAGTTGTTGCCCTTCACTAGTCTTTTAGCCTCCACTGATTTGTATAATGGCAGTCTTCATGTAAATTGTATCGCTGAAAATTTCTATAGATGTATGAAAGCCTCAGACTTCATGGGCTAGGCATGTCATGAGTCTGCCACGACATACACTGAATGATGTTCTTTGCTGAATACAGTAATTGTTCTTTGCTGACTATACTAAATGTTCTTTGCTGAATACAGTAAATGTTCTTTGCTGAATACAGTAAATGTTCTTTGCTTACACTAAATGTTCTTTGCTGACTATACTAAATGTTCTTTGCTGAATACAGTAAATGTTCTTTACTGAATACAGTAAATGTTCTTTGCTGACTACACTAAATGTTCTTTGCTGACTATACTAAATGTTCTTTGCTGAATACACTAAATGTTCTTTGCTGAATACACTAAATGTTCTTTGCTGACTACACTAAATATTCTTTGCTGACTATACTAAATGTTCTTTGCTGAATACACAAAATGTTCTTTGCTGAATACACTAAATGTTCTTTACTGACAGCTTCTGTTTTCTTGTCTAGTCTGTGTGCTCGTTAACGATATCAATGCAGTTCGAGTGCTAAATTACTCCTGATTTTACTCTGAAAACACTGTAAACTTCCTTGCTTACAGAATTAGGTCGCTTTCCAACATGGCTGTCACTTGGTTGCTATGGCAATGTAAGTTTTAAATGCACTAAAGCTTAATTATGTCTGCTACCATCAGGCAGAGAGACCCACAGTGGTGCTTTTTTGTCTCGCCACCTTTTCTCTGAATAATCGTTCTAAGCAGCTTCCGGCAGGAAAAGGCAGGGGCATTGCTTTAGTTGACTGTTTTTTGTTTGTTTTTTAGTATAGTAGTGCCAGTGGGGAGGGATGGGGAGGGGAGAAGGTTGTTCACATACAAAGTGGTTTTTATTGTTGCCTACATTTTGTACGGTCTATCAAAACACCAGGACAGACAGTGCACTCGTGCGAAAACGGTGTGGAATCCAGCTGGCCAAAGAAGCGCCGGTAGCGGCAGACATTGTCAGCACTGTTCCCGATTCAGCAACGCCAGCTGCCATGGAGTATGCCCGTGTGGTGTGTATTGTGACCTTTGTGTGTGTGCAGCTTTGGGTGTGAAGATCTGGAGGGCTCATGGTGAAGAGTGGCTTGGGCAGTGTTCATGCGTTGTTTAGGGTTATAAATGTGTGCTGACGGACGAGTTAGATTTTTTTGTGTGTGTGTGGTAATGAAGGCATTTTGTTACCATTGTGAAATGAAAAGTTGTGTGCTCATTTTGTCTTGTGTGTATTCTGATGTCATAACTCTGTCGGTCCATTATTAATCTCTCAGAAATTCTTAATCAAGAGAATGTGCTCCAAAATCATTAATTTATACCTATCAAAAAAAAAAAAGAAAGAAAGGGGTGGGGGGATTGGAGGGTCTGTAGTAGCTTGGGTTTTTTTTATCTTTATTATTCATTATTTTTTGTAATCATAACAGATTTGTAAAATGTGTTTCAGTTTTGTATATCAGAAAATATGAGGCATGGATAAATGTGAATACAAAAACCTTATAATTTTCTCAGGAAGTACATTTATATGCATGCGAAATATTCAACAATACACGTATGAAAAGCTTGTAATACTAGCAAGGGATCTGCACAGAAAAATCATGTATCCTGTAAGGCAACCTTTATTTAAATAGAGAACTGCCTAACCCGACTTTTCAGAACATCATCTGTTGAGCATAACAATGTGCTGCTTTGTTTGGTCTCAGCTGAACATTACCTACAAAGACTCCCTGTGCAAGAACACCTACGTAGGACGCACCTTCATTCAGCCAACGATGCGCCTGCGACAGCTGGGTGTGGCCAAGAAGTTTGGCCCTCTGTCCGAGAACTTTGCCGGCAAGAGGGTCGTGCTCATCGATGATTCCATTGTCAGGGGCAACACGATGGGCTCCATTGTTCGGCTGCTGAAAAGATTTGGAGCTAAAGAGGTGAGCATGGTTGTGATAAGAAGAGCAGCGGAGGAGTATTGTTCCTGCAGCGCCATGCAATGTGCTTTCAGTGCAGTTCATTGCATGTAATAGGGGTGGAGAAAATGGGGAGGGTGGAGGGGGGGGGGGGGGGGGGATGAGTGCAGTCACACAGGATATGCACACTTTATCCAAGAGCTCTCAGCAAGTCTTGAGTCATAGGTCTTGGACAACCTTCAGACATTCAGAAACCCTGTACAGGTCGGTCTTAGAATAGGGTGGTGAATGCAGTGCCACAGCAGGGTCCATTGAGCTGAATGCGGGGTTGGCTGTTGGGGCATTAGTTTCATTGGGTCGGGACGTTTTTAAAATGTATATACACCAGCATTTTAAAATAAGTTTTGTTTACCTGAAGAGGGCTTTAGCAAAGAACTAAGAATGTGGGCGACTCTCTCTTTTTCTGTTGCAGCTATAACCAGGAAGGTTCCAGCAACGTACTTGCCCTGATCCCCTTCCATTAACCTTTGTTTCAGCTAGCTCTAAATCACCAATGCTGATGGCCCCATAGGATTTCTTTCATTGAGGCTAACATGGCCGTCTCCACCTCTAGGCCTCACCAAAGGAATATTGAGGGCAGTGCCCACATTCTCATTTAAATTTTGCGCAAGTTTAACTGTTATTATTATATAGACGACAGTGGTGAGGTTGCATTATATGGCCTTTTTGGCCTTCATTCAAACCCCATGTCTGTCTACAACTGTAAAGCTATCCAGAATTTTTTTTTTTCTGGAATTTTATCAGTGTAGAAATGGATCCCAGAATTCAGTTTTAACAAGTCTAGAATTTCAAAATGTGTTAAATGAGCATTTTGGTAATCATGTTTAGAAAAGGGCTGATAAAGCATTGCAGAATAGATCTAAAAAGATACTCCCTGAGTGTTGCCAACCACACGTAATGTAAAATGCACACTCTTTTTCAAACTCCACATGAATGAACTGAAGCAGTTTGTGGTGGTGGTGGTGGAGGGGGTGAGGAGGGTGGGTTAAAAGAAAATGCTGTCAGTCCAACTGCCCCTTTCTTGACCTCCCAGCCCATCCCACAATCTTCATACCCTCACTCGTGATGTTTGCAACCAACCCAGATGGTTGACAGATGAAATAATACTCTGGATTTCAACCCAGCTTTTACCATCAATTCTACAGCAGAACATGCGGTATTGACTGTTGTAGGACCATAGAAATGATGGGATTGTGTAGACTGTCCGCATTAAATGCCAAACAATATCACTGGCGGGCTGAAGCCATCCGAGGGCCTGTTAAGGTTTGTTGTTTGCTTTTTAGCCACAAAATTTGGCCAGCAGAACAGGTGTGTTTAGTCATGGTTTGCACAGTTTGACGCAACAAGTATAATAGCCAACAGGAAGCATGATACTACTACCCCCCCCACCCCCCCAAAAACAGAACAAAAATACACTGAAGATATTCCTTGTTTTTGTATGATTGGTGTGTGACAGAATATTCCCTACTGGTAGTGTTTATGCATTTATTTATTTATTTGGAATACTTTCTTTCAGGTTCATATTCGAATAGCCTCCCCTCCCATCAAGCACCCATGCTACATGGGGATCAACATCCCCACACGTGAAGAACTTGTGGCCAATCGCATGAGCATTGATGAGATCAGGGACTTCATTGGTGAGTTCCCCATCGACTTTTCTTCTTCTTTTTTTTTTTTTTTTGAATGGAACAGATCCATTATGGGAGAAACAAGTTAAGCAAGGTATGTTTTCTGTCATTATGACAATGACCTGCACTTTTTTTTTTTCAAAGGATGGAGTGGGGGTGTTTGGAGTGCATTGAAGTCTTCATACGTGATATGTGCATGTGTGCATATGTGTACAGGAAATATGGAAGTCTTTGTTATGAAAAAAAAAAAGAAAAAAGTTGTTCGTTGATTGTTTACTTGAATTTTCTAGGCTTGTGGGTTATTTGTTTTCAGTGTGTGTAGTCGTCCATCGCAGCATCTCACAGAGTGTATTACTTACAAATCAGTGATATTCTCAACACCTCAGAGAAAATTCAACAATGTGAGTGCAAAGAGAGCAGGAAGAACAGAGGAGGGGGGATGGGGGTTGGGGAAAAGTGCCATTCAAAAAAAGTCACCAAAAAACGAGATTTGGAATTGGTCACGAAACAGGAAGGTTAGCCCTTCATGACAATCTTGTGTGGAGAGTTTGGTGATGGACCTTTTCCTGTTTCCTGGAATCGTTTCATTCCAGACCAGTGTGTGTATTGTGCCAAGTTGTAAAGTGTAGTGGACAGTCAGAAAGGAGAGTTACTTTTCCCTTTCCGTTTGCAGAGCAAAAAAATTTTTTTTCTTCAAACATTGTAATAAGACATGTCGTTTTTATTTGAAGCCTTTTCAAAAATACTTGTTCATGTCACCTGATGTGCTAGTAACAAAGCAGATGACAAAGAAGGGATGTAATCTGTTTTCAGGTGCAGACAGCTTGCATTATCTGTCCATCGAAGGCTTGCTGGCAGCGGTACAGGAAGGGGTGGACAAGAGCCGGCCCTACGGACACTGCACTGCCTGTCTCACAGGCAAATATCCCGTGCTGCCAGATTGGTAGTTGTCAGCATGCTACAGTCATCATCTCTCTGTACATAATAGGATGTGGTTGTGTAGAACTGCATCAACATACAATTTGGATACATAGTAAAGTTCTTTTGTCTTGCAATCGAAAACAGTTTGTGTGGAAACAAGGTACAAGGTGGTTGTGGGTCCCCCCCACCCCCCTTCCCATTTCCTCTCTCCCCCTACATTCTTGTCTGAGACCATATGGCAGGGCTTCTACACTTCCTCTTTATAGATTACCCTGATAGTCCACCAGGCCCAAGAAGGACAGAGACCTGCAGTGTTGGTCCGGAAGATTGAGCAACACTTTTAAAGATGGATTAAGGGGATGAGTTTCAACCATGTATTCTCTTCACATTTGTCTGAAGTTCACATTCACACCTTGGGCGGAGGGCGGGGGGGGGGGGGGGGGGGGGGGGGGGGCAAGGGGGGGGAATAGAAACAAACAAACCGACGGGTCTGACGAGCCTGGAACTAGCAACGCCCCGTTCCGCAGCCGGTAATGCTAAACACTGTACCATGGTGGGTGATTGAAAACAGGCCATGGTGATGGCGTTTCTTTGTGTTGTTTTGTTTTTCTCCTGGGATCATGTTTTAACGAGTGAAAGTGGTCTTCCCTGATGAGGAACGAGCCATCAGTGATTATAGTTGTTGGGAGCGGCGTGCCAGTCGCTACAACTGCAGTTGGTTCTGATCATGTTGAAATGCAAACTTGATGGGAAGCCTTCAGTTTGAGAAATTGTCAACATCTCGGAAGTTTCCAAAAATACTGCAGGTTTCTACGATGATCTGTTTGCTTTGGATGAGAAATACTTAAGCACTGAAACGGCAGTTTAGATGCCTGTGCCTTTGCTGAATACTGTTACCTGTTTTTGTGCTTTAGCTGGATACTGTTACCTGTCTTTGTGCTGTAGCTGAATACTGTTACCTGTCTGTGCCTTAGCTGAATACTGTTACCTGTCTGTGCCTTAGCTGAATACTGTTACCTGTCTTTGTGCTGTAGCTGAATACTGTTACCTGTCTGTGCCTTAGCTGAATACTGTTACCTGTCTGTGCCTTAGCTGAATACTGTTACCTGTCTTTGTGCTGTAGCTGAATACTGTTACCTGTCTGTGCTTTAGCTGAATACTGTTACCTGTCTTTGTGCCTTAGCTGAATACTGTTACCTGTCTTTGTGCTGTAGCTGAATACTGTTACCTGTCTTTGTGCCTTAGCTGGATACTGTTACCTGTTTTTGTGCTGTAGCTGAGTACTGTTACCTGTCTTTGTGCCTTAGCTGAATACTGTTACCTGTCTTTGTGCCATTGTTGAATACTGTTACCAGTCTTTGTGCCATAGCTGAATACTGTTACCTGTCTTTGTGCTGCAGCTGAATACTGTTACCTGTCTGTGCCTTAGCTGAATACTGTTACCTGTCTTTGTGCCTTAATAATAATAATAATAATAATAAGGAACATTTAGTGCGCTTAATCTTAAACAAAAGCCCTAAGCGCTTACAGCAATAAGCCCTAACACACACACACACACACACACACACACACACACACACACACACAACACACACAAACAAACACACACACACACGCACACACCCACACACCAGCGAAGGAGCAGAAAAATTATGTTTTGAAGAGAGTTGTTTTGAGGGAGGACTTGAAAGAAGAAAGACTGTTTGAGTTTCGGAGTGCAGAAGGGAGATTGTTCCAGCAGGAAGGAGCCTGAAAAGTAAAAGAACGTTCACCAAGTGTTCTGGCCCGAAAACGAGGGATCTGCATAATGCGAGTGTCAGAGGAAGAGCGAAGCTGTCTGGAAGGAGTATAGGTCGACAGAAGTTTAGAGAGGTAAGATGGAGCGAGGCCATCCAATGCCTTGTAACAGAGCAAAGAAAGTTTGTACTTGATGCGTTTTTCAACAGGAAGCCAGTGCAAAGATTTAAGCAAGGGAGAAACATGAGAGGTTTTCGGAGATTTCGAGACAAGGCGAGCAGCATTATTTTGGACTTTCTGCAATTTTGCAAGAAGATTCTGTGGACAGCCAGCAAGAAGAGAATTACAGTAGTCAAGTCTTGAAAGAATGAAAGCAGAAACCAGAGTCTTGGTGGCTTCTTCAGACAGAAGGTGGCGCCTTAGCTGAATACTGTTACCTGTCTTTGTGCCTGAGCTGTTACCTGTCTTTGTGCCATCGCTGAATACTGTTACCTGTCTGTGCTTTAGCTGAATACTGTTACCTGTCTGTGCTTTAGCTGAATACTGTTGCCTGTCTTTGTGCCTTAGCTGGATACTGTTACCTGTCTTTGTGCCTTAGCTGAATACTGTTACCTGTCTTTGTGCCTTAGCTGAATACTGTTACCTGTCTTTGTGCCTTAGCTGAATACTGTTACCTGACTGATTGACCAACTGCCTGTCACATCCAAGTGGTGTTCACCAAAACAATGTGTGCTGGTGACCTACTCGTTTTTGAGTGAACCAGTATTTTAGGAAGAAGATATAGACTGTCATTTGTAAGTAGTTGTCATCATCTCGTGGCTACATTAATAGATGAGGATGTAATCTGGTGAGACATGATAGACTTCATTAAGGAATAAGTTTGCAGTATTGAACCTTGTAGATATGTGTCTCTTTCCCATGCTTTGGTGGAAAATGTCATTTTGAAATTAGATTTAAAAAAAAAAAAGGTCACCTCCGAAGTGTGTCAGCCTGCATCTGGCCAATTATTGTGGCAGCATCAATTCCTCCGTCATTGTGATGAACTCCGAAGAACACTTGGGTTCTTTCTTGACCTGCTGCAGGGGAGATATTTATGAGCAGTCTGTTCCAGGCTTACCAGCTGCTTGAAGAAAATGATGGAGGAGGAAGATCAGATAGTAGGAGGTTTGTTTTGCAAAGGTATGGCGAGGGGAAATGGAACGACCTTTTTCTTCACCCAGATCTATTTTGCTCGTATCATCAGCAAAAATGTCTCGTACGTGCAGGGTGTCACAAGTTGTCAAGGGCACTCTAGTTGTCAAGGGCACTCTAGTTGTCAAGGGCACTCTAGTTGTCAAGGGCACTCTAGTTGTCAAGGGCACTCTAGTTGTCGAGGGCACTCTAGTTGTCAAGGGCACTCTAGTTGTCAAGGGCACTCTAGTTGTCAAGGGCACTCTGTTCCTTCTTCTGTGCTTTCTAAAAAAAAATTATTTTGGTTTTTGAGTTATCTGAGGAAATACTTTTCTGTGACGAATTCATGAGCTCAGGAAAAAAATCACATTTGTGGTGTGAGAAGTTTGATATTACCGATTCACAGTGGCTTCCTTCACTAGGGCCAGTGATTCTTTCTGTCTCCAAGGACTCGTCAGGTTTGCATCCTGTGCCAGACTCGTCAGCCATGCTTGCTGGAGAGAGAAGGTATGACATCATGGAAGAAGCTCTCAAAGACTTGGATGAAAGAGAGAAACTGTAGGTCAAAATCTCTACTGGAGCTAGTGGAGAGACATTTTTCTTTGTTCATAAGAGTGCTAGAAAGTAACAGATTACCAGGAAAAAAAAAGGCATGAACTTGAAAAGTGTCAACATAAATCAGTGAATATCCAGGATATGGAAGGTAAGCAGGATATGGAAGGTAAGCAGTTCTGTCTGACATACAGAAGAAGGAAAAATGTACGCTACTCTAGATTGAGTGCTGGCAGTGAAAACAGTGTCCAAGGGCGAGGACAGAGTGTGCTCAGTGTGTTTTCTGGCGTATTTATAGTTGCTATCATGCTCAGTTTCCTGGTTCTCCACAAGAAAGGTACAAAGTGTGGGTGTTATAGCTGATGTTGCACTCTGTTCTCTAGTTCTCCTTAAGAATGATACTAAGTGTAGCTGTTGCAAGCTGACGTCATTCTTAGTCTGCCTCCTGGTTCTCCACAAGAAAGATGGAATGTTTGGCTACAGTTGGCGACATCTTGCATTATGGCCAATACAGGGTAGACTGCGTGAAACATTTTGACTTTGTGCTTCAGATTCCGATGACTTTTTGTGCACGTTTTTAGTTCCTACTGTTGGTGCTGTCTAGATCGTGTTCAGTAGAAATTCCATACATTGGTGCCGTCTAGATCGTGTTCAGTAGGAATTCCATACATTGGTGTTGTCTAGATTGTGTTCAGTAGGAATTCCATACATTTCTATCAGCCAGGCACCGTGTTTACCTACATTAATTTTGTGGCCTTTTCTGTCTGCTGTTGTGTGTGTTCAAGGTTTTCATTTTGATCACTATTAAATCAAACCTCTGTGGTTGTGCGAGTCGTGTGGGCCTCCAGTGTAGATGGTGAACATTTGAGCCAGCAAAGTGTGGCTCGCATCCTTCATGGTCCTGCCACAGTGATGGTGCTTACATTTGATTTAACGGAGAAAATCTATTTGAAAATGTTGGGGTGGTGAGGTTTCTCTCGTGCTCTGTTTTGATCACCTTTCAAAGATTGTGTGGCTTAGTCCACATGGTTCTGAGGTTTGAAGCAAGGTTTAATGTTGCAAGGTTTCCATGAATGTTGTTTAACTTTGTGTTTCATTTTATGCTGTGCACAGACGTTTTTGTGCTGCTGAGAGTATGTGCCGGGTACTCGTCTCCCTCACTGGTTTTGGTGTGTGTGTGTGTGTGTGTGTGTGTGTGTGTCTGTGTGCATGCGTTGTGATGATTTTTGCTGTAAACATTTGTGTGTGTGCATTTTACATGAAGTAGGGATTTTTAGCTGATATTCAAACCCATTTTCACTTTGGCCTTCTTGGATTTTTATATAAAACTTCAGCACACTGCCTTGTTACAAAATGAAAGCTTAAAATATAATTTTGTTTGTATATCACGAATTCATTAACTCTGTATCTTTCAGACCCCAATGAAATGTTAGCAACTTTGATGATTAGCATGAGTTGCAATGGAAGATATGACGGAAGTATGGTTATGTCCCGAGTGAGTGTCCCTGACTACATGTGCATTTTTTGTGGCTTGTTTATGTGACTTTATGATGCCCAGTGTCAAATCATTGGTAATGCAGATCATGACCATTATTTACATGACACTTAAAAAAGTGTGTGGTGTGCAGAGGAGTGTATATCGGTATATATTTTTTTTATACCTAAGCATGCAAATCATGACCATGTGATTGGTGTGAAAGAGGAGTGTACATCCCTACTTGCATCAAGTTTGTTTATTCAGTACACAAGCAGACGAAGTTTGTTCCATATGAATTTTTGTCTGAGAAGATCCTTAGAAAATTAACATTTAGAAAAAAAAATCTTAAATAAATCTTTGTTTAGATTTTCACCTGCAGTCGTCTCACTTTTCAACTAGATCTGACATTTTGAACTTTTCACTGAATTTTTCTGTGCCTTTTGATTTTGTTTATTAATGTGAGATTTCCTGTCATCTATCTTTCTGCCACTGTCGATCATTCTCCATTCTCCTGCCTGAACTTTGTTCTGGAAACTGTTACGTTTTTCTTTTTCTGGTCACAACTTATGACATGCTTTGCTAGATTTTCTGTTGTAATCTGTTGATTAGGCAATGTAAATTGTACATGCTAGATTTTTTGTTGTAATCTGTTGATTAGGTAATGTAAATTGTACATGCTAGATTTTTTGTTGTAATCTGTTGATTAGGTAATGTAAATTGTACATGCTAGATTTTTTGTTGTAATCTGTTGGTTAGGTAATGTAAATTGTACATGCTAGATTTTTTGTTGTAATCTGTTGATTAGGTAATGTAAATTGTACATGCTGGATTTTTTGTTGTAATCTGTTTGTGACGGGTCTCCGACGCTCCCCCTCGTTATTAAAATATGATTTTCATATTCAGGGATGCAGGGGGTTATAGACAGAAGTATTACGCTTTCACAACCAAAATGCGCTCTCGCATAGGCACACGCACTCTGTCACTCACATCGGGCCCGCACAAAGGTGACGGGAAACCAATAACATTTCATAGAAAATAATCAACTTTTATTCAACTTGACTCCGAGCCCCCACCCGTCACTACACAACACAACTATCTGTATCATACAACAATGTAAACAGCATACAGACAATTTCATAAATCGCATCCCCTGTTCTTCAGTTATTCTTACTTAGCCAGGAAAGACAATGTTCCACTATTCTGTTTGCACACTTATAACCTTAAGAGCAAATAAACGTCCATAACTGATCGTCAGTTTCTCTCATCCCACTGTGCGACTACAAGCTGAAGCTGCCACACTGTTGTGTCCTCCCGATTGGCCAAATCCCAGTTGGGGGACACTGGCAACATAGAGTCGCATCCTCACACCAAGTCTCCCGGACTCCACTGCACTTCGCCCTCTCCACGGAAAGGGCTCCTGTCGGCCTCTCCCACAGGTCTTCTCTGGCTGCAAACACCCCACCGTTGTCTGGCAGCTCCCTGTCTAGGCTCCAACAGGCTGACATGTCTTGCTGTCGACCGTCCCCACACGGGAGACAATTCTTCTCGTCGTCGGCTCCGAGGCTACAGCAACCTCCACTGTCTTACGTCCCCACCCAGGAGACAACGAGGCGACAGCTAACCTCTGCTTCACGCTGTATTTTCTTGAGCCCTCAGCAAGACGGGCGAATTCACTTTCCCTTAAGTGAGTCACACACTTCCTGGTTTTCCAAGCAGCTTATATTCATTCTCAAACAAGAGAGAACCCGAGTTTAACTGGCTCAACCAATGGAATCACGGGCACACACACATCACACGATTTGTACCAATAAATTCCCAAGTTATTTTTATTCCACCAATGGAATCACTAGTCACCTACACATACACACACACAACAGCTGCTAGCGCTAACCAAGACTTGGGTACCAAGTGGTTAATGCATAACCTCCCATTCAAACTCATGTTCGTTTTTCCGAAGCTACCCATTGTCAGGGCTTAAAACATTCCGCGTCTGGGCGGAATTCCGCGATTTCGATTTGTCAAAACAAAAAAAAAAACCCGACAGGAGCAAGGTATCCGTGATCGGCTTGCAAGCGTTCATAGCAACTGCGCGCAAGTTATGGCCCCTGATTATTCTTGGAAGAAGTTTCCGGTCGGACTTCCGGAAAAAACAAAATGGCGCGAGCGCGCAGTCATTGTTCATGCGGGTCGATCTTTTGACGAATCTGCAATTAAAAACAAGTGGAAATGGGAGTGGACGCTTCAGAAAGTTGACAAAGAAGTCATTGGACAGGGTTCGTACGCCCCCTTATTTTCTTGAAAAGTGCTTGAGATTTGACATGACCATTTCAAGGCCTGGAAAAGTACTTAAAAATAAGCTGAAGGCCTAACCCCCCTGGAAAAGTCCTTGAAATTTCAAAATCGGTCACAATCTGTCCTCTCAAAGCAAGGAAGTGACTGTCACTCAAGAAAATGTTTTTTATACGAAATAAATCACAATCTCTGTCACTCCATGTGGCTTCGTGATCGCCGATCCCGTAGCAACCGACAACAGCCTAGCTGAAGCAGAAGGGAAGTAACTCGTCAGTGACTAGTGTTTGACTTACTATAGACGTAAGTGTAGAAGCCAACAGAGTTCTTTCCCTTTGGTTACCATCGGGGTTGTGTCGACGGTCGATGTTTTGCGCCAAATAGTGCTACTGAGCCTGCAAGATGGGGAAAGGAGACTGCGTTTTCAATGATATGTGGGCAGAAAAAGATGCTTTCAAAGGTTGGTTAGCTCGTGGAGAAAACGAACACTCGGCAAGGTGCACATTGTGCAAGAAGAGTTTTAGTATCTCGGGTATGGGCATCAGTGCTGTGAAGAGTCATGCTGATGGAGTGAAACACAAACGGTTGGTGGAACATGAACATGAGAATAAGAGAAATGCCGGTGGTGCCACACAGCTGACCATGCATGGATTCACTCTTGGAAACCGAAACTCCTCACCAAGATCTGAACCACCGGGTGCAAGGCAGGAGACTGGCAGTCAACTGCCTTCAACTTCAAGTTTTACTGCAGTGACAGGGGGGTCCATCTACTGGACCTGACCAGTTGTGCTAGCATGAATACGAGGTAAGAAATGATGTTAAGTTAATGATTGATAGTAACAGGCTGCTCATAGGGTTTAATAAACATAACTTTGCAAGAAAGTTGTTAATTACTACCCCTTGAATGAAGCTGCTAACCCCTGGAAATTCCCTTGAAAACCCCTTGAACTTTTTTTTCTGATATCTGTGGGAACTTGGAGACTTTCTTCGCAAAGTTATTGCACCAGGTTTAGCTTGGTGCAAACTGTGCTTAAGGGAAGTGTTACGGTGGTCGCGGAAGAAAGCTCTTGATCACATTCGTTCAGCGAAGCACGTGTCAAACGTCAAGGCGCTGAGTGGAACTACAAGAAAGGTCACTGAAGACACTTTAGCAGCAGTAAAACGTGCCAGGATAGAACATTGCAATCCTATGGGGAAAAAAGAGGGTGATATAGAAAATGTGGAGAGTGCAAGCCAGGCGGGAGGCAGGAAGGAAAAAGATAGGGTTCAAACTACAAAGTCAAGTTGTCAGCAAGAAGGTGGATGAGAATGAAATATAAATTGTAGAGTGTGAAAGCCAGACAGGAGAAAGCAAGGAAACAGCAGACAAAGATAGGGTTGAAATTCAAGTAAGCAAGAAGGTGGATGGCAAAGACAGTGCAGACAATGCAAGCAGCAAGAAGAAAGAGTTCCTTGCTATGTTTCTTTAATGCCTCCACCACCCAAATGACAAAGCTGTGTGTGTGTGTGTGTGTGTGTGTGTGTGTGTGTCCTTGTGAAATCCTGTATTTCAGTGTTTATTATAATTTAGGAACTTCAAAATTTGACTTTCAGTATGTGCTGATTCCACAAGTTTCTCACTTATCAAAATTTGGATATTGTGACTTTCAAAATGTGCTGATTCCGCAAGTTGATCTCTGTTATATGAGACTGAACTTTAAAGTGTTTGATGCAGTTACTGACTTTGTGTGCACCAACTTCAAACTTGATATTGTGTGATCATTTAAACCTGAAAAGTGAAACTTATTGAGCAACCCCAGCAGTGAGATTTCATCCAAAAACTATAGTTGGTGAACACCTGTAAAACACTCAGGTTAAAGGGGGAGTGTTCATTTTATTATGTGTTTAACCCCTTCTCCCCTTGCCCCAAATATGTCTTCCTGTAATAATTATGTGTTTACAGCAATTTTTATGCACTAAATAACTCTTGAAATGATGTCCCGAAAGCGCAAAATGGCATAGATTTACACTCGTTTTTAAAAAACATTTTCCCGGGGGAGCATGCCCCCGGACCCACCTAGTTTCAGTGGTTTTTTCCTCCTCCTGTTTTAAGCCCTGCATTGTACTAACAGCCTGGACTCCTCTACCAGCCAGGACTGATGCTTCGAGTAGTTACTACCTCTATAGACAACAAGGTGCAAACCACTCAATAGGCCGAAGCCTTCCATTCATTCCCCAGAACAAGGACGACTGAATGGTCGCTGTACTCTGCCTGCAGGCTGACGGTCACCTACCCGTGACGGTCACCTGACACGATCGCCTTCCCTTCAGGCCCACTGGAGAACCCAGTGAATAGCCAGCCAGTGGTCGGACTGGACACTCCTCTACCCAGGACCGGCAGGTCAGCAACTCATTGTCACTATCCCTCGGACATGCGAAACACTTCCCAGCAACTCCCCCTCCCTCAGTACACGACCCGGGGTATTCCCCTCTGGTGATGCCTGAGTTCGCACACTTGAACAACCCAAGGAACTTGCTCTCAACAACAGCAAAAACTACCCTTAATTTGCCTAAATGTCCGAGAACATTTGGCCGACTCATGACACCCCCGTACCTAGAATGTTGTTCCAATCAACATTTCCTATAGGACGAATGTTCTCAGATTGGTATAAAACTAACTCAGTTGCATGGGTCGATTATAACAGTACTACCCCTATGCTTCAAGACATCATTCCATCAACATCCCTAACATGGATAATGTACCCAATTAAAACCAATACATCAATCAGATAATCCAAACATCACTCTTTGGTCAGTCATAACGACTGTGCACAACATTAACTCTAACCTGGCTCACATATAATCAAGAACTCTGTCCATAGCGTTAGCTATCAGCATGTCCATACATGGAACAATTTCCTATACCTATCGGCGGTACCTGGTACCTCTGAAACAAAGCATCGCGCACCGACTCATAATCTGTCTGTTTTTCGGTGGTAAGCAAGAAAAAAGCATCCCTAGCTTTGGGTGTCAGCAGCGCAGACAAATTTGTGGCCCACCGTTCTTCGGGTAAGCCCTGATCTTTGGCAATCTTTCAAATTGCGAAATGAAATCCTCTAAATGGTCCGGATTATCATCGAACCTTGCATATTGAATCAAGGGACTGACATGTGGTGCAAAGTTCACTTGAGGTTTTGCGTCCACGTCCCGTTCTTTCTCCAATTTTAATTTTTCTAACTCAAACTGCCTTATCTTCTCTCTTTCCCGTTCTCTTTCTCTCTCTCTCTTTCCCTCTCCTCTCTTTCCGTTCTCTTTCTCTCTCCTCTCTTTCCCATTTCTCGTTCTCTCTCCTCTCTTTCCCGTTCTCTCTCCTCCTTTTCCCGTTTTCTTTCTCTCTCCTCTTTTTCCCGTTCTCTTTCTCTCTCCTCTTTTTTCCCGTTCCCTTTTTTCTCTCCTCTTTTTCCGTTCTCTTTCTCTCTGTTCTTCCCGTTCCCTTTGTATTTTCTGGGCCTCGATTACACGGGGCCAGTTCTCATCTACATATGCCTTCAGTTCCGGACCCTTTAGTCCTAAAGCTTTTCCTTCTTCTGTGAGGTCCATCTTTTTCAGCGGACCCATTGTCTCGGCACCCTCTTCAGTCGACATTCTGAAGCTATTAACCCTCGATCAGCTAGTTAATACAACCACAGTAACAAGCGAGATATCACACGATCACTTGTAAATAAGCGATCAAATAGTTGTGCTACACACCATCAACCTCAACAGCAACCAAATCAAGCAAGTTCAAACAACAGGCCCATTCATGAAAAAAAAAAAAGATCAAAACAATCAACACATGACTAACGTCTTTCCAGGTAAGGAAAAAAATCTAGGTTTCCACAATTACGACAAATTCAAATCCCTTGCAATTGAACAAAACCTAGAAACAAATCAATTATGACTCATTTATGTTCATCCCGGACGACAGTCCCCAATTTGTGACGGGTCTCCGAAGCTCCCCTTGTTATCAAAATATGATTTTCATATTCAGGGATGCAGGGGGTTATAGACAGAAGTATTACGCTTTCACAACCAAAATGCGTTCTCGCATAGGCACACGCACTCTGTCACTCACATCGGGCCCCGCACAAAGGTGACGGGAAACCAATACATTTCATAGAAAATAATCAACTTTTATTCAACTTGACTCCGAGCCCCCACCCGTCACTACACAACACAACTATCTGTATCATACAACAATGTAAACAGCATACAGACAATTTCATAAATCGCATCCCCTGTTCTTCAGTTATTCTTACTTAGCCAGGAAAGACATGTTCCACTATTGTTTGCACACTTATAACCTTAAGAGCAAATAACGTCCATAACTTGCCAGCATTCTTGGTTGATCGTCAGTTTCTCTCATCCACTGTGCGACTACAAGCTGAGCTGCCACCGTTGTGTCCTCCCGATTGGCCAAATCCCAGTTGGGGACACTGGCAACGTAGCTTGAGTCGCATCCTCACACCGGTCTCCGGACTCCACTGCACTTCGCCCTCATCCACGGAAAGGGCTCCTGTCGGCCTTACCACAGGTCTTCTCTGGCTGCAACACCCCACCGTTGTCTGGCAGCTCCCTGTCTGGCTCCAACAGGCTGACAGTCTTGCTGTCGACCGTCCCCACACGGGAGACAATTCTTCTCGTCGTCGGCTCCGAGGCTACAGCAACCTCCACTGTCTTACGTCCCCACCCAGGAGACAACGAGGCGACAGCTAACCTCTGCTTCAGCTGTATTTTCTTGAGCCCTCCAGCAAGACGGGCGAGTTCACTTTCCCTTAAGTGAGTCACACACTTCCAGGTTTTCCAAGCAGCTTATATTCATTCTCAAACAATGAGAGAACCCGAGTTTAACTGGCTCAACAATGGAAATCACGGGCACACACACATCACACGATTTGTACCAATAAATTCCCAAGTTATTTTTATTCCACCAATGGAATCACTAGTCACCTACACATACACACACACAACAGCTGCTAGCGCTAACCAAGACTTGGGTACCAAGTGGTTAATGCATAACTCCCATTCAAACTTATGTTTGATTCCCCGAAGCTACCCATTGTACTAACAGCCTGGACTCCTCTACCAGCCAGGACTGATGTTTCGAGTAGTTACTACTCTATAGACAACAAGGTGCAAACCACTCAATAGGCCGAAGCCTTCCATTCATTCCCAGAACAAGGATGACTGACATGGTCGCTGTACTCTGCCTGCAGGCTGACGGTCACCTACCCGTGACGGTCACCTGACACGATCGCCTTCCCTTCAGGCCACTGGAGAACCCAGTGAATAGCCAGCACCAGTGGTCGGACTGGACACTCCTCTACCCAGGACCGGCAGGTCGGCAACTCATTGTCACTATCCCTCGGACATGCGAAACACTTCCAGCAACTCCCCTCCCTCAGTACACGACCCGGGGTATTCCCCTCTGGTGATGCCTGAGTTCGCACACTTGAACAACCCAAGGAACTTGCTCTCAACAACAGCAAACTACCCTTAATTTGCCTAAATGCTCGAGAACATTTGGCCGACTCATGACACTGTTGATTAGGTAATGTAAATTGTACCCAATATCCAGGATGAATACTGAGAGCTGTCCCTTCTGGCAACTCAGTTTGCCCTTTTAGCTTTTTTAAAATGCATTCTTTGTTAACACTGAACTGTTTTTCTTTTTTTTTTTTATGCCTTTTTTTCCATCTCGGTTCTACATATCAAGAGGGAATGACTGAACTCTCAGCACAAGGTTGTCATAGCTTCCTCGGTTAAAAGATGCTGAAAATGAAGCTACCATTCCAGGATCAGACTTTTTCCCTGTAGAGTTGGTCAGCCAGAAAGGCCCTGTGGTGTTGGCTGGGCTTTTTCTTAACAACAACTAGAGCTGTTAATGCAGGGGGTGTCTGTGCTCAAGCACTTGCGCACAAACCGACAATCTTCAGTCTTTGGTGCACAGTGACTGCAAGTCTGTGACACAAAAGTGATGTTTGATACAGCTGAATGAAGTGTCATCTGTTGAAGTATAAAAAACATTTATGTGCTTGATTAAGCAGATGAACATTGTAATAGATGTGCATTTTACAACAGCATACTTGTATGCCTCTGTGTGCGTGTGTGTATGTGTGTGCATATTATTATGTGCAGGGTTCGTACGCTCCTTAAAACTTCCTTGAATTTGACGGTGAATTTCAAGACTTGAAAACCTTTGAAAATCAATTAAAATGTGGATCTGTTGACCAAACCTTCTTGAAAACCTTTGAAAATCAAGCCGTCGGCTCCAAAAAATTCTAATGTGGCAAAAGAAATGGCAGTTTAATTTTTTTCGGCGTTGAGGCAAATGAAAAATTATTTAAAAACAAATTTTTACATTGTCGCGATCCTGGATTGCCGTCTGCTATTACCAAGGGAGGTAATTTGTAACTTAATCAATTTTGATCAAATTATCTCACTTGGTATTAGCGCTCGTGACGTAAACTTCTTTTTCTTAACTAGTTTTTTTTTTTTTTTTTTACTTTTTTTCCTCCAACCAGTCTCTTACATGCCATGCATAGTCTGCATGTTCTCTTACAAATAGACATATTTTTGCTGATTTAATACAAAGAGTCTGAGTTTGTTCATGTTCTAATGTGTGGTGTACTGGCACACTCACTCTGATAAAAACTGAAAAAAGAAATGGCAGTTTGATTTTTCTGTGTTCAGGTTGATGAACAAATTATTTAAAAACAAAGTTTTTTGTTTCTTTGTACAAAAAAATTGTTTTTCAATAATTTTGTTTCATCAACCTTAACACAAACAAATCAAACTGCCATTTCTGTTTTCAATTTTTACGCAAGTATTGTAGCCTTGAAATAGAAAAGGCACTCCTTGAAAACTCCTTGAATTTTGTTCTTGGGAGTCTGTAGGAACCCTGTATGTGCTGTATGTTCAGATTTTGTATTATTAAGGTGCATCTGTATAAACCAAAGATGCATGAAAGACGTGTGTGTGTGGTTGTTGGCTGGTTTCATTGGAATCTGAATTAAAAGTGGTTAAAATGGTTGTTTGCATATTTAATTTCATGTCTGTGTGTAAGAAACAAATGAGTGGATGAGTTGAAAAGTATGAAAAACTTGTTTATGTTGCACAAAGAAGCGATATTCACTCTGTGCGAATATGAAAACTGATAAGTATAATAGGAGTTACGAGGATGTACAGGTATTGCAGGGGACCAGTGGTCAATGCGACAGGAGACAAAGTCAACAGGCACTGGATTCCTCTGCACAGTGAAAGGCAACTGTGCACCATACATTAATTACTGTTTCTCTTAACATCTTGAAAAAACCTTTCCACCAAAAGGGGCAAAAGAGAAGGAACAGCAATAAAATTCAAATTAACAAAATCCCAACCAGAAGATCATTGTACAAACACAAGAAACTGTCCACAGAATCTGAAAAGCTGTTTTCCCATGGCCTGAACGGAAGCGGCTTGACAAGGAGCACAGACGGCTGGCCATGTTGCGTATTTGTCTTTCTCCTGCTCTTGATTACTATATCTTAGAGTAGAATGCCAAGCCCATTTGAACAACTGTTTATCAAATAAAATGATTGTGTTTTTGTGTCCAAAGTAAACATTTGGGGATACACTACTATCGTTTTTCCCCCACTCTCAACGAGTTTTAGTTCTTGAAACCAAAAGACAAACAACAAAAAATCAACCTTCTGTCTGCACATGTTGGTATTGACCAACCACACGAGCGCTTACTACCCATCGATTGATGATTGTGCCTGCCTCCACTCAAAGAGCAAAATGAAAGGGAAAACATAGACTCATCTGTTTTCAAGGCAGAGTGAAGCCTAACCACTTTAAATTTTTCCAAATGAAGTTCATCCATCTTTTGTGGTGAGGTACAATGTCTGGTATATTCAGACCATGTTCGTATTTATGATTCATGAAAAGAATTCACACACTTTTTCACTCCCCCAGCCCCCAGCCCCCCCCCCCCCCCCCCACTCATGAGACAACCCACAACCCCAACATTCCATATGGAATTTCACATCCAGTCTTGATATGGATTGGTTTCAATCATACTTCAGTCAACCAACAGAACTTCTTCTGTGGTTGATTTCTTTTGGCTGCATCAGATCTTCAATCATGTCGCGCCACAATGAAACCCACAGTGACCAACAGAACCTTTGTGGGACTGTGACCTACGGTTTAAAAAACAAACAAAACAAACTATTCGTAAAACAGGACAATAGGCAATGCCAACAGCGCCACCCCATTAAATTTATCCCCAGGTAAATAAAAGTAAAAAGTTAAATTTTAAACTGCCCCCAAAGTGCCCAAAAATTCTTTTTTTTTAAAAAGGGTGTGGGCAGGCAGATGGGGCTAGCTTCCGTTTGGGACAGTGTGCGTTCCAATATCTGGTTGCCAGGTTACAACAAGAAAACTGGGTATCATAAACTACGACAAGGGAAAAAAAAAAAAAAAACGGGTGTACAGACTCTCAGAAAAAAAAGCCGGGGCGATGGAAAAAAGTAAAAAGTGGACTAAAACAAAATGAATATCAAAAGAAGACAGAAAGAGGAAATGCGACGAACAAGTTTTCGCAAGAAGAGTTTAACTTGTTGGTGGGAGGCTTTTGAGGTAGCTTGTTCATGGACTGGAAACTATTTTCCTAGAATTTTATCAAAAAAGATGGAGCAACATGTTCTGGGGCCCCGGGCATTCCTAAAGGAGGAGGGAAAGGGGGGGGGGGGGGGGGGGGGTCACACGGGCATCCAGAGCCTGCCCTTTTGGTTGTTTGTGATGCCTTCCCATAAAGGGGGACAGCTGCGCTGTAGGCAAATGCAGAGCCACAGCTGTTTTTTAGCTAAAAATAAAACGAAAAAAACCGATTTTCCTCCATAAAAAAATATGCCAGACCTTTAAAAGTGTAAAATTTTCATGTTTGGGGGGAAAAAAGAGCAACAAAAGAAACTTTGGACTATTTCTCGTTTTTGAATTTTTAATAAAAGATTTAAAAAAGGAACACACCAGCGATAGTCGAAGATGTAACAGTAAAATTAAAATTTAAAAGCGAAATGGGGGGGGACAGAAAGAAAATACATGTTCTAAAAGGAAGACAATGTAAAAGGATAAAGCATCGGGCCCAAAGGGGACAGGGCTTTTTATGCAACACTTCTCTTTTTTCCCCTTTCATAGAGATTAATTTTCATTTACATACATGTAACCGAAATTTTTAAAAGGGAAAAACCTTCATCCCTTTTGACTCAATGCTTTGCCCCGAATAAAGACATAGAAAAATCGCATGAAAGTGTCATGGATGCCCTTTAACTAGCGACCTCACACCCCGACTTTCTCCCAAAGGTCCTTTTTTTCATCATCATCATTGTTGTCTTTGCAGCTGCATCCCCCCCTGGGGTTCAATCTCCCTCGGCCCCTTCTTCCCTTCCCCCCCCTGGCCCAAAGTGTCTCAGATTGTTGCAGTCTTCATCCGTTCTATGCTGAACCCTAGAAAAAGGGGGGGAAATTTTAAAGGGTGGAAGGGAAATAAGGGGGATGGTTTAAGGTTTCCCGAGGTCCGGGCCCCCCCCCCGCCCCCGGCCCCATCCTGAACAAAAAACATAAAACCAACGAAAATGAAAATCAAATGGCCTTATGCAGGATTGAGGAGGCCCGACGTGGGGTCCTTGGGGAAAAAAATAAGCGAGTTGTATTGCCGTTTTGTTTTTTAGGTCGATTAAGCTATTTAGTATGGCCAATTTCTTATGAAAAGTTCGAAGGGAACCTTAAAAACTTTGAAAGCTCAAATTCCTATGTTGGGAACCTGGTAGGTTCCTTGGGTCTGGCTGGTTGAATTTCAGCACTGAACTCTGTCACTGCTTTGTGCCTTTCAGATCGAAACCCCTTCTCCCCACCTCCATCTTCCATCATGCCAGCCTATACTTTCAGGCCTGGAAAATTCTGAGAATAGGTTTTCAGGCCTGGAAATTTCTGAGAATAGGTTTTCAGGCCTGGAAAATTCTGGAAATAGGTTTTCAGGCCTGGAAAATTCTGAGAACCAGTGTTCATCAGTCTTCCAGCCTCCTGGTCATTGTGGTGCATGGCACCCTGGACAGTGCACAGAGAAGTTCACCGACTTCAGCAAAAAATATAGAGCAGTGAAAACATCACAGTTTAAATACACTTTAAACTTAGGAACTAGAAGATAGAATACCTTTCAGAAAACATAATCAAAAGTTACAACAGACTGTTCAACGACATGGACACACACATTCTCTTGATTTTATGATGGAAAAAGTGTGATATCAAATTGCATGGACAGAAGTCTAAAGATGTCAACAATACAACAAAACTGAAGTTAAACCCTATCATGGCGTACATGGTTCTGAGGAGCGATGAATTATAACATGCAATCAGTTTACAGACTAAATGTGTTAGTATTCCTATGTGGGATGATGCAATCAGTTTACAGACTAAATGTGTTAGTATTTCCTATGTGGGATGAGTCAAAGAATGCAGAAACAAAAATATCAATTCCACTTTTCTCACAGTTATGCACATGGTAGAAGACAAACCAGATAAACAAACCTTTACATGACAAGTAACTGCATTTACAAGAGAAACTGTTATAATACAAAATCAACAATTATTATTTCTAAAGAACAACAAACAAAAACCCTGCAAAAGTATCCTGCAATTTGCTAATTTTCCAAATTATGTCTAGTTCAAACTCAAACGCAGGTTTCTTTAAATACTATTCTTCCAAGGAGTGTATCAAATACCAGAACATGCTGAGAATATCTAAAAGATACATTTAAAAAAAAAAACTCATATCTTAAAAGAATATATATACCGATTAAGTCTGTTCCAAACTGAATTATTTCTCAGCTTTTTTTGGGGGGTGAGGTGGGTGGGAAGGGCTGGAGGGAGGGGAGGGGGGCTGATCAATGTATGATGCTGCGAGCATATACCATTAGTGTCTGTGTCAAAACAGCTCGGCTGACTGCGCAGGCCTTTTCAGAGTCGTTACCAAACAGAACAAACGGTTCTGATTCTGGAAAGAACAAAGCCTACCAACCTACAAAACATATACTTCGGCGACAACAGCAAACACAGCCTATCTACTTACAAAACATAAACATCACCACATAACAGCTAAATAATATTTAGCCAAATAAGACTAGGCTGTAGTGAGAGTGCCGGCCATTCTACTTGATTGTCAACTGAGATAAAATCATTTTTTAAAAAAAAAAAAATCACTTAACTTTCAAGAAAAAGTCTAATGAAATTATCACCAATGAGAAACACAGTGAATGACCCCAAAGAAAATAAACATGAAGAAAAAACAAACAAACAAAAACCCAGAACCAAAAAGAGTGACGGACAATACAAAATTATAAGCATAAAATGTCCAACAGTTAGGGACACAACTTGTGTAAAAAGAGTTCCCTGCATCCCTACTGAACCATCCAAAACTGCTGAGTGTGATAAATGACGTGGCAACAGACAGCTGTACGTGCAGGGAAGGATGTTTACATGACCTTTCGAAAATTCACAGATACAGAGGAACCCAGTGCAGACCCCCCGTTAAAGATTCCTCTCGTTCTTCTCTGGAACACTCTTTGTTTCCATCTTTTCTGGATTTCCTCACACTCCCACACTGACTTTCAAGGATTTCTGGAGATTAGTATCAGTGATTTCACCGCATCTACATAAACAGGATACATCGCACTCATTATGATGGGCTCAAAACTGGTTCAGGTTTCATTGTGTTACATGTTATTAAAGGCCGTCTCACCTACATAACGATGAACTTAAAACTGGTTCAGATTTCACTGTGTCCACATGTAAGAAGCCGTCTCACCTACATAATGATGGGCTTAATACTGGTTCAGGTTTCACTGTGTTCCATGTAAAAGGCTGTCTCACCTACATAATGATAGGCTTAACACTGTTCAGATTTCACTGTGTTCCATGTAAAAGGCTGTCTCACCTACATAATGATCAGATAACACTGGTTCAGATTTCACTGTGTTCCATGTAAAAGGATGTCTCACCTACATAATGATCGGATAACACTGGTTCAGATTTCACTGTGTTCCATGTAAAAGGCTGTCTCACCTACATAATGATTGGATAACACTGGTTCAGATTTCACTGTGTTCCATGTAAAAGGCTGTCTCACCTACATAATGATGGGCTTAACACTGGTTCAGATTTCACTGTGTTCCATGTAAAAGGCCACTTTATAATCATCATGACTGGCAACAAAACTGGTTCACAGAAAGCCATCTCACAACTGCTCAAACTCAAATTGGCTTCTTTTCTTTTTTTTGCACAACATGCCATGTTGTTTCTCATGTACAAAAACAAACACACAAAAGTAAGGCACTGCTCTCTTAACATTTAAACGGATTGTTTATAAGCTGGTGCATTTTCTTCTGAGGTTTATAAACTATTACAAACATACAAAACAAGTCATTCAGAGACACAGAAACTTTCACACAAATCAACATACACACATGACTCAACACTAACAATCAAACACTTGATTTTGAAAACATGGAAAGAGAAGTTTAATTAACATTAAAAAAAGAAGAAACAGAAATCACATGTAGTTGTAGCACAAAAAAGTGTGAGATCAATCATTAAGACAACACAAAATTAACAAATCTGACGTAGAGCCCTTAGGTAGGGGATGACAGGGACAGGGGGATGGGAGGGAGGTAACAAAACAACAACACTGGATGTGTTGCAGTAAAACATTCATATCAGCACAGAGGTAGACACATAATGTGAGACAATCTTTCAGACTTTTTTTCCCATCTGTTCTCCATACCCCCAACCCATCCAGATAAGATAATGTTGCTTATAGCCCAGCCGACCGCAAAGGGCCACATCAGGCCTGTCACCACGTTAAAATCAACTCACCAGTCATTTAAAAAAACAAAAAAAAAAACAAACTTTCACACATCTCGTTAAATGACATCGTCTACACAACGCACCAGAAACTTTGTTAAAAATCTTTCTGCCGTAAAATCTTAAATCAGATGAAAAATGTTAATCTCTCTCAAAAACTCAAGGATCACGTCAGGCGGGACATCCCTGAACAGGATCTTCATGGACTCCGCTGTAAAATGTTTGTGTCTCACATCGTGCAAGTCCCAACACTCTAAAAGAACATGTTTCATTGTGAGTGGCGCATGACATGGAATGCACCACGGAGCTTCTTCACTCTTTAAAAGGTAACAATGGGTAAAATACGAATGGCCGGTGTGCAGCCGGCACAGAACCGTTTCCTCTTTACGACCACCCGACGTAGATGGGAGGAAGTCCTTAAGGTTTGGACGGATCTGAAAGAGTTTGTTATTCGTCTGTGTGTTCCAATCCTCCTGCCAGAGGTCTCTCACATAATCGTTAATTTTGGGTTTTACATCTGAGCAGGGGATATAAGTGTTGGACAGTTTCTCTCTTGTGGCGTTCTTGGCTAAACGATCAACCATTTCGTTCCCGCCGATGCGAACATGACCAGGAACCCAAGCAAGAGTAATGTTGTAACCGTCCGCCTTCAACTTGCTAAAAAGTTCAAAAAAAAGTAAAAGTTCTGGATGCTGAAGGTTGCGGCCAGCTATAGCCTCCAAAGCTGACAGCGAATCCGACAGAACCAGAAAGTCCCTCTTTGAAGAATGTGAGATTATCTTCAAAGCCAGTACCAGAGCAGTAAGTTCAGCAGAATAGACAGAAGCATCTGAATGTATATGTTCCAACAGTATCTGAGAAGGAGCCCAGGGCAGTAGGCTGCACAGGCCACTCCATCCTCAGACTTGGAACCATCAGTGAAAACTTTTTGATAGGATGGGAATTTGGAACAGAGCTCAGCATACAAAGCCTTGTACGCCAGAGAGCTGGTAGACTCTTTGCGAAAAGCTGCAAGATCGAAACGAATCTCTGGTGTGAAAAAGGTCCACGGAGGTTGATCCGGAAACTTGGAAAAATCGGAAACTACTCCCAGGTCTAGACCTGCATTCCGCACGTGAGGCTGCATACGAAGACCAAACGGCGGAATACATTTAGGGTTGTTTTCAAACTTACTTTGGAACGGAGGGTCAAAGACACAGTCATAGGCAGGGTTTTCTGGTTCTGAGAACAGTCGGATATAATAATTCAAAGACAGTTTCAGCCTGCGGTTGGACAATGAAGGTTCACCCGCCTCTGCGTACAGGCTGTACACAGGGGTGGTGCAGAACGCTCCAAGACAGAGACGAAGCCCTTGATGGTGGTAGGGTCCAAGAGTTTGAGGTAAGACGATCTTGCGGAGCCGTAGACAGCACAACCGTAGTCCAGTTTGGAACGGACCAAGGCTCTGTAGAGGTGCAGCAAAGTTTTCTTATCAGCGCCCAGTCGGTGTGCGCTACGACCCGCAGAATATTCAGTGCTTTCTGGCAAGCAGTTTTGAGGTGTTTGATGTGGCTGAGAAAGTTAAGTTTCTGGTCAAAAATGACTCCCAGAAATTTGGCCTCTTTAACAGCTGGAATGGGAGATTTCCCTACTTGAAGTTCAGGATCTGGGAAAAACTGACGGAAATTATGGAAGTGAATACACTGCGTCTTTGTTGGAGAAAAGGTGAAACCGTTTTCATCCGCCCACCGATGGATTTTATCTACGCAAAGCTGGAGCCTGCGCTGGACACTCGGGTACAGGCTTCCAGTTGCGTAGACAGCAAAATCATCCACAACAATGAGCAGTCTGAACCCTGCTGAACTGATTTCACAATGTTGTTGATCTTAATACTAAAGAGGGCAGGAGACAGTATGCTCCCTGTGGAACACCTAACTCCTGCTCGTGGACATCAGAGAGAGTGGTGCCAACCCGGACCTGAAACTGTCGTTCTGCCAAAAAATTTTGAATAAAAAGCGGAAGATGACCTCGAAAACCCAGATCGTGGAGATCATGAAGTATCCCCGACTTCCAGGTAGTATCGTAGGCCTTCTCCAAGTCAAAGAAAATTGCCACTGCATGCTGTTTGTTCAGAAAGGCGTTCCGAAGTGTAGATTCCAGACGAATCAAATGGTCAACTGTAGACCGATGTTTGCGGAAACCACACTGTTCTTTCGCCAAAAGGCCATCGGTTTCGAGTTTCCACATGAGCCTAGCATTGACCATTTTCTCCATCAATTTACAGATACAGCTGGTCAAAGCTATGGGACGGTAGTTTGATGGGTTAGAAAGATCTTTTCCAGGTTTGGGAATTGGAATAATGAGGGCTTTCCGCCAAGAAGGTGGAAAGAAACCAGTAGTCCACACATGGTTGTATACCTGTAGCAGGATGTTCAGACCTATTTGCGGAAGATGTTTCAAGAGTTGATAATGGATTTCATCTAGACCTGGAGAGGAATCGCTGCAAGAGAGTAAGGCAGATTTCAGCTCGTTTAACGTGAAAGGAAGATTGTAGTCTTCCATGTTGTCTGACGAAAAGTTGCAGGGTGATTTTTCTTTAAGGGCTTTGTTTTTGACAAAAGTGGCTGATTTGTTAGAAGAGGAGGAATTCTTTTCAATGGTTGAAGCAAGCAGATTAGCAACTGCTTTCTTCCCCCAACCCATCCAACCTTTGCACACACAAACACACACACACACACACTCACACACACACACACACACACACACACACACACACACACACTCACACACACACACACACACACACTCACACACACACACACACACACACACACACACTCACACACACACACACACACACACACACACTCACACACACACACACACACACACACACAGCACTCACACTCACACACACACACACACACACACACACACACACACACTCACACACACACCACACACTCACACACACACGCACGCACACACACACACACACACACACACACACACACACTCACACACACACACACACACACACACACACACACACACACACTCACACACACACACACACACACACACACACACACATTTTCAAGTTCTGTCTGCAGACAAACAGTGTGCCCAAAACAATGGGAATAATACTGATCTTTATCAGCAGTATTTCCAAGTTCTGAGTTAACTCCTCCACTACAAGAGAAAATTCTGTTTACCTCTTTGTTCTCTCCCTTACTTCATCTTCCTCCTTTGTCCATCATAGACAAGGTGATTACACAACACATGGTCAAGAATAAAATCACTTGATGACAAGATAGTCACACAAAACTTTTAAGTATCAAGTCACACACAACCCCCCCCCCCCCCCTGTGAAATCTGAAAAAAAAAAAACACACAAAACATTCAATATTCATGATCATTAGATGCCTTCCTTCTAAAGTACATCAGTTATGCTGATCATTTTTGTGGAAGACCATGCAACTTTAAATATGGCCAAAACAGTATGTCACAAAATCATAAAATTAAACACAACAAAACTTTTAAATCACTTCAAGTTTGTTTTAAGTTGTTTTTGTGGAAGACTGTTCCAGCTTTGAAATATGGCCAAAATAGCATATGGTGACGTAACAATCCGATCCACATCCTGATTGTATCTGTATCAACATCTCCATTAAATCACATAGTATGGTTTTCCCCGTGTCCAACCAAACAGAAACAACATCAACGTCTGAAAATGGAAATATTATGGAAAGAACTGATGGGCTGACAAACCAGCAAAGCAGTGAGACAGAAAATAAGTTACAGACAAAACAAAATTCCAAACAAACAAACAAAATAAACTGAAGCACCAAGAGTAACAGAACAAGGGAAATTTCCGACAAACAACATTCCAGAGGTGGGAATGGCAGTTATAAGAGCCCCCCACCCTACTCCCCTCCCACTGCCACCCCCTTTCTCCCTCCCTGTCCCCTTCTCTCCCCCCAAACATCTCCAAGGGGAGACTCACAGAGAGTGTATCATGACATGTGATCTACATGTGTGACATGCACCAAAGAAACAATACTAATGTAGTGTATAGAGAAGTCAGGGGATTATTACTCTTAATAACCTTAAACAGATCAAGTAACTAGTAAAGGAATTAGATGGATATATCAAACATAGAAATAGCGCAAGAGTGGAGAAATGGTTGACCAGTCACAATTTTAGTCAAGTAAAAAAAAAAAGAAAAAAAAGTAAGACATTTGTAAACACTTTCCACATATCTACAGTGCACTTTTCAATACCTGCTATTCCACTTCTCAAAAACCATGCCAACATACATAAGTGGTTGACAGTTAACAGCAAATAAGCGCTGAATTCATGTACATAAATCCTACACAAGCATGCTAATGATGATTCAGTTCAGCTATAAGCTGGTATTTTCTTTTTAATATAAGACACAGGAAAATAAGCATTACGAGGAGAATATATGCGTAAAAAAGAAACACTATTGTGTGCAATTTAAAGAAGAAAAAAAATCCCTGATTCAAAAGGCAAGATCCAATAACACGATCATGTGTTTAACACAAAATAAATTGTAAATATATCACAATTGCTTGCCCTGGCTCATGATTCTTTCAATGTCCTCCACTGTTTTGGGGCATTTCTCAGAGAGGTTGACCGGCTGTGTCGAGGTGATCAGGATGTTGTCCTCTATCCGGATGCCAATGCCATGGAACTTCTCGTCCACCGACAGGTCATCCTGCTGTATGTAAATGCCTGCAGGGAACAAAAAAACATATCAAAATGGGGTTCCCAGCAAAGAGAACTTTTTTTTTTGATTCTTGGAAACATGTATACAATTGTCCATCCACTAGCCACATACTTGTGGGAACAAACATACACACATGTGTACTCAGTACAAGAAGACAAAAAGCTCACAAAGTCCACAATGACACAGCATACAAGGCTGAGGACCTATGATGCAGTGTTGCTTTAGAATTTTACTAAAAGAGGACTAATAACCCCCTGAAATGGGAAAACAAACATCAATCCTTCCCAAAGTCTGTGATAAAGGAACAGAAAGCACAAGCACATATGGAATGAATGAACAGGACAGTACTTTTTTTCCACTACCACTTAATGAACAAGCACTGTGATGACTTCTGTCAGCTCTGATCATATTTAGCCCTGCAGAAGGCTGATGCCTAGCCTTGAACAGCCTTGCACTTTCTGCTCTTCTGTGAGTCTCTAGCTCAGCCCCATGGCCTTCCAATTATTCCACCATTCTCTTCTCCTTCATTGCACAGAATGTGCACTGATCAAGTGTGAACTGAGAGCACACAGACCTGGACAACCATGAAACAAGACAGACCAACAGAACAATCCATTACGGCCTACGTGGCCCCTTCAGCTGGAGTGAAAGAATCTGCATGTGATGGGAAGCCTCCATGTACCACACTGGCCCAGTATGACTCCCACTTTCAACAGAGCTAGCTACTTTGACATGTTAGACTGAGGTATGGACTTAGTGGTTTGAAGTTAAATAACATTGATTGAGGAAAAGCAACCTAAAGTAATCACTTAGTGGTTTGAAATTAAATGACATTAATTAAGGAAAAGCAACCAAAAGTAATCACTTTTTATCGAGAATTTTACATTAAGAATGTCTGTGTGACAGAAGACCTTGCCATCTCTTCCAGCACCACTTTCTCAGTGAAAATGTGAGGCAACTGATGTCATCAAAATCAACAGATCAACTGTGTATTGGAGCTATGTAAAGAGGCAATCTGTGTTTATTACCACCACAATCATTACTGAGCAGCTATTGTTTGGTGAAATACACATCACAAACCAGCCACCATGGAGCAGAGGTTAGAGTCACAGATTCCAGGCTGGGAGGTAGTGGGTTCAATTCTCATCATACCCATCTATTTGTGTGACCCAACCAGCTCCTACCCAGATGAATGAGCTCGACTGGGGACAACAAAACCTCGCCACCAAGTTTCATCCACTTAATCGTTGCATCCGTAATAGCTGCTAGATTTCCTGACCGACACTGCAGGTGTCTCTATCTCTTGGGCCTGAAGGGACTAGGGATATATTATGAAAGTGTAGAGTCTGGCCTTGTCATCAAGTCAACATGCAGGTGTCTCTATCTCTTGGGCCTGAAGGGACTAGGGATATATTATGAAAGTGTAGAGTCTGGCCTTGTCATCAAGTCAACACTGCAGGTGTCTCTATCTCTTGGGCCTGAAGGGACTAGGGATATATTATGAAAGTGTAGAGTCTGGCCTTGTCATCAAGTCAACACTGCAGGTGTCTCTATCTCTTGGGCCTGAAGGGACTAGGATATATTATGAAAGTGTAGAGTCTGGCCTTGTCATCAAGTCAACACTGCAGGTGTCTCTATCTCTTGGGCCTGAAGGGACTAGGGATATATTATGAAAGTGTAGAGTCTGGCCTTGTCATCAAGTCAACACTGCAGGTGTCTCTATCTCTTGGGCCTGAAGGGACTAGGGATATATTATGAAAGTGTAGAGTCTGGCCTTGTCATCAAGTCAACACTGCAGGTGTCTCTATCTCTTGGGCCTGAAGGGACTAGGGATATATTATGAAAGTGTAGAGTCTGGCCTTGTCATCAAGTCAACACTGCAGGTGTCTCTATCTCTTGGGCCTGAAGGGACTAGGGATATATTATGAAAGTGTAGAGTCTGGCCTTGTCATCAAGTCAACACTGCAGGTGTCTCTATCTCTTGGGCCTGAAGGGACTAGGGATATATTATGAAAGTGTAGAGTCTGGCCTTGTCATCAAGTCAACACTGCAGGTGTCTCTATCTCTTGGGCCTGAAGGGACTAGGGATATATTATGAAAGTGTAGAGTCTGGCCTTGTCATCAAGTCAACACTGCAGGTGTCTCTATCTCTTGGGCCTGAAGGGACTAGGGATATATTATGAAAGTGTAGAGTCTGGCCTTGTCATCAAGTCAACACTGCAGGTGTCTCTATCTCTTGGGCCTGAAGGGACTAGGGATATATTATGAAAGTGTAGAGTCTGGCCTTGTCATCAAGTCAACACTGCAGGTGTCTCTATCTCTTGGGCCTGAAGGGACTAGGGATATATTATGAAAGTGTAGAGTCTGGCCTTGTCATCAAGTCAACACTGCAGGTGTCTCTATCTCTTGGGCCTGAAGGGACTAGGGATATATTATGAAAGTGTAGAGTCTGGCCTTGTCATCAAGTCAACACTGCAGGTGTCTCTATCTCTTGGGCCTGAAGGGACTAGGGATATATTATGAAAGTGTAGAGTCTGGCCTTGTCATCAAGTCAACACTGCAGGTGTCTCTATCTCTTGGGCCTGAAGGGACTAGGGATATATTATGAAAGTGTAGAGTCTGGCCTTGTCATCAAGTCAACACTGCAGGTGTCTCTATCTCTTGGGCCTGAAGGGACTAGGGATATATTATGAAAGTGTAGAGTCTGGCCTTGTCATCAAGTCAACACTGCAGGTGTCTCTATCTCTTGGGCCTGAAGGGACTAGGGATATATTATGAAAGTGTAGAGTCTGGCCTTGTCATCAAGTCTGGCCTGAAGGGATTAGGGATATATTATGAAAGTGTAGAGTCTGGCCTTGTCATCAAGTCTGGCCTGAAGGGACTAGGGATATATTATGAAAGTGTGGAGTCTGGCCTTGTCATCAAGTCTCAGCCCAGAATGGAACACCATCTGTCATCTTCTTCATCCTCATCAATCAGCACCAAAAAAAAGTAAAAACCCTCCATTCTGATTTCCTCTCCTTATCTATGTGCTCGCTGGGTTCACGTCAGGGTCACTGGACTGTAGCTGGACAGACGTGGTAGCGGCTTCCAAAGGGGGACACTACCATAAAGTTCGGTCTATTGAGCGCACCTGTATATAAGCTGCACCCATTAAATTTTTTTTTTATCTGAACTTTTTTCACAAATAAGCGGCACTGGTTTATAAGCCGCAGATGTATACGACAAAAGTAAATTTATTCAGTGTCATCTTCGTACTGTCAACTGAATCCACTGAAGTCTTCTTCTTCGGTGTCGGAGTTGAAGAAAGAAAAAGGAAACCTTCTATTCTATGGCAAAATAATCCGAGTGTTGATTGTGGCCACATGACAGAAGAAGAAGAACAGAAATAGTAGCGCTTCCTTCGCCATCTTGTCACTGACTTCAGCCTCATTTTCACTGTTGCTTTCCTCTTGAGGCAAGGTGAAAAGTCGCTGCTGCTCCGTCGCTTGCACTGTCGTCTGCTGCACCACACTGTCAAGCCTTGCGAAAACCATTGATAATGGTCTGAATGCTTCAATGTGTCTGCCTTTGATTTAAAAATGTGAGCAGTTTACACGATATGGTGAGTTACAGAGAAGCTAAGAATAGACGAGGGTGTGATACTCATGGAATCGGAAAAGTCCGCAAATAAGCCGCATCGTTGTTTAAGCCGCAGGGTTTAAAGCTGGGGAAAAAAGTCGCGGCTTATAGACCGAACTTTACGGTACTAAAGCTGGCTCTGTGACAAAATCATTATTGTCATCAGTATGGGGCTCAGCAGTGAAGTTCTGTACATGTTAGACCAGAACAGGCATCACCGAACACCACCAAAGTGACTGGGCAGCAGTGCAGTGTCTCCTCGGGTGGGTTGCCTCATGGAGATCTTACAGCGACTGTTCCCCATGGACTGCCCAGACCATGGCTGCTGCAGAACCACCCAGGGTATGGCTGTGGGTGGCTAGCTGAATAAACAGTGTTGCAGTAATGCCATCGAGATGGCATGGCATGTGAGTCAGCAAAAAAACAAATAAATAAATGAAAAAGGAAGAAAGTAAAAATAATACACATGAAGACAGAAAAAAAACATACACATGAATAACAAAATGCTGACTCAACTTCATCTGACATGGTCGATCTGGCAACACAAAAGTATAAATTTGCATACTTTTTAAAAAAATGATAAACAAGACAAAAGCTTTAATTTCTTTCTTTTTTTTAATTGTGATATTCAACTGTTTTCTTTTTGTCATTTTTTTTTCTGGAGTCGTTACATACACTTCTCACTTGCAACATGATTCTCGTTTTATAATTTCAGAGAAAACAATGATGACTTCACAGCAATCATCAAACAAACCAGCCGTGCACAGCATGACAACACAGCTGGAAGACACAGAAAGCAGGTCAATGGCCACTGATGAAAGGACCACTCAGAGAGAGAAGACGGAAGACACAGAAAGCAGGTCAATGGCCACTGATGAAAGGACCACTCAGAGAGAGAAGATGGAAGACACAGAAAGCAGGTCAATGGCCACTGATGAAAGGACCACTCAGAGAGATAAGACGGAAGACACAGAAAGCAGGTCAATGGCCACTGATGAAAGGACCACTCAGAGAGAGAAGACGGAAGACACAGAAAGCAGGTCAATGGCCACTGATGAAAGGACCACTCAGAGAGAGAAGACGGAAGACACAGAAAGCAGGTCAATGGCCACTGATGAAAGGACCACTCAGAGAGAGAAGACGGAAGACACAGAAAGCAGGTCAATGGCCACTGATGAAAGGACCACTCAGAGAGAGAAGACGGAAGACACAGAAAGCAGGTCAATGGCCACTGACGAAAGGACCACTCAGGGCTCTAGTGGACCCACCTGGCTCAATCGTGATGATCATCCCTGGCTGCAGTTTGACACTGCGAGAAATGTCCTCCGTGTCATGGACGTCCATCCCCAGGTAATGTCCAACATGGTGTGGACACAGCTCCCGTGCTTTCTGTTCAACATACCATACCACCTTTGGCCTCAACTATCATAATGCTTGTTTGTATCTTTTCAAATAGGCAATGCCCTATGAACACCAGTTTTTGTTCTGTGTCCTTGTTTCAATGCAGACTGTGTGCATGTATTCTAAAGTATGTCTTTGTACATGTGCAAAAAAAAAAGAAAAAAAAAGAGAGGGTTAAAGTCTAAAAGCCAGTTTTTCAAAACATGTTGAAAGTAAATCCCTTTGGCTGCATTATATCACACACACACACACACACACACACACACACTTTCTCTCTCTCTCTCACGCTCTCACACACACACACACACACACACACACACACACACACACACACACACACACACACACACAACGGAGGTGAGACGATGGCCTAGTGGATAACCGACTCACCTCAGGAGTAAAAGACCCCTGAGTTTCGTTTGGGGATGGACATTTTTCCTTCCTCTTACTCTGAGAGTTTAAATGAAAATCTCAATGCTTGTCTTCAGAATAAAATGATGAGCCAAATTCCTAATGCAGCATGATTCCAGCGCAAGTAAAAGAAGCCACAGCACAAGACCATTCGCTCCTGGAAAAAGCTCTGTAGAAGAATCAACTGGGGCAGCAAACATATTAGGGCAGGAAAAGAACAAATGGGTGGTGCTGTGCTGTGCTGTGGTTACACACTCTCCCCATGAAGAGCAGCCCCAATTTTACACGAATGGATGATGAATTTATACAATGCAGTACATACAGAATACACACACACACACACACACACACACACACACACACACACACACACACACACTCACAGTAGTATAGGATGCTAAACACAACTGACTGCCTCATCCACTTATGCAAGAAGAAAAGGTGACAGCCCTTTTGCCAGCAGTCAGCAGGTGGTCTGTAAGAAGAGGGAAAGGGGAGACAACCATTCCACACAGCACACCCTTGCTGTGTGCCCAGCGGAGTGGACAGACCGCAGCCTGGGAAGAAAACTGCTGTACTTGAAGAGGATGTGATGACAGAGTTTGTCCTCTTCATCACACCACTTTTCGTAAGGAAAGTCCATAACATGCAGATAACAACACTGCATACAGCACCACTACTCATAAAACGCAGAGAGGCAGTACGAACAAATACTGGAAATACTGAGGTTTGTTTGCCTTGGTTTCATAGCATAGTTTCTGTCTGGATAATGAGTAAAACAATTACAATTTAACATTGTTTAGAAAAAAAAGTATGTCCACAAATATCAAATTCATGACAGTCATTCAACAAACAAAAAACAATGACAAATACAGCATAGATTTGCAATACCTGTTCAATTAAAAAACCACAAGCCACGAAAGGGAACCAACTGACATGAACAGCTCAAACCTTGATGACATCAGAGATGGAAGCCTGCTGCGACACAATGCCCAGTGCCTGAAGCTGCAGGCCCAGCAGTGCCAACATCTGTCTGTAGATGTCATCCAGCGAGTGCTTGGGGTTGCACAGCGCTATGCACGCTGTTTGGACAGCCAGAGTGGCTTCATACAAAGCTCGCTGGACTGGGCTGAACTTGCCTGCAACATCAAATCCACATGGGAAAATTGTCGCCAATTTGGTGACGCATTTGCTGAGAAATTTCAAACTTTCATCTTATGATAAACCCTTTAGCTACCAGAAAAAATTACATCCATGCCCAGACAGATCTCTTATAGTGCCAACAAGGGAATTAAATGCAAGTTATCAAAAACTATGTAAGTGTTTTACGACTTGTTCCCCTTTCAGTTTTTATTTCTGCCCACTTCTCTTCTTAATCACTAAAGTTAATGATTAGGTCCGACTTAAATCTGCATGACACTATTGACAGGATACTGGTGGACAAAACATGGTGATATATTTTGTAGAACTCAAATCCAGCAGACATCTATTTACAGTGTTAGCGCGCGTGTGCGTGCACACACACACACACACACACACACACACACACACACACACACACACACACACACACACACACGCACGCACACACACACAAACACACACACTCACACACACACACACACACACCCTAGCCAAACAGAGTTCACAAACCAGCTAAAGCTTAGAAAAGGTTCACATGGTAAAGTATATGGTGCTGTATGTGTTAGCAGGGGGTCAAGGTATTCTTCTTCTTTATTTTCTTTTTTAATGGAAACACTGGTCTCAGCCATCCATGTGTCACGATTCCTGGTTTTGAAGAGCTTAGTGACATCAACATAGTTAAAGGAACATCAGACATTTGAGCTCTGCCTTAACTTACAACAGTACTGCCTTGTCACAGTCAGAAAGGATTTGTTCATTCAGTCAGCTGGCAAGGTCTCATCATCAAGTGTCTTGTTGAAATGCTGAGTTTCTCACTGATGACCTTGTTTGCGTATTAAAACAAATTGCCTTGAAAACCCTACCTCACTCCTTTTTACACATTTTCAAAATCACATTTGTCTGATAACGAAAACTCCGTGAATATGACAATTCCTTCACTTTAAGGGACTGTCCAGAGAGAGACTGGTTGGAGCTAGCATGTCCAGTCTCACCGTTCACGGGCCAGGTCCGCGTCAGGTCAGAGGTGTAGCCATGGAGCTCACACCCAGCATCCATCAGGACAAGGTCTCCATCAGCGATGACCTGATTGTTGGCCGTGTAATGGATGGTGTTGGCTCGAGCGCCCCCTGGTGTCAACATGATGCACACATCATTCAGGACCGTTATGTTCTGGACTATTTGTGAAGCACAGGAGGAGACGACCTCATTTCCTTGAAGAAAAAATTCAGTTCAAAGGCTTATTCATTAAGAAAAAGCAATGCGCGCACCAAATCATACCAACTTATCCCCCACTCCTCTGGGATGGTTATACCTGTCTGCCATATGTCCATTCTAGTGGATGTGGACGTTAAATCTGAATACAACTTAACCTAGGACAGTTACATACAGAAAAATTCATAACAACCAGCGGCCATGGGAAGTGGTTAGCGTTGCAGACTCCCGGCTGGGAGGTCATGGGTTCAATCCATCAGTCATGTGGGATTTTGCTGCCCGACCAGCTCCTACCCAAGTTGAGTTTGCTATAGGCTCAATCTGGGAAGACTGGGACCACACAGTCGAGCTTCATCGCTTAATGGATGCATCTCTGAGAGAGTTGCTCAAATTTCCTGACCAACATGCAGGTGTCTGTATCTCTCGGGCCTGGTTGACGCCAGATATATATTATGAAAGTAAAGGTAGAGTACAGCCCTGTCATGCAGTCTAAGACCAGAATGGAAATCTGTAGTATCACCTTCATCACCCTCATTCTCATCGATCAGCATTAAAAAAAGTTTCAAATTCTGTGGCCCTTTATGCCCTGCTCTCAAAGTGACCTCAGTTTCGATATCCTCTCCACGTCTGTGGCCTTGGTTTGATTCCATGGGTCACCAGTATCAGCAAGTCCATGGGGGCTGTCGTTGGATGGACATGGTGGCGCAGTCTGAAGGAGAGCTCACTCACGCCGGCTCCGCACTAAGCAAATATTGTTGTCATCAGTAGGGGGCTTAGTAGTGGTGTCCTGCGTATGTTGCTCTGAACCCAAAGTGACTCAGCAGCAGTGCCCTGTCTCCTCCGATGGGTTGCCTCTTGACTTGACACCGAGTCCTCCCTGTGTGGATTGCTGGTGCCGGGGCTGCGGTGGGCTGGGCCAGGTTGTGGCTGTGGACGGTATGTCAGAATGAGTGGCGTGGGTGCACTGTCACTGAGGTGGCACAGAAGATGGGACACAAAAAACAAAAAACAAAAATCTGTAACAAAACCTTCACTCTGACAACAGTAGTGATACAGATCCTATATCCGCATATTGGCGTACATAAAGCGTTCACTGCTTTACTGAGCAAAGACAAACATTGGCGTACATAAAGCGTTCACTGCTTTACTGAACAAAGACAAACATATTGGCATACATAAAGCGTTCACTGCTTTACTGAACAAAGACAAACATATTGGCATACATAAAGCGTTCACTGCTTTACTGAACAAAGACAAATGAAAACAAAAATGTAGGCTGATTTATAAAGGACAAAAGGCCCATAGGCAGCTTATTACCAATCCTTACTATGACTTCTACACGAAAAGTGACAAACCATGCACACGACAAACAGGTCAAAGAAACAAAAAGACTGCTGAAATCAGATTAAATCTTTTACTGCATGCCCTACACAGCCAAGCAATGGCACTTCCCTGATCCCTTGTGCTCTGCCAGTGCTTGCATCCATGGCCCCAAATCAATTCTGGCTCTATTTTTTGTTTCCATTTTACGTACTCTAATGCAAGCGTTGCAGCTTATTGCTTTAAAAAACATGAACAGAATGGAAAAGACAAACTCCTTACACTCATCATGCTTTTAAATATCTTTGAGCAACTATCACAACACTGTTATAACACAAACTACAGGGCCTAAATGTAACAGAAGACACATGAGTCTTGATTAAGTTTGTTTGGTTAGTATGACACCAGCAAAAGAGGAGAAAACAGGATTTAAAACTGACAGTCTCACTGTGAACAGGTGTAAAAAAAAAAAAAAAAAAAAGGTAGCAAATGTACTCCTTATAAAACTCTAGTAATCACAGATGTGCCATCATGTCAACTTGATGACATGTTGCTGAAGCAAGAAATTTACTCCAGACATGCCTTGTTTGGAAATTCCCAGTTTCAGATTTGCCTTTGTTTGAGACAGTTCTGGTCCTCACAGTTCATCTGTATCACAAGAAAATGAACTATTTTCATCACCTAAGCCCTTATTCTAAGTAATCAGTGTGATAGTTTTCTTCAGATTGTAAATAAACAAACCAGAGAATTTTTCACCGACTGAGTGGAGACGAGCCACAGGAGTGTCAAAGGGGAATAGAAACCTTCTTACTGTGTAATGGCTGGCTTGTATCCAGGGAACAATCCAGCCACAGAGATCAGCTATGGGTCAGTATGTCAACAGAACGTTAGGGCTGTAGATGCACACTCCCTGAGTGGAGCAGTCTGAATTTCACAAAGAGCGGACGAGAGAAAGTTATCCACTACAAAAAGTGAAAACCTGGTCTCGGAATGGGAGCAAACCCAACATTTGACCCATTCTGGCAACAAGTTGCATCCTCTTTTTTGTCTAACGTTTTCTGTCTGGCATCCCACTAGTTGTGCAATGGCTTTACAGAACCCAAAATTCAGTTGCTTGCTTCATTAGATCTTACACACAAGCTTGTAAAATCTGATGACGATATGAAAAAATAAAATCCAGATTTTTTGTTATGTTTTGCTTTGGCTGTCTTTTTTTCCAAGCTTTTTTCTGTGTTCAATAACATCACACCCATGCTGCTCTTTCTGGCTGCCCCATACAGTCACAACCCGCATCCAGCCCAGTGTCAGCATCAACAGCCCACAGAGAACAAACAGTATATTCATCATGAGGCAACCAACCCATGGAGACACTGCACTGCTGTCAAGTCACTTTGGTGGTATCCAGTGGCATTGTTCGATCCAAAATGCAATGCTACTACTGAACACCTTATTGTGCATCTATAATAGTTCCCTGGGGACGAATAAGTACAAAGAAATTAATCCCGTTTTTGGCTGTAATGTTATTTATGCTTCTTGCCAAGGTATGTGTTCACATAAACATCACAACCATGTCATCTTCTGCATGCCACATACTGTGACAAACCGCTCCGAGCCAGATGTCAGCTCACCACCCCAGAACAACAATTTCACATGAGCAACCACGCCATGGCGACATGCAACTGTGCAATCACTTTGGGGTACCAGTGGGACGTTGTTCCAATCCAAAGCACATGCATCCGCTACTTGACACTTACTTATGACATAAATAGCTTCCCTGGGAAGCCAGAGGGAGTAAGCTTCCCCATCCAGTAAGCACCACATGTCAATCCCTGTCATCTTGCTGACATGTAAACTTGTACATAAATAGCTTCCCTGGGGAGCCAGAGGGAGTAAGCTTCCCCATCCAGTGAGCACCACCATGTCAATCCCTGTCATCTTGCTGACGAGTACTGTTACACAAGTCCACCATAGGCATGGACACAAAAAAGGAAATCAAAACTGAAATCCACCGCTTGGTCAGGGCATTGAGGCATACAACATGACACACCTTTTTTCCTGACATGATCAACAGGGATGATGGCGAGAGACTGCATGATGGAGATGAACTCCATGCTTGCCTCGATACTAGTACTACATCCTGATGTCAACAGGCCCGTCAGATTTAGTGTGGACCTTTGAAGTGGTTGGTCAGTGACGTTGAGTAGCACTCTCAGAGACGCTCTAGATACTAAGTGGATGAGTCTCAACAGCGTGGTTCCAGTCTTACCACTCGAGTGTGCTCAGTAACCCTGGACAGGAACCAAGTGGAGCTGGAAATTTCCACAAAAATGTCTCTGATGGGATTCAAACCTATGACCTTCCCAGTCCTCAACCCACACCTTAAACCAGTTGATTTAAAAGCAAAAGAATCACTCAAGGAAAGACAGAAACACTACCACCAAGAAACCAGACAGACAGGAGGACGCAAAATGAAGCAAAATCTTTTAAAAAACAGTATTATTAGTTCCACCAGATGATAGACAAACAGATTCTTCTTCCTAAAATACTGGTTCACTCAAAAACGGGTAGGTCACCAATTGTCTGTATCATCTGGTGGAACTGATACCGTTTCCTTTTAAAAGGAAGGAAAAGACCAGCCTGCTGTGCAGTGATTCACCTGCATGCAGGAGGATAATGAAGATAGTCACCTGCAACAACTGGGGGGTAGGCCAGGTACTGGGCTCCTCGGGTACGACATTCAAAGTCCATCTTGGCCCACAGGTGCGATTCTTCAATCTGGTAATGCGCACACCAACATGAAACACGTGAAGACACAAGTACATCACTATTCACTTCACACTAATGTGTTTTACATCATATGATGCTTGCTGCTAAAGAGAGCTGATCTAACAAAACAATACTCATTTTTTTCTGGAAACTTACAATGAAAAAAGAAGGTGAAAACAACTTAACAGAAACAGAAAAGCTTTTACTTCATACTTCTTTTGGTTTAAACTTACAGGGAAATGAAAGACCGATTTAAAACATTTAGGCTGGTTTGGGCCTCTTTTGACAGTGTACAGATCTAGATGTATGCATCCTCCTGCACTGCAATGTCTTTAATTTAAATCTTCAAAAAAAAACAAAAAAAAACAAAAAAACCTACAATTACAAACCGCAGGGCTGCATTATGTAAACGATTGTATCAGTTCAGTTCAGGAGCTACATGCGCCCAGGGATAATGCTGATATCCAAAGGATACTCCAGCTGATCAGAAATCTGTTATTTTGTTATCCTTTATAAGGATCTAGTTGCAAAGTGAGACGACCGCAGGCGGAAATCTAAACAAATCTTGAATAAATGTTAGCTAACCATCAAGAGAAACGTGGACAAATTTTATGAGTCACAAGACAAAGCACGACGCATTTCGACCTCTTAGATCTTCTTCAGGCAAGACACAAAGAAATAGGACAATGAAAATGAACGAGTTTGTCACTTAGCTTAGATCTCTTCAGCGCAAGGTAGGTGTTGAATGAAAACGAGGTACGGGAGCAGAATTGGGGGGGGGGGGGGGCGGCGTTATGTTTTGACTGAGGTAAATTGTTTTCATTCAACGCCTACCTTGTGCTAAAGAGATCTAAGCTAAGTGACAAACTTGTTCATTTTCATTGTAAACTTCTGAACTTGTAAACATGAACAGATTAAAACCTCTTAACCTTTCTTACACTGGATTCAGTATGCATACTGGATGACCCCCACCCAGATACAATCAAATGCCTACAACAAAGATTTTAAAGTAAAAAAGAGTGGACTTGCCTCAGGTCGAGAGTATCTCATAACATCCACAAAAGCCTCTGATGCAATTTCCACGCTCTGCTTCATCAGCTTCACTTCCGTCGAGGATTTTACGACACGCAGCTGATGCATCATATTTTTTGTTGTCTCTACCGACTGGTGTCGCTCCTGACCAATCATCTGTGACATGACGTTTCGGTGAAGATGATCCTGAACAGGGGAGATAAAGTCATACCACAGTTTGAATTGCGGACGCTGGTTGCAGATGTCGTAAAGAAACCCTTCCAGGTCGCCGTAATTATACGCACAATCTACGCCTGTCAGTTCTGACGCCCCTTCCTTACCAGAGCAAGGTCCTTCCCAGAGTTCTTTGTGTGGATCTTTCTTGGGCACAAATAAGGCAGCTGTGTGGTTGTATGCCAAAGAATCTCCGTCACTCTTTGACTGTATTACCAACACACTGTTAGGCTCCAGGAACCCACACAGATACAAGAAGTCTGAGTTCTGACGGAAAGGGTAGGGAATGTCATTGGTCATGTACACACGACAAGCTGAAGGAAACACAAAGATGTGGTCAGTCGCACACTGTGGACTCTTACGCATGCTGAGCGCCAAGTCCACCATCCTGCTTCTCCGATGTTTGTACTCCTCTTTGGTGATGTTGGGGGTGACCTCCCCACTGTTCATCAGATGGGGGTGGGTGTGAGCCACAGGCTGACCAAACCATCTACTGGGGGTGGTGAAGGAAGTAGCTGGAAGACTTGTGGAGATCAAGGTCTTCATTCTTTTTGATTTTGCAGAGCAGGTATGACCTACAGCAGGTAGTAAGAGTGTGTGCATCAGCCTGCATCTTGTTTGTGTTGATCCCCACTGGGACAACAATAACCTCTTCATAGTCCCCATCAGCTTCCCCCTCTTCTAAAATTAAAAAAAGAATGTTTGATAATGGTTATGACATCAACTCTATCAATCACAACAGACACACATAGTGGCAACAACTGACTACAAAATCCAAAACCACAAGTCAGCTTCACCAGACAGGTCAAATTACTGTGTCCTAGCTGCTTACTCAGTTACTGTAAAGTGGGTGTTCAGGAAAATCCTGGGAATTTTGTGTTGTTTCAATTATTAAAAAAAAAAAAAGCAACCATAGTTACAACTCTTCAGCTGTGTGTGTGTGTGTGTGTGTGTGTGTGTGTGTGTGTGTGTGTGTGTGTGTGTGTGTGTGTGTGTACAGATAATGCCCCTGTCAGCACATTTAATGACTTATACAATCCTGCCACATTGCACCAACTAACAATTTAAAATCCCATTCACATCTCACACAGACACCAGCAAGCAAAAGATGTTTTTTTCAATGGACAGAAGATGGCTGTTGCAAATGGTTATAATGAATACCTTGGTACCTATAAACATACTTCAGCTTTACAGTCAGTTGTCAAGATCTAGCAAGCAGAGCCAAAAGTGCCTTACTGCACGTATCTTGAAAAAAATATGCCTGTTCAATAATAATTCCTTGGCAGTGTATCTTAAAGTCTTCAATGCTCAGATTCAACCTGTTACTCAATATGGTGCTGAGATCGAGGGCTTAGATAAATCTGCTGTTCATATAAAAAGAGTTCTTCAGAAATTTCTACGGGTTCACATTAAAATACCTAATGAACGTGTTTATGGGGAAGTGAACCGCTATCCTATCTTTATCAATCCATCTTTGCAGTGCATAAGAGAGATAAGATACTGGCCGAAGATTGTACAGATTAATGATGACAGATTACCACTTAACAGCATATGACATATTGCTCACTTGCTGGGATTAGAATGCATGGTAAAAGATCATGGGTTTCAGGTGTTCAAGATTTTCTCTTTCCTAATGGATCTGGGTTTGTTTGGATGAATCAAGGGTTGGAAATGGAAATGTGTTGTTGAAACAACTTTGGCAAAGACTGATTTATAACCAAAATCAAAACTGCCATGATAAATCCTGAGCAATCTTCATTTCACAGAACTTTTAAGACACCTGCTAGTTGTGAAAAAATATCTCTTACTTAATATTGACAGACATCTTAGAAGTTATCTGACAAGATTTAGATCAGGAATTTCAGACAACGAAGCACATCAGTACCGATATGCAAATACTAATAACATAAACATGCTACATCCTTTATGCAAAAACGCAAATGAAGATGAATTGCAATTCCCACTTTCTTGCCCTGTACTACAAGATTTAAAATATGAATACATTCCTAGGAAATTCTTAGAAAACCCTTGTTTATTTCAAGCCACTTTGCTCTTGCAAGGCAAATGAAAATTAAAAAGTGCTGAAGAGCAAATGTGATGTATCTAAGGCCTTCAAGAGGCGCACAAGTATGGTCAGTTAATTGAACCCAACTATCATATTCATTATGTGCACTTAGTATGCTTATCTGTCAGCTTCTTCTTGTTAAAACTATATTACTGTAACCTTGCTGTATGAATTATTGTTACATTGTACCACCATCAGAAGGGGCCAAAGCCTACACTGATCAAAATCTTTTTATCATTCATTTGTTCTCTCTCTGTCCTTGAAGTAAGCACAACAGTGTGCACTTGAACACAATAATCTGAGCCCTCTCGTAACTTCTAAAAAAAAAATTCCCATTGATACCCCTTGTCTTGAATTGAAATGATATAAAATGATACATAACTCTCTCTCCTCTCTCTCTCTCTCTCTCTCTCTGGATTCAGTATTGGTGTAACAGTATGCCTTTAAACTGCAGGAGCAAGTTCTTAACTGTTGGCAATTTTCAGTCGTTTATTCTTTCCAGTTAATTGCGGATCTTTCCAGCGTTTCATTCTCTGTTGTACAACCTGTTCTTCAGTCTAAAATATTACAGACAGCTTTAATTTCCTGAATGAAGCCTATCATATTATGTCTAACGTGATTCATTCCGTCTACACTTCCTGAAACAATGACTGCATGATGTTGACACATTAAATAAAATATATTTTCAAGGGTTCTATTCTGAAAACAAACAAAAACCATGGTGGCTTGGAGTTGGATGAACGTGGCAGTCGAAAATTGGATCTCCAACAGACAAGTGCTGAGAGTAATTTCCACTAAAAGTTTCAACATGGCAGAAAAATTTATCTGTCAGAATCACAAACTCTGTGCTTGATTGTGGCACTCTTAGCCTGACCAGCACATTCTGTTGATCACCCTGATGCAAAGTTCTGGCTAAGTACCTTTCGTGAATCTGCCATCCCAAATTTGTTGCAATTGCTTTTTCATGTTGACCAGTACAAGATGTAACTAGGCTTGTCTGAATGCAGTATCACTGTCACTTTGATGAAAGTGACTTCAACACATGTATTGAAAGCGAAGATAATCTTATTTCGGACATTGTGCATCTTGACCCAGTGGGTAAAAGTGACCATGATGTTTTGGCATTTCAGCTTCACATTTCTAATAAAAAAGTAAAAAAAACAGGTTAAGTATATTTACAAACTTAGCAAGGGTGATTATTGTAAGTTTAGAAAGATTGTAAATGATCATGATTGGTCTGTGATGTCAGAAATGAATAGCGAAGAGAGTTGGAACTACATAAAAAGATTACTGCATAATGGTATGGAGAAATGTATCCCTAAAGTTAAAGTTAGGGATACTAAAAAAGTACAACCTGTATGGATGAATAAGACAGCGTTCAGATGTATCAAAAAGAAATATAAACTATTCAAAAGATACCTCACCACTAAATCAGGTTATGCTTATCTGAAATACATAAGGAAAGAAACAAATGTAAAAAGTTGTTAAAAGAATAAGAAGAGATTATGAGAAGCAGATCGCCAATGAAGGTAAAATAAATCCAAAAAAGTTTTGGAGGTATGTGCAACAGCAAATGAAAATGAGTACAGGTATAAGTGCATTAAAAAGACCTGATGGTACATTTGCGGTGGATGACATGGATAAGGCTCAAATGTTAAATACATTTTTTTCAAGTGTATTTACCCAAGAAAATTTATGCGACATTCCGGACTTGAGAGAAGGATGTTATTCAAATGGGTAATGTTAACAGAAATTCGAGTAACTCCCAAAGCTGTGGAGAGTAAATTAAAACAACTTAACCCAAATAAGCACAGGGTCCTGATTTATTGCCACCAAGGGTACTAAAAGAGCTATGTGAGGAACTATCTGTTCCACTGTGTTCATTTTTTAATAAGACACTTGAAACTGGTGTATTACCTGAAGACTGGAAAACGGCAGAGGTGACAGCGATTTTTAAGAAAGGTACAAAATGTGAACCAAGCAACTACAGACCTGTAAGTCTTACTTGTATCTTATGCAAGGTTTTAGAAAGTATTGTCAGAGACTCAATGGTCTCCTATTTTACAGATAATTTATATTCTAAATGTCAGCATGGTTTTCGAAAAAAACGATCATGTGTCACACAGCTGTTAGAGGTTATGGAGGATATTTATATCTAGATGGCAGACAAGGAATTGATATCATATACATGGATTTTAGAAAAGCTTTTGATACGGTTCCGCATAAGAGACTCCTTATAAAGCTAGCAGCATACGGTATTGGTGGCACCTTATTAAAATGGATCAAAAACTTTCTGAGTGATAGAACTCAACAAGTCAGAGTAGGGGCAGCCAAATCAAAGAAATGTAATGCACTTAGTGGTATCCCTCAAGGAAGTATACTGGGACCGGTTCTTTTCATTATTTTTATAAATGATCTACCAGATAACCTTGTCAGTCCATGTAAAATATTCGCAGATGATACTAAGATTTACAATTGTACATCAAAGAGTACTTGTATTCAAAACGATATCTACAAACTGCAAGAGTGGTCTGAGTCGTGGAATCTGTATTTCAACATGACCAAGTGTGGTGTATTGCACGTCAGGAATAATAATCAAAATAATGAATATAAAATGGAGAATGATGTTTATCACCAAGTAGAGACTCTTACTGAAGAAAAAGACTTGGGTGTTACCTTCGATAGCAGGTTGTCATTTGACCCTCACTTACAGAGAGTGGTAAATAAAGCTAACCAGATGTTAGGTATCATAAAAAGGAGTTTTACTTATTTAGATAAAGATACTTTTTTGAAATTATACAAAGCTTTTGTCAGGCCACATTTGGAGTATGCTAATGTGATTTGGAGCCCTTTTTTAAAGCGTCAATCAATAATGTTAGAAAAGGTTCAAAGACGAGCTACCAAATTGCTGAAGCATTGCAAAAACTTATCATATAATGAAAGATTGAAATATTTGAATCTGCACTCGCTGAGGGGAAGAAGGATCAGAGGTGACCTAATTCAAGTTTATAAGATCTTTAATGGCTATGATGATATTGACATTGAGACATTCTTTTCTGCTGCACAAACTTCGAGTACTAGAAACTCTGAAGGAAAGATTTTTATAAAGCACTGTAACACTAATCAATGTAAATTTTCATTTTCTTATAGAGTTGCTAACCACTGGAATGAAATACCTACTACCATTAAATTTGCACCTGATATTAATACTTTCAAGAATTTTCTAGATAATGATTCAAAATTTAGAGAATTGTTCATGACTATGATGGATTGCAATGAAGATATTAATTGTTGCATGCCATATGACCCAAAAAGTGAAGAAATTTAGAGGGGACACATGATAGACCGCGAGGTCTAGGCTAATGAAGCCAGTCCCTACTACTACTACTACTACTACTACTACTACATGTATACAATGTGTATGCACACAAATACACACACACACTCTCTCTCTCTCTCTCTCTCTCTCTCTCCTCTCCTCTCTCTCTCTCACACACACACACACACACACACACTCTCTCTCTCTCACTGTCTCGTTTTATTTTGTTATGCCCCCACATGAACACAGTGGAGTCGCCTAATACTAGTAATAGAAACACACCATGGTAAAGCAAATTATTTTCGTGAGCATATGAATGACAGCTGGGTGATGTTAAAGCGGAAATCAGATCTTGATTAGATTCTAATATGTAAGATTCATAGAATGATACTCTGTGTCCCATGATTTATCAAATAACTAAGAGTGGCAGTAAACTGAGCAACTATTCAATCGGGGACAGTTGTCAGTTTCTCCAATTTCCTGGAGTTCCGACTCAGTCACTGAAGTGAGACTGTTTGCCTAGTTCAGCAGGATTGTAGGAAAAAAAGTCAACGGGAAAGAAAGTCAACGGCCCTAACCCTAACCCTATCCCTAACCCAAACCCTAACCCAAACCCTATCCCTAACCCTATCCCTAACCCTAACCCTGACTTTTTTGCGTTGACTTTCTTTCCCGTTGACTTTCTTTCCGATCACCGTTCAGCAGACAGAAAGGTTTTGTCACCACGAATGCAGGCTACCTCACCTGAGCCACTGGATGCATTTCAATTTTAAGTAGTACTTACCCGTGTAAATATCAACTTAAGTTTACTTGTGTGCCATTCTAGTCTAAGGTCACTTCACTCTCACAAGCCGATACACCGGAACTAGCAAACCGAAACTGCCAAGAACCGAGGGTGCGTTCAGTCGCGCTTGTTGTATCCTACATGTTGCCACATTTTACCTGTGTCGTTCAGACAGCACAACTGTATTTCCACATCAATTTTCATTTGTACAACTCTGTTTTTGTACCACATACTATATTTTACTACATTTATCACTCAGTCAGCTCTTCTGTCACTTCTTTGTCATCAATCGAAGGAGAGAAGTATAGACTGAACAAACCAACGAAATGTTTATTGAGGGAAAGGAATAAGCACACTAAGTCAGTGGCTTTTCCCCCCATCCAGCCCCAAACAAAGGAAAATTATCAAAACATATGAAAAAAAAACATCGCACAGAACTGCATGTCAACACATATAGGCCTACAACAATGAATACATCAGAATGAAGAATACACTATATTTTTTTTTCGAAGATTAGGGGAGGGAAAGGGGGAGGGGCATCGGCAACTAAAAATGAGATGAAGCATGGTAAGATTTTGATGGATGATGGGTTTAGGTTTAGGTTTAGGTTTGTAGGGACAATTGCCTTTAGCAATTATAGCCAGAACTGGCTTTACATGTCCTTCTATGTGTTATCTGTCTTCACACGGTCCGGTCTTTAACTCGCTCAAGTCTTTATTTATCATCGTCAAAATAAATAGTCTTCAATCATACACTATCATCGATAGAGCTTTTGAAACGGTTAGTATTTTGTGCACGTTTAATGTTAGGGGTTAAATTTTATTCCCAAAGATTTGTTACTCTGTTACTAACAGAAAATTTCCTTAGGTTAGTGCGATAATATGATAAATTTTATCCACACTGTTTCTGGTAATATCAACTCTTGATGCAGTAAAAAATTTTGTAATAGGAATATTGTCAACACAATTAAATATTTTATAGACTTGGATCAAATCGCCCCTCGTCTTGTTTTTAGGGTAGGCAGTCCAAGAGCTTTTAACCTACCTTCATAGGAAAGATTTTGTATATTCTTTACAAGCTTTGTTGCTCTTCTTTGTACTCTTTCCAAAGCAGCAGACTGCCTCTTTAATCAAGGATACCAAATTGTATTGCCATTTTCCCCAAATGAGGTCTAACGAAAGCCTTGTATATTTTTGTAAAAAATATCTTTATCTATATGACTAAAAGTACGTTTAATTTTTACCAATCATTTTATTAGCTTTATTTATAGAGTTTTGAATATGCTTATCGAATACCAGGCCAGAATCAAAAGTGACACCAAGATCTTTTTCATAATCACATGTTGAAATATCTGCACGCTCACCAGTATTACTGTTTAGCATTGTATATTGGTATCTTGGGTTCTTACGTCCAACATGTAACACGTTGCACTTGTCCGCATTAAAATGCAAATTCCATGTGGCAGACCTTTTGGGATAAATTATCAATATCATTTTGTAATGTATTATGATTATAAGTTGTATTATAAATTTTTGTATCGTCTGCGAATATATTGCAAATACTTTCCACCGAGTTTGGCAAATCATTTATAAATATTGTAAATAATACGGGACCCAAAATACTCCCTTGTGGTATACCACTTAGAACTTCCGTAAAATCTGAATATGAGCTTCCTACTCTAACTCTTTGCTGTCTTTTAGTTAAAAAATCCCTTATCCATGTATGCACTCTACCTGTAATTCCATATGATGATAATTTCACTAATAGCCTCTCATGGGGAACAGAATCAAAGGCCTTGTTGCCATTATCTAAAAGTTTTGTTAAATCCTCCATGACAAGTAGAAGTTGTGTTACACAAGATCAATGTTTACGGAAACCATGCTGGCACTCTGTATATAAATTATTCAAAGTCATATGATCTACGATCACATCCCGTATAATTGATTCCATAATCTTACAAACAATTGATGTAAGACTAACTGGCCTATAATTTTCGGATCTGTCCTAGTACCTTTTTTAAATAAAGCTGTCACATTTGCAGACTTCCAGTTCATTGGTACCACACCTGATTCAATTGACTTATTAAACAAAATACTGAAAGGTAATACTAGTCTCATTATATGACTCCTTAAGAACTCTTGCAGGGATCATATCAGGTCCACAAGATTTATTTGGGTTTATATTTTTAAGTCTCTCTCTAACTGCACTGGGTGTAATACACATATCTGTTACGGTGACTCCACTGGACCTTGAACCACTTTCCAAGATCGGAACATTACTATTATCTTCTTTTGTGAAAACACAAAGAAAAGAAGTCATTAAAGTATTTACCTTATCTTCATCTGACACTGCTAAACCACCATTTTTTGTTTCAGTGGACTAATGCCAATATTTGTTTTGGTCTGTGATTGTACATTTTCCAAAACTTTTTAGGATGATCTTTACAATTAGATGCAACTTTTTTTTCGAATTCGATCCTTTCTTTTCTTTTTATTTTTTCACATTTATTCCTCATCCTTATATACTCATATATTCACTACCTTGTTTAGTGCACATAAATCTTTTATATGCATTTTGTTTTTTTGTAACTTTCCTCCAAGCTTCTATCCAACCATATTGGTTTTTTCAATATAGGGTGTTGAACACTCTTTTTTTGGAATATATTTATCAATACACTTATGAATAGTGTTCTTGATCATTTTCCAACACTCATCCACATCCAAGAGGGTACTTTCACACCAATTTATCATACCCAAATCTTTTCTTAAATTATCATAGTTACCCTTATTGAAATCATATCTATATTCGCCCTTTTTGGATTCTTTTTTTCCCTCTATGTACAGAAAAAATTATAAAACCTCGTGATCACTTTTTTGCAACTGGGGCACTATGTTCAGTATCTGAAATCATTCTTTCGTCTGTAACCAAAACTAAGTCTAATATTTCTCTTTCTGATTTAGTTTTTCCTTGTCAGAATTTTTTACCACTTGAGTAAGATATACATCCCTTAGACACTCTATAAAGTGTTCATCTCTCTCATTTGACCGGTGTACCTTTCCAATCAATATCGGGATAATTAAAATCACCCGTAATACACACAACATCATAACTCTATTGCTTCCATTTTCATAAGTTTAAAAAAGTTTTTCATCATTTTCTTGTGATGAAGCAGGATTTCTGTATGTGTTTCCAAATAAAACAGTCAAATTTTCTTTACTTTTAAATTGAATCCAGACACTTTCTTCAAATCCACATCATTTAGTTCCTTAACATTCGTAAGCACATAAATATCTCTTAACATATAAAAGGCACCTCTTTTAGAATTATTACTTATAAACAAATCATAACCAGGAACTGTGTAACGATAAGATGCTTGTTTCAGATATGATTTGTTTTTAAAGTGCAAGACATGCAAAGTAATCAGTTATCTTGTAAGTCTCTCTCTCTCTCTCTCTCTCTCTCTCTCATATATAATATATAATATATATATATATATATATATATATATATATATATATATATTGTTGGCATCCGTTTTGTCTCGGGAGACGATGGATTTGCGCCCTTTACAGATGTTTCCTTTGGTCATACAGCGTCTGCTGTGGCTGTATAGACCCACATGGGAGTGGCAGTCTCTGCTGCATTTGATGACTTGAAGGCCGAGTCAGCTGCTGGCAGCAGCTGCTTGTACATATTCAATTATAAACAAAGCTTGCTCTTATGTCTTAGATTGAAGAAATAGGGGGATATAAGCATTCATATCTGCAGTGGTAGTTAATACTGCCTTTAAATAACAGTATGTGCTCAAGTGGGTGGATGGGGAAAAATAAAAAACTGCTTCTCAAAATGAGGCAGTATTAACTACCACTGCAGATATGAATGCTTATATCCCCCTATTTCTTCAATCTAAGAACATAAGAGCAAGCTTTGTTTATAATTGAATATTTCTTGCAGTAATTGCAACACCAAGCTGCTCTGTAAGTTGCTGGAATGGTGATCAGTACTTATCCTTGGAATTTATTAGTTTATATATATATATACATATATATGTATATATATATATATATATGATCAGTATATTTAAAATGCCTAAAACAATTTTTTAAGTGCTCAACCCCTTGGGGAGCAACATTAGTTAAAAATAAGTTAAGAGGAATCTTAAAACTATCTACAAATTTGTTTTCAAGCGTGTTGCGCTGTCATCAGGATGGTTTTTGGTTTCCCCACCGCCGATGTTATATAGCGTGTGGGCTCCCGTTTGCGGTTGTTTGCACGTGCGGGTTGGCTGCATGTGTTTTTTGGGGGGTTTCAGGTTTTTTTTTTGGGTGTGTTCACTAACAACGATTTCCATTTATGCCTGCAGTTGTTTACTATTTCTGGTTTTGGTGTTTAAAGTTGCTAAGTGTGGTTGCATAGTATTAAACCATTTTTCAGTTAAACATAGGTTGCACCTTTTTGAAACATTGCTGTATGGTGATGCTCTTTTTATGATTTTCCAGGATATATTGTAGCTTGTTTTTGCGTCTTTAAGTTTCCAGATATATTTGCTCAGTTCTGTTTGGTTTTTATATTTTTCTTTATTAAATGACTGTTTGTGGTTTGCATATCTGGTTTTGAAGTGGTTTTCAGTGATCCCTATGTATGTTTCTTTTTCATTTTCTGATGTCACAGTAGCCTGGTATACAATGTTATTGTGAAGACATTTATTGTTTAGTGATAGATAGTTTTAAGATTCCTTTTTAACTTATTTTAACTATATATATATATATATATATATATATATATATATATATATATATATATATATGTATATTGGGATAGCATTCTTCTTAAAACTGAAAAGCCAGAGGAGTCAAACTACCACTGTCCACGGTCACTGAGGAGAAACAATCAGGTTTCGAAATACTGGTATCTGACCCGGAGTTATAAGCTTATGAAGGCTCATTTGAGAAGCATTTATTTCCCATTCACCCACTCAAGCACATACTGTTTGTTAGGCAGAATTATCTACCACTGCAGATATGAATGCTTATCTTTCCCCATTTCTTCAGTCTAAGAGTAAGAGCAAGCTTTTACCGATAGATACCGATCTTTCGAAACCTGATAGCATTCTTCTTAAAACGAAAAGGCAGAGGAGTCAAATTACCACTTTCCACGGTCACTGAGGAGAAACAATCAGGTTTCGAAGTATCGGTATCTGACCAGGAGTTTTTATGTTAGTGAGTTTCCTCCCTATTGGAGATTGTCTCTCCCTTGGAGACTATAAGCCTGCTGAAGGCTCATTTTGAGAAGCATTTATTGTATTTTTTCCCCATTCACCCACTCAAGCACATACTGTTAGTTAGGCACAATTATATACCACTGCAGATATGAATGCTTATCTCCCCCTATTTCCTCAATCTAAGACATAAGAGCAAGCTTTGTTATATAATTGAATATTTTCTTGCAGTTATTGCAACACAAGCTGCTCTGTAAGTTGCTGGAATGGTGCTCGGTACTTATCCTTGGAATTTATTAGTTTATTGTTATTTAGTCCCTTGCGGATTCATTCCAAAGAATTGGCCCTCAGCACTTGTGTCTAAGAGGTTATCTTTTTTTATTTTCTATTTTTCACAAGAAAATGTAGCTTGTTTTGTTCCTTCATGATTTCCTTTTGCTTCTTAGGTGGCACCTTTAGTTGGTTTTTTTAAAATCAACAAACATACTACGGTATTGCACACCAGCCTTTTCTTGGATAGCATTCTTCTTAAAACCGAAAAGGCCAAGGAGTCAAATTACCACTTCTGCGGTCACTGAGAAGAAACAATCAGGTTTTGAAATAGCGGTATCTGACCAGGAGTTATATATTAGTGAGTTTCCTCCCTATTGGAGATTGTCTCTCCCTTGGAGACTATAAGCCTGCTGAAGGCTCATTTTGAGAAGCATTTATTGTATTTTTTCCCCATTCACCCACAAGCACATACTGTTAGTTAGGCACAATTATATACCACTGCAGATTGAATGCTTATCTCCCCTATTTCCTCAATCTAAGACATAAGAGCAAGCTTTGTTTATAATTGAATATTTCTTGCAGTTATTGCAACACCAAGCTGCTCTGTAAGTTGCTGGAATGGTGCTCGGTACTTATCCTTGGAATTTATTAGTTTATTGTTATTTAGTCCCTTGCGGATTCATTCCAAGAATTGGTCCTCAGCACTTGTGTCTAAGAGGTTATCTTTTTTATATTTTCTATTTTTCACAAGAAAATGTAGCTTGTTTTGTTCCTTCATGATTTCCTTTTGCTTCTTAGGTGGCACCTTTTAGTTGGTTTTTTGAAAACTCAACAAACATACTACGGTATTGCACACCAGCCTTTTCTTGGATAGCATTCTTCTTAAAACCGAAAAGGCGAGGAGTCAAATTACCACTTTCTGCGATCACTGAGAAGAAACAATCAGTTTTGAAATGGCGGTATCTGACCAGGAGTTATATATTAGTGAGTTTCCTCCCTATTGGAGATTGTCTCTCCCTTGGAGACTAGGCCTATAAGCCTGCTGAAGGCTCATTTTGAGAAGCATTTATTGTATTTTTTCCCCATTCACCCACTCAAGCACATACTGTTAGTTAGGCACAATTATATACCACTGCAGATATGAATGCTTATCTCCCCCTATTTCCTCAATCTAAGACATAAGAGCAAGCTTTGTTTATAATTGAATATTTTTTGCAGTTATTGCAACACCAAGCTGCTCTGTAAGTTGCTGGAATGGTGCTCGGTACTTATCCTTGGAATTTATTAGTTTATTGTTATTTAGTCCCTTGCGGATTCATTCCAAGAATTGGCCCTCAGCACTTGTGTCTAAGAGGTTATCTTTTTTATATTTTCTATTTTTCACAAGAAAATGTAGCTTGTTTTGTTCCTTCACGATTTCCTTTTGCTTCTTAGGTGGCACCTTTAGTTGGTTTTTTGAAAACTCAACAAACATTCTACGGTATTGCACACCAGCCTTTTCTTGGATAGCATTCTTCTTAAAACCGAAAAGGCCGGGGAGTCAAATTACCACTTTCTGTGGTCACTGAGAAGAAACAATCAGGTTTTGAAATAGCGGTATCTGACCAGGAGTTATATATTAGTGAGTTTCCTCCCTATTGGAGATTGTCTCTCCCTTGGAGACTATAAGCCTGCTGAAGGCTCATTTGAGAAGCATTTATTGTATTTTTTCCCCATTCACCCACTCAAGCACATACTGTTTAGTTAGGCACAATTATATACCACTGCAGATTATGAATGCTTATCTCCCCCTATTTCCTCAATCTAAGACATAAGAGCAAGCTTCGTTTATAATTGAATATATATATATATATATATATATATATATATATATATATATATATATATATATAATTATACATACATATGTTACAGTCAAATCGGGAAATCAGGCATTCTCCGAGAATGCCTGAAAGTTTAGGCATTCTCGGTAATCCCTGGTTTGATCAGGCAATACCGGTAATGACTGAAAATTTTCAGGCATTATCGATGATTGACTGAAATAGGCTGTCAGGCATTATCGGAGAATGCCTACCGCTCACAATCTGTGTTTCTGGTGAGAGTCTCTGTGTTTCTGGTGAGAGTCTGAAAGCATTTCAGCACATAGCCTACTATAAAACTTTGAATGGCTGGGGTCGTAATTGGTTTCATGCCTCTTTTCCATCAGGAAGGTAGTGCTGTCCAGCCATCAACTGCTTGTACTGACCATCGTCCATTGACTGAAAGTCAATCAGGTCAACTTGACACCTGGAAGAAAAATCACTTGAAAGGATTGGGTTTCACAACAACTCCTTTTGTTTTTTGTCGCTTTGTCTTTTCTGGCACACCTTGCAGAAAGACTTGAAAAGTTCAACGCTTTCTCTGTGCACATTTGCAAATTTCTGTTCAAGTTCCTTTAGAACCCACAGCCCTGATGTGGCCCTTTGCGGTCGGCTGGGCTATAAGCAACATTATCTTATCTTATCTCCTTTAGAACCCTATCCCTTCCACGTGTCCTGTGGCAAGATGAGCTGTTCTGATCACGTCGAATGTGTCTTCAATTGTCACATAGGAGATCGGGGTTTCAGCAGGTGACTTTCGTTTCTTTATCAGCTTGTCCATGTGCCCACATCGAAGGATTTCATACCTGATTCAAAATCAAGAGATCATTATTTTATTATCTGTATCTGCGCGTGTGTGCGTGTGTGTGTTGTGTGTGTGTGTGTGTGTGTGTGTGTGTGTGTGTGTGTGTTAGAGAGAAGTGATAAAATTCTTGATGCAAGGAAAAGCGAGAACAAGGAGAACAAAAATGAAAATGGGAAACAAAAGTAGGCCTATGGGACATGTGCGCAGAGAGAGACAGAGAGAGAGAAAGAGAGTCAGTTAGTCAGTCGCAGAGAGAGAGATACATACATCGAGACAGACAAACAGTGACAGAGAGAAGTGACAGAGAGAGACAGAGACAGACAGAAAGACAGATTTGAGAGAGAGGGAGGAACGAGAGAGAGAGAGAGAGAGGAGTCTACTTACTTCGAAAACAGTGTCACGTGGGTGATGTCACGTGGTAATTGTTCAAGGGAAACGCTATGCTCAATCCCAACTCAATCGCGCTAACCACACAAACATCAAACTCAAACACGGAAATCGAGTACAAAAAAAAACTGAAACTTTACTGTCACAAAAAAAACAGATGTTCACAACATGTTTACATACATATATAAGGATGGGTATACATTTATAACTTCAAAAGGGATGTAAATAAATGGAAGGGACACACACACCACGCGTACACACACCCACACACGCACTCACACACACACACACACATACCCACACACACGCAAAATAATCGAATCCCTCTCCACTAACATTCACGCCCCGGCCGGATTCTGGGTGGGGCCAGAAGGTAAGGTAAAGCCGGAATGCAATCAAAGGGTCAAGGGAGCTTAAAAAAAACAGGAATGCTTGCCAAAAACTGATCCTCGAAAATTAAAATAGGGATGATCAGGATTGCCAAGATACAAATCAAGGACAACAACCTGTGGATGAGACAGGATTACGGTTCGGAAGGAGACATTTTAGCACTAGATCATTAAATAAGCGAGGCCAAAACAGAGGGGAGCGTCTTGGGCAATACCCTTAGAATGGGGTAGTATACTGGGGAAGTTCAACTGCTAAGGGCTGTAACAAACATCCAACATTAATTTCACTCTTTTTTTTAAACGCTAACAGACAAAGGGACAGTTCATCACAGAAAGATTGATAAACAATGCATGGTTACACTTGACGACATAGATAAACTGGACCTGCACAAAAAAAACAAACACCATACAGCGGCGACAAACCCTGGAAAGCATGTATATGTGGAAATGCCCAACACAACATTCATGTCAGGCAAACATAGCTATAATAGAATATTACAGCGCTCTGCTGACAAAACTGATTTAAAGCCTGTCCTTTATCTCTGCAATAAAACGTGGATGCCAGACTTACGGACCGATCCCCCCAAAGCCTCAACCGTGTGACAGTCCTGTGCGGGTCCAGCGAGGAAGAGGGCGCGTTGTCCGTCGGATGCACACCACGACAGGATCGCGTCCTTTCTCCTTCCAAGGAGATACAGTTACACACAAAGAGACCACGAAGGTCCGAAGATGAAGGAGAAATACACTCCAGTCAGGCACACAGGTGTGGCGGCCGTCCAACACCTGTACACAACAGGTAGGGCAGTGACACCAGCGACCCACGAAGCTGTAGTGGTAGAGAGTGGGGTCGCCGGCGCAACACAAATGCAGGGTCAGGCTGAAAGTCCTCTCTCCCAAAGATGGTGCACGGCAGCAGGTGCGTCCTCGTTCCGACCCCGGGGCGAGGAGTCCTTGCGGGTTCCCGGGAGAGGGGGCGAGGAGGGGGAAGGGCTGAAGACTGGGAGAGGAAAGGGGAGGGACGATGTGGGCGAAGCAGAAGATGGAGGTAGTTGGGTCAAGCCGTGGTCGCAGCAGCAGCTGCGTACCGGTGGCTGCAACAGCAGAAACCGGAAGGGCGCGCGAGACCCGCTACAGATGCAAGGTCAGCGGCAGCAGCAGCGGCACACAGGTAGGTCAGCCACTGGTGAGGGAAGGAGGAAAAAAACCACCAAGGAGAGAAGTAGAAGAACAAGAACAAGATCCTTTAAGAAGAAGTGTAGAAGCAGAAGTCCTGGAAAACACACAAAAGATGGTTTCCCATATAAAATGGTTGCAAAGCAAAAAACCCGTAAGCAGACATCCATTACCGAGAGCAACAAGGACAGGCACTGGCAGAGCGCTGGCTAATTACAGTTCTCAAATAGAATTAAATACATTTCCCCCGGTTCAGACATTTTGTCTACATAATATTTCCAATACACGTTCACTACCGTTTATGTCAAACACCCCGGGGTGGGCTCTCTTGAATTAAAAAAAAAACGAATCATCTCCTCGGGACAAACTCTTTGCTGTTAACAAAGGCCGGAAGCATTAACAGCGCCACATAAACTTATGGGCGCTCTAAATATTTACAAAAATGACAACAAAAATGGTAAGAAAAAACCCAAGTCCTGAACACACGCATTTACAAGTGACGACCACTAACACACAAAACACGTGTGGAGAAAACACATGACCGGAATGCGGTACAGGCACGCGACAACACACAGAACACAGCAACACTACATATTTGGAGGGGAAAATGGATAACACGCCCTACTGCTGTAAAATGAAAAATAAAATGGCCTAGAAGTAAACGAATAATTATAAAGTTGGTATACACGAAAAGGTAATATGATAAACGAAAATAATACTCAAACACAACAAAATAAATATTGAAAGAATTAAAGTAATAGCTGGGAGGAAAACCAATTCTTTAAAATAGATTTGGAAATAAATAAATAATAAAAGAAAAAAAATATGAACTAACTACGCAATGTACTCACCAACTAGACTTGTGAAAGGGACTCCTTGAGGAGCCGGAATAGTAAGCCTGCACGGCTCGTATCCCCGGTCAGGGCCTAAAAGTTTAGAAAAAAAAAACAGGCTCTGCCTCCAAGTGAATCAGGGATTCACGACTGTCGATATGGTCACAGGAATATAACAAAAAGCTGGACAAGACGACAGCACTCCTATGGAGTACAATAGTTTGGTTCAACCCAAAGGTAAAAACCTGATGCCAAGAGCCCGGAGATATGGATCTCCCAAAAAAAAATGCAACGCAGTTTCCTCAAAGGCGAAACGGTGGTGGCTCCCGAGGGATATGGATCCCTCACAAAAATACAGTTACAAGGAAAACCTGCATGCATAAGGCTTGCACGACACGTTATCTTTCCTCCCACTCTCCCAACCCAATCTCGACTGCCTCGGTCGGTTTCAAAAAAAAACCTGATCGGCAGGTGAGAGGAGGCTCACTCAGCCTACGTTTAACCCCACGTGCAACCGAGTCCACACGGAAAACACATGACAATGCAGGATGGAAGGTGGGCTGCAGAGAGTTTAAAAGCTAAAATAAAAGTTTTTTTTTTTTTAAGACACAAGACACTCTGCTTAAGGTTACATTTTAACCAAACTAACCCCTACACAAATTCTTCCCTCTGGACAAAACGGACCTTGAACATGACAGTTGGAAACATGCAGTGCGTGACACACCCCCCACCCTAAAAGCTCGGTACTAATGAGGTACCAGCTACCCAACCTGTCCCATGTTCAAAGGTACATTGCAAAGTAGAAAACGAGAAGAAAAAAAAAACATCACAAATCACGGTCCATAATACACACAGCTCAGCGAATCTCCCGGTCAGCACCGAAGAACAGGAAACAGCCTATGTCTCCATCCTACTAAGAAAATCCGCCTCTACATTGTCCTTGCCAGGCTAACTGGAGCTTGTTATGCATGGACGGAGGAGAAGGAGCACCTCATCTCTGGTTCGAACCACCGTTCACGAGCCTTCTTATCAAAGATCCGTTTATCCCTCTCCTGAGCTCGCTTGAGATGAGATGAAGCCAGTTCGCAGGTCTCTGCAATCCTGTTCCTCAAGTCAAGCCATATGCGACTTCTGTCTGTTTTTCTCCTCGGTTTCTCTTGTGTCCACATGCTCTTCAATACGGACATTGGCCCCCTTACCGTTCGTCCGTACAACAATTTCAAAAGGAGAAAAACGCATGGTCTCCTGTGGCACTTCACGGTAAGCAAAGAGGACACCTGGATGTATCTATCCCACTCCTCGGTTGCTCTTGGCAGAGTCGCTTCAACATTTGTTTCAGTGTGGCATTAAAACGTTCGACCAGACCGTTTGCTTGCGCATGATAGGGGTCGTGGTCAACCGATGTATGTTGAGTAAGCGGGAAGACCTCGTGCATAACCTCCGACATAATTGTGTCCCTTGGTCGGAAAGTACTTGGTCTGGAATTCCAGTCGCGGTCCACATGCCCCAAAGTGCTTCGGCGACAGTTGGAGCATCTATGGACTTCAGAGAAACTGCTTCGGGGTATCTCGTGGCATAATCCACCATGACGAGGATGTACCGATGCCCTCGAACTGAAGCTGGGATGATGGGCCCCACTAAGTCCACTCCTACCTTAGAGAATGGTGTTCGTACTAGTGGCACCTTCCCTAGAGGAACTCTTGTGTTGTAGCCTTTGGGTGTTGTTCGTTGGCACACGTCACAAGAGCGGCAATACTGTCGCACATCTTTCTCCATGCCAGGCCAGTAGAATTCTTGCCTGATCCTCTCGAGTCTTCTTGACCCCTAAATGTCCAGCCATGGGGGAATCGTGTCCCAACTGTAGGACATTGTCGCGGAGAGTGCGAGGCACAACCAACTGTTCGAGCTTCTGGTTCTTCCCCTCAAAAGTTCGCTTGAGAACGCCTTTCCTCTTGGTGAACAGAGTCTGCCCAGCTCCCCGCCGAATCGGTGGGGCTTCCAAGTTCTTCGCACCTGATTGAGGGTAGGATCACGTTGCTGTAGATCCTTCACCTTGTCGGGGTCCACATCGCCACGCGCTCATCTTGAGTGGCCTCAATAGCGGTTTGAGGGGCTCTTGCTTCTGTTGGGCACGAGTGGTTGCCATCCTTGCACAGGCTTGAAGAGGTAGGTCAGTGGAGATGTCCCGAATTGTCCCATCCTCGAACTTCACCACGTTACCTATCAGCAAGGGATATGCAGGCTTGTCCACGCCGATCGCCCAAACCGTGCCCTCAAATATGGAGTCGACTACGGATCAGTGCAGTGGGCCGCTTGGACTTGAAATCCTGCCTCAATACCTGACACCTCACACATGGGTCCCAGTTCAGCCTCAGAAGGGATCAGACTCTGGTCAACAAAGATTGCTGATGCACCAGAATCCCTAATGGCATCTACGACATCACCCTGAACCACGGATGCGAATGTGGGGAACTCTGGTTCGCCTGACAGGGGTGATGCTCCATGTGCCACAGACTCCTGATCCAGCCTCACAAATTGAACAGCTGCTCTCAGCTTGGGGCACACATTTCTCAAGTGCTCAGTAGATCCACACTGAAAACACCGTCTTATACTTTGGGAGGACCCTGTTCCTTGACCGCTGTAAGTTTTCAATGACGGAACAGCAGGTTGTTTCTGGGGCGGTCCGTCAGATGGCTTGGGACTCTTGTTGGGTCTAGCGTCAGAATGAAAAAAACGCCTGGCATCCGCAAATGCTTCGGCAATAGTTATGGCCTCTTGGAACGATGCAGGACGGGCTTCTCCCAGTTTGATTCTTAGATCTGCAGACGCTACGTTGCTCAGCTGCTCCAGTAGGACTGCATCCTGTATGGGCAATCCTGAGGCATCCACCCAATAGTTCACGTCTTCCTTAATCGCTCCCCAAACTGGGGAAGGTTTCGTCTCGGCCCTTGTTCATAGTCCTAAACCGACGACGGTAGGACTCTGGCGTCATGTGGGAGCCGTTTGCGAAGGGCAGCTTTGAGATCCTCATAGGAACTGGGGGAAGGAATGTTGACCAACGCCTCCTTAGCCATACCCTGGAGACTCGACTTCAGTATACTGCCTTTTGACCATCAGTCATGCCAAAAGGGTCTACCAAATCCTCGAAGTGTTCAGGAACACGTCTAGGTCTTCCCCTGGTTGGAACAAAGGAATGCGGATCCGGGGCGGCTGAAACCCAATGCCCCTTACGTCCTGGGTTGCTCCTCTCTCGCTCCCAAGGTCATGCTCTCCCACTTCATGTCCTGATGCCACCGAGGACAGTCGCTCTGTCCTGGCTGCTCCAGGATCTGTCTGGTCTCAGCCCTACTTCTCTCAGCCTCTTCTCTCTCCTGCTGCCTGGCCTTCTCTCTCTCTTCTCTTTCCTCCTGCCTAATCCTAGCAGCCTCTTCACGCTCCTCCTTCTAATCTCTCTCTCGGCTCTTCTACGTGCCTCCTCACGCCTTTCAGTTTCCTCTCTCTCAGCTCTCCTACGTGCCTCTTCACGCCTCTCCCTAGCTTTCTTCTCGGGCTTCTCTCTCTTCCCTCTCTGCTATTCTCAACTCTCTCTCCACTTCTTGGCCTCCTGCTCCCTCTCTCCATTCTCCTGAACCTTCCCTCTCTATCCTCCACCTAAGATGATCCCTCTCTCTCTCACCCTCCTCACGTGGCCTCAGAGGTGCCCTAATGTCAGGAAGGATATCCACGATCGGCGGGCGAAGGGGGGTTCGTTGTACGGTGGAGGTCCAAAGTATTGGGGGGTAGGCCTGGAGGATGTGGAAACCGTGGACGTTCACGGACTGACTCAGTCAGAGTAGTAAGCCTAACTGGGGAAGGAAGTACACGACCTGCTGACAACGTGGTTACCATCCCAGGCGGCGTCGACAATGTGGTTATAACAGTGGTCGTCACACTCCCGGCAGGCGAAAGGAAAAGAGCTCTCCACAGAAGCTTTTCCCAGACCGGCTGCGGCAGCAGAGATAGATCGAGTCACTACCCTCTCAGTATCCATGTTTCGCAACCCGATTGATTCTCGGAAAGATAAGTTCCGGAACAGTGTACTAATCCTTGCACTACAGGTTCGACGAGCAGTACACACACAAAGCTTGTTCACGCGCGAGTCACAGTAGCTCGCAAGCCTAATGGACCCAACACAATGTCAGATCAATGCACGGTAAAAACTAAATCACAAGCCCCAAGTCAATGAAGTGAACTCTAGCAACAACCCATTGGTAGGCACTGTTGGTTTCACCGGCACCAAGTAAATCACCCACACGTGCGGACGTCGGCTAATGAATATATCAACACTAGCCTGGAGCCCTAACTCATGGAACGGAAACATCAACATAATCAAAATACAGAAACTGATAACCAGTAACGATCCTCAACCTTGGACTACTGCACTAAGTCCTGTTCACACAAAATAAACACTCGTGTATCACCAAAGTCCTTCCCACAATGTGTCTGAGCACACACACTGTAACCCGCTCAGAGCAGTAACAACGCCGAGCAATTGAAGAGCTTATACGGTATATCTCTGTCCACACACAAAGTATTTCTTCATTCAAAAATCAAATTTATGAATTCACTGCTAACGCACCCTTTACACGATCACAAGTTGTACAACTACACAATTCCTAACAATACAAACAGAGCCAACCAACACGAACTGACCAACTTCCGTAAAAAAAAACCTATTTATGTCCTAGATTACAAAAGAGAAGAAAACTGACACCTGTCACCACGACGCGACAGATTCAGCGGTAGACGAGGCCAAATCTAATGACGGGGAAGTTTCCACGGTCAGCGACTCTCGATCTGTGAGAGAATATAACCTAGCTAAACAACTTTCACAAAAGAACAATATAATGAATAAACAGCAGTAGAGGGTTCTAAGTCCACCTCCAAATGTTACCCCCTACTACGCTAGGGGTAACCCTCCAACCTCCCACAGCCTATTCCGTAAACACAATTCCAAGCACAAACACTACGCCAAAAACAACAAACACAACAGGCAGCGCAAAAGGTCAAGAAAGGTCACAGCGATCCGGACGAGCCCCCATAATGTCACGTGGGTGATGTCACGTGGTAATTGTTCAAGGGAAACGCTATGCTCAATCCCAACTCAATCGCGCTAACCACACAAACATCAACTCAAACACGGAAATACGAGTACAAAAAAAAACTGAAACTTTACTGTCACAAAAAAACAGATGTTCACAACATGTTTACATACATATATAAGGACGGGTATACATTTATAACTTCAAAGGGATGTAAATAAATGGAAGGGACACACACACCACGCGTACACACCCCACACACACGCACTCACACACACACACACACATACCCACACACACGCAAAATAATCGAATCCCTCTCCACTAACATTCACGCCCGGCCGGATTCTGGGTGGGGCCAGAAGGTAAGGTAAAGCCGGAATGCAATCAAAGGGTCAAGGGAGCTTAAAAAAAACAGGAATGCTTGCCAAAAACTGATCCTCGAAAATTAAAAGGGATGATCAGGATTGCCAAGATACAAATCAAGGACAACAACCTGTGGGATGAGACAGGATTACGGTTCGGAAGGAGACATTTAGCACTAGATCATTAAATAAGCGAGGCCAAAACAGAGGGGAGCGTCTTGGGCAATACCCTTAGAATGGGGTAGTATACTGGGGAAGTTCAACTGCTAAGGGCTGTAACAAACATCCAACATTAATTTCACTCTTTTTTTTAAACGCTAACAGACAAAGGGACAGTTCATCACAGAAAGATTGATAAACAATGCATGGTTACACTTGACGACATAGATAAACTGGAACCCTGCACAAAAAAAAAAAAACACCATACAGCGGCGACAACCCTGGAAAGCACGTATATGTGGAAATGCCCAACACAACATTCATGTCAGGCAAACATAGCTATAATAGAATAATACAGCGCTCTGCTGACAAAACTGATTTAACGCCTGTCCTTTATCTCTGCAATAAAAAGTGGATGCCAGACTTACGGACGATCCCCCAAAGCCTCAACCGTGTGACAGTCCTGTGCGGGTCCAGCGAGGAGAGGGAGCGTCTGTCCGTCGGATGCACACCACGACAGGATCGCGTCCTTTCTCCTTCCAAGGAGATACAGTTACACACAAAGAGACCACGAAGGTCCGAAGATGAAGGAGAAATACACTCCAGTCAGGCACACAGGTGTGGCGGCCGTCCAACACCTGTACACAACAGGTAGGCAGTGACACCAGCGACCACGAAGCTGTAGTGGTAGAGAGTGGGGTCGCCGGCGCAACACAAATCAGCAGGGTCAGGCTGAAAGTCCTCTCTCCCAAAGATGGTGCACGGCAGCAGGTGCGTCCTCGTTCCGACCCCGGGGCGAGGAGTCCTTGCGGGTTCCCGGGAGAGGGGCGAGGAGGGGGAAGGGCTGAGACTGGGAGAGGAAAGGGGAGGGACGATGTGGGCGAAGCAGAAGATGGAGGTTGTTGGGTCAAGCGTGGTCGCAGCAGCAGCTGCGGTACCGGTGGCTGCAACAGCAGAACCGGAAGGGCGGCGAGACCCGCTACAGATGCAAGGTCAGCGGCAGCAGCAGCGGCACACAGGTAGGTCAGCCACTGGTGAGGGGAAGGAGGAAAAAAACCACCAAGAGGAAGAAGTAGAAGAACAAGAACAAGATCCTTTAAGAAGAAGTGTAAAAGCAGAAGTCCTGGAAAACACACAAAAGATGGTTTCCATATAAAATGGTGCAAAGCAAAAACCCGTAAGCAGACATCCATTACAGAGAGCAACAAGGACAGGCACTGGCAGAGCGCTGGCTAATTACAGTTCTCAAATAGAATTAAATACATTTCCCCCGGTTCAGACATTTTGTCTACATACATATTTCCAATACACGTTCACTACCGTTTATGTCAAACACCCGGGGTGGGCTCTCTTGAATTAAAAAAAAAACGAATCATCTCCCTCGGGACAACTCTTTGCTGTTAACAAAGGCCGGAAGCATTAACAGCGCCACATAAACTTATGGGCGCTCTAAATATTTACAAAAAATGACAACAAAAATGGTAAAGAAAAAACCCAAGTCCTGAACACACGCATTTACAAGTGACGACCACTAACACACAAAACACGTGTGGAGAAACACATGACCGGAATGCGGTACAGGCACGCGACAACACACAGAACACAGCAACACTACATATTTGGAGGGGAAAATGGATAACAGCCTACTGCTGTAAAATGAAAAATAAAATGGCTAGAAGTAAACGAATAATTAAAAGTTGGTATACACGAAAAGGTAATATGATAAACGAAAATAATACTCAAACACAACAAAATAAATATTGAAAGAATTAAAGTAATAGCTGGGAGGAAAACCAATTCTTTAAAATAGATTTGGAAATAAATAAATAATAAAAGAAAATAAATATGAACTAACTACGCAATGTACTCACCAACTAGACTTGTGAAAGGGACTCCTTGAGGAGCCGGAATAGTAAGCCTGCACGGCTCGTATCCCGGTCAGGGCCTAAAAGTTTAGAAAAAAAAAACAGGCTTCTGCCTCCAAGTGAATCAGGGATTCACGACTGCGATATGGATCACAGGAATATAACAAAAAGCTGGACAAGACGACAGCACTCCTATGGAGTACAATAGTTTGGTTCAACCCAAAGGTAAAAACCTGATGCCAAGAGCCCGGAGATATGGATCTCCCAAAAAAAATGCAACGCAGTTTCCCTCAAGGCGAACGGTGGTGGCTCCCGAGGGATATGGATCCCTCACAAAAAATACAGTTACAAGAAAACCTGCATGCATAAGGCTTGCACGACACGTTATCTTTCCTCCCACTCTCCCAACCCAATCTCGACTGCCTCGGTCGGTTTCAAAAAAAAACCTGATCGGCAGGTGAGAGGAGGCTCACTCAGCCTACGTTTAACCCCACGTGCAACCGAGTCCACACGGAAAAACACATGACAATGCAGGATGGAAGGTGGGCTGCAGAGAGTTTAAAAGCTAAATAAAACTCAGTTGTTTTTTTTTTTTTTAAGACACAAGACACTCTGCTTAAGGTTACATTTTAACCAAACTAACCCCCTACACAAATTCTTCCCTCTGGACAAACGGACCTTGAACATGACAGTTGGAAACATGCAGTGGTGACAAACAGCTTGTACTGACGTGGAGTTTTCGACTTCCGTTTTCCATCATCTCTTCAAGTATTTGAAAATATTTTGACTTTGGCATCAAGTGTTTTTCATTTTTGGCGTACTTTTGAAAGAGTAACCGATTAATATCGGTCTTCTACCGATTCTGTTTCCTCCATTGCTACCCTCAACATTGAGAGCAACGTCACAATGGAACTAGCATTATACTGAAAGTGAACTCCAATCACTCCAAACTCAGCGAAAAGGGGAAAAAGTTAAAGAGACAATGTGCTATAAGAGAAACTCACAATAATTCATGCTCAAGGCCGGCTATGTAAAAACAAACTCCAATCACTCCGAATCCGGGCCCCAAAAAGGTTAGCCCACATGGTTCCGACATGCCAGTCTATCCCAGCCTCTCATCATCACGCGGAAGTGTTACACGCGGTAGGCCTAGTGCTACTCGCGTTAGTCTTACACACGCGATAGTGTTACACACGCGGAAGTGTTACACGCTGTAGTGTTACTCGCAGTAGTTTTACACACGCGATAGTGTTACACACGCGGAAGTGTTACACGCGGTAGTGTTACTCGCGGTAGTGTTACACTCGTGATAGTGTTACACGCGGTAGTGACGCTCGCGGTAGTGACCTGCACCCGTAAAAAACAAACTCCAATCACTCCGAACTCAGTGAAATGGGGAAAAAGATGAATAGACAATGTGCTAGAAGAGAAACTCACTAAAAATTCATGCTCAAGGCAGGCTATGTAAAAACAGACAAGGTCTCAGAACAACCCGTTTTGCCTAACAGTCAGGCAAAACGGGAAATTTGCACAAGTAGTTTTTAGTCATTTCCTGATAATGCCTGAAAATTTTCAGTCATTACCGGTATTGCCTGATCAAACAGGGATTTACCGTGAATGCCTAAACTTTCAGGCATTCTCGGAGAATGCCTGATTTCCCGATTTGACTGTAACATATATATATATATATTTCGTTGTTCTTATGATGATCACTCAGTGGGTGAGTGATCAAGGTGAGAATGAAATGCGGTCTTCTGTTTCTTAGGACAACTAAACAAAAGGATTATGTAATTCAGTGATCGAGCCAGAAGGTGAAACCTTGTGTAATATAGTCCTGGGTGGAGGAACAAGTGGAACACATGAACTGTTTTATTTTATCTATCTATATACTGTTGAATTGTCTAATCTCTTATCTTCGGAACACTTGTTCTCCATGCAGAACACTTCTTACTGTATTATCTTTCTTTGTTTCTATCTCGCTTTTGCATCCCATTAAAAAGGGGGATCCAATTTCTGAGACTGTGGGTCTGTGTAATCCACAAATTACGGAATAAGAACCAGCCGCCGTGGCAAAGTGGTTAGCGTTGCGGACACCCGGCTGGGAGGTCGTGGGTTCGAATCCCATCAGAGTCATGTGGGTTTTTCTGCCCGACCGGCTCCTACACAGAGTTGAGTTTGCTGCGGACTCAGTTGGGAAGACTGGAACCACACAGTCGAATTTCATCCACTTAATGAATGCGTTTCTGAGAGTGTTGCTCAAATTTCTGACCAACACTGCAGGTGCTGTATCTGTCAGGCTGGCTGATGCTGGGATATAGTATGAAAGGAAGCATAGAGTACAGCCCTGTCATGTGGTCTCAGACCGAAATGGAAATCCGTAGCATCATCTTAATCATCCTCATTCTCATCAATCAGCATAAAATAAAAATGTCTCAAATTCTGTGGCCCTTCATGCCCTCCTCTCATGGTGACCTCAATTTCGATGTCCTCTCCACGTCTGTGGCCTTGGTTTGGTTCCGTCAGGGTCGCCGATATCGGCGAGTCCATGGGGGCTGTCGTTGGACGGATGTGGTGGTGCCCTCCTGGGGCAGAGCTCACTCACGCCGGCTTCGCAACTAAGCAATTATTGTCGTCAGTAGGGGGCTTAGTAGGTGGTGTCTGCGTATGCCAAATTTTGCTCCAGGGACCAACAGGCTGAGTCACACTTTCCTTTTTTTAACATGCACGCTGGTGGCCTACTCATTTTTGAGTGAACCAGTTTTTTAGGAAGAGAAAAAGTATGTTAGATCAGAACAGGCGCCACTGAACACCACTAAAGTGACTAGGCAGTAGTGCAGCATCTCCTCCAGTGGGTTGCCTCTTGACAACTTGACATTGACTGCTCCCTGTGGATTGCCGGTGCAGGGGCTGCGGCAGGGCCGGCCGGGCTGTGGCTGTGGATGGAGTGTCGGAATGAGCGGTGTGGGTGGACTGCCTCTGAGGTGACGCAGAGGTTGGGACAGAAAAAAAACAAAAAAGTACGAATAAGAAGTATCAATGTTTTTCTTCTTTACAAAGTGTAGGTTAGCGAGATCCATGACATGATGCACAAATGGGGAGTGCTAAAAGCAAAAATTGTTTATTTGTTAACTCAAAAATTAAAACAATCTTTGCGCATACATAATTGTGAAGTAGCAGATGAGGTGTATCAAAATTTTTAAGTCGTTTTGATGAAAAACTGGATTTTTGTGAGTTTGTGAGCCTCGGGCCCATGAGCATGGTGAAGGTTAAACAGGTGAAGAAGCCCCATGGTGCATTACATGTGACGCATCTCTCTCTGCTATGCATGTTCTTGTAGAGAGTTGGGACTAAAATTATGTTATACATGAACACTTTATGGAAGACTTCATGAAAACTTTGGCTAGGAAGTGTTCTATCAGATGTGGTAGCTCTTTTCCTCAAAGAGATATACACTTTTTTTCATCCACGTTTTTCACAGAAGAAAGCTTTTAAGCAGTTTTACATGTTTTACAACAAAATCTAGCTCAATGTTGTGTTGTTTTTGTTGGCAATTGTATATGGAACTGACTTTGATGAGATGACAACCCTAACATGGCCCTCGTGGTTGGCTGGGCCAAAACAACATCAACTAAATTGAAACCATGCATCCTGGTGGTTCTCAGGAACAGCAAGCAAAGGCTGGAGCAACGTTAGCATGGAAAGCAATAAATAACTTCCTGAAGTGAAATTGCCGAGGTTGGGTATTCAAATGTCCTATGTGTCTACACCCATTTGTCCGAGATACCTACCTGAGACTGACTGTTAGCCATAGCTTGGTTGCATTGTATCATCTTAAACGATTGCTTTACACGGCAATTAATTCCAATCTAATTATTTACCCACAACTTGGGAGGTGTGTGTGTGTGTGTGTGTGTGTGTGTGTGTGTGTGTAGTGGTCGTCTTCCTCCAATTCATTTCGTAAAGTTAGTTGCAAGGCAGCTCAGGTGGTTGTCAGGATTGTCATACACTGGACAGGCTAACAAGCAAAGCTGAGACAAATTTCATCAAACCAGATTTGAAATTAGTGAGGAATTGCCCAGCAAAGCTGAAAAGTCTGTCTGCCAGAGTTTTCCATTTTCCTGCACCGAGCACCTCACTTTCATGGGGTAAACATATCATAAACATAGTTTGGAAATGAAGTTTTCTTTCTCTTGGCTTAGTGGTCTGCAGCATCTCTTTCTGTGTTACATGGAACGGTGTCAAATAAAGAAGGCTCACTGGTCCACCACCCAAAGGACATGCCTTAACACCAGACAGTCCCGTGCATTTGAAGCAGTTAGGGGAAAGATAACGCCTGTGTCTGTCTTTCTATCGCAGATAGTTACCTTTCCTCAATATATGGGTCAACCTGTCCCACGAAAACAGCGGGGTCACTCTTGGTGTACACCAGCTCCAACACAAATTGCCTCCCTTGCAGATTCCCAACTTTGTCTATCGACAGTGCTTTGAGTTCCATTGTGTGTCTGCAAGAAACTAATGCAACTGTTTGAAGATGGATGTGACATGATTATTTTTTCAACGTTCCTCCTCACCCTGGCTGCAGCATTCTGTACTTCTTGAAGATGTTAGCACCATTGCGCCATCACCATATTAAACAAAAGATCTATGTACTGCACATTATGTTCCTTCCCCTTTCAGCTCTGAATGAAAGGATATCATTGATTTCATTGTGTATTTTTGTGCGAGTGTATGAATCATTTTCATCTGAAATGAGAAAACTTGACTACCATTATTAGGTCAATCCTTTGTGATTTGATGTTTGTGAGAATTAACCTTTCTGATTATTTTTCATCGAAAAAAAAAATTGTCATACATAAAGACAATTAATAAGTCCATAGTATCACTGTGTGTGTGATGAATCTGAAATGAGATCATGGCTGACAATCATAACTGTCAGTGTGTGTGTGTGTGTGTGTGTGTGTGTGTGTGTGTGTGTGTGTGTGTGTGTGTTGTCAGTACAACACTATTATTGACAGTAAATGGTTTCAGTCAGTCAGTCAGTGTGTGTGTGTGTGTGTGTGTGTGTGTGTGTGTGTGTGTGTGTGTGTGTGTGCACTGTGTATTCGCACCTATGCACATGTGTGTTTATGTGTGTGCAAGTGTCACCGTGTGTATGAATATGTGTGTGTGTGTGTGTGTGTGTGTGTGTGTGTGTGTGTGTGTGTGTGTGTGTGTGTGAGTGCGAGTGTGTGCAAGTGTGTGTGTGAGTGTGTGTGTGTGTGGAGTGTACGCGAGCACCTCTCATATCCTTTTAATACGGCATCATATAAGACATTAGTTCAAACTTGGTTTTAATTAGCTTTTTTATTCAGAACTTGTCGACACACACAAGAAAGTACAGCCAAACGTAACATGAACGTGCCTATCAAGAAGTGATAACACACAAGATAAGTTGATGCTTGCTGTTGGTTTTGGAAGATTGTGCATGTTTGCCGACAGCACAAATCTAGCAATTAAAATATATGTTTCTTTTTTCAATTCACACATTCTGTCTTTCAAGCGTAAAGTCCTAACACTTTTGTATTTTGTTTTGTAATTTTGTAATTTGTTTCTTCCTTCGTTTGGCAGCACTGTAATTCTGTTTTTGTTTGTTTCACTTTCCACCTGCCACCTGCCATCACTCAACGTGAAACTTGTATTTTGCTTGTTTGTATTACTCTGTACATTCTGTCTTCAAATGTTCAGCAAACGTGAATGCTTGATACGCACAACTCCCTTCCTTGCGCAGACACACACTCACACAAAACCCAGCATTTGTCAACACTCATTTATTTTGACATTTCTGTAATTCTTGTAAATGTTTTCCTCATATAGGAAACATGTTCACTGTTCATTTCATAGCATACACAGATCTATTTAACATGTTCGTATAACCATAAACAAACGAGAGAAAACTAGGGAAACTGAAGCAGGGATGCGACAATTCCCCTGATGGCCATTGTGGACATGTTCTTTCATTCAGTGATCACATACAGCCATGCCAGTGAATTTCTGTTTGTTTGCTTTACTTGGTTTTGCACATCAATACAGTTTACAAAGCTCACAATTCTTTCATGGACATGCAAACCCATTTTTTTGTACAGAACAATGTAAGGGAGACTACTCTTGCCTTCAAGTGTGAGAACAGAGACTGAGGTGCTGAAGATAGGACTGGTTTTCACCAATCTGCTCTTTTACCAGCTTCAGTTTCAAGTTCAGTAGTCCTGCACCATCATAAAATGGTTCATATTTCAATTATTTGTCAAGGCAATAGTTGGCTATGGAGTTTCTGTGTGGGCGAAAATTTTGTTGTGGAAGGCATCACTAAATCAGTCCATGTACAGAGAATCAAAATGTGCGGTTGAGCAACGCCACTGGGAAAAAAACAGAAAATAAGACAGAAAAAAGAAAGAAAGAAAAAAAAACAATCTCCATGCCAGTCTGTCTAAAGTCTGGGCCAACAGAATAACACTCTGCTGCACTGTAAAGTTAGGCTGCCTTGTCAGCTATATTGTGGCGTCAAAATATTAAGCCATCTGCATAGCCGTCAATCAGTTTTTAGCATTTTAATCTTGGCCACTATCAAGATTCGCTTTACTGCTGTTCAGTAAATATTATACACAATATGTTCTGCAAACTCTCTTTGTCTTGTCTTGATAATAATTCACTTCAAACACCCACCAGGGCAAAATAAATCGCTTGGAAAACGTGGCAACTCTATACACAACCAGCACTACATGCTGAATCATAGGACGTCAAAATTAATAAAAGCAAGTATCGTCTTCCTTTCTTTATCGCTGAAGAGGACTGACACTACGCTCTATCAATAATTCCAGGGGCAACAATGGTCACGTTCAGCACTGTGTGTACTTGTTGAGTTTCACCAACGGCAGCTCATGATGATGCTGACTTTCATCTCTGATGAAATGCTGAGACAGTCTCCTGTGTTGCTGAAGGTTTGAATCAGGAGCAACGCTAAATGTCTACCCTCTTGGAAATCTACATTGTACAGATAACATGTGCTATGGAACCTTACAACTGGAGTTGAAAAAAAAAAAGAAGAAAATTTCTAAACTGATTAAAGTTTCATGCAAACGCACAGATATTTTCAAATGTTTGTCATCATTCAAGGGTCTGAAATTCTTGCAAATCCCGCTACAATCACTGCTGAAACACGACAAGACTGACATGTACCAAAGCTCTCATGTCATGCCATGCAGACATGCTCATGGCATCAAAGTTCTTGGGTTGAATGACAGTGTGTTTTCCTAATATTTTGTCACCTTATCTGCCTTTTAATTTTTTTTTTTTTTTTTTTAAAAAAAAAACAAATAACAAACATCACTATAAATACAACACAATTTCATTCTAAAGTTCTGCATAACTTGCTTGCTTCAGTGCAAGATTGGTAGTAAACATGCACATTTTACTTGTACAGTTGACATATCTGAAATAATATATAGAGATGATGAAGAGAGAGAATGGAAGAAAACAATGTTCATTATCAACTATGGTGAGAAACATACCTAAACAATTAGATACACACACATATACATAAATGCATGGTCATGTCAATCACAAGCATACTATCTCTTGATAATATGATATTGATATATGAGTTCAATTTAATACATAAACAAGAATATGAAACAAGTACCTATTTACATTGAAGGCCTCAAAATGTACACATCACACAAAACTCACAGACATATTACACAGTAATCATCTGACAATGCATCAAACTTTTCTCGTAACGAACCAAATAGAAATGTACAACTTGGTCAGTTTTACCAAGTTGTCTGGATACACACGGTCATAATGCCTGCCCTGTCCATCCTTTCAGTATCCTTTGCGGCCTCGAAATCGTTGCCTCATGTCCAACTGAAAAGAGATATTTTGTGTCAGCAAAAAAAAAAAAAAGTATTTACATATACTGATACCACATGCATGCATGTTTGTGCATGTGTACAAGTGTATGATGGGGAGAGAGAAATTTCATGTGAGCAAGAGGAGGGTTAAATGTGCTCAGAACATATATACTTGTGAAAGTGTGGAAGTGTATGATGGGGAGAGAAAAATTTCATGTGAGCAAGAGGAGGGTTAAATGTGCCCAGAGCATATATAACTGTGAATGTGAGCCTATCAAGAAGAATATGAAAAAGACAAAGGGAGAGAGATAGAGAGAGACAAAGAGAAAGAGAAGAGAGAAAGAGAGGAGGGAGGGGGGCAGAGAGAGAGAGAGAGTGTGTGTGTGTGTGTGTGTGTGCGCGCGCGCACGCACATGCGCACGCATGCTGTGAGAGCACATGTGCATGAGTTGACGGTACATGATACAGATGTATGTGTTGTGTGTGTTGTGTGTGTGTGTGCGTGCGTGTGTGCGCTTGCTTTTGTAAGTAATGGCCTGTACATGTCTTTCTGATAAAGTGATAAACTAAGGTCTTGCTTCACGTAAATGGAATGACTCAGAGCCTAATATTTCTCCAAAATATACTTTGCAGAAAATATCCTCCTCAGACTTATTTGGAGCACACACAGAGAAGAAGTAAAAAGTGGTACTGCGCTTTGGCAGAATGCTGACTATGGGAAGAGTGGCCACAATTTCAGAGTGAGGAATTTACTGTTACAAAAATGTCATAAATACAGAGGTCATACGAAGGGCACTGTTTAGTATCCATATTCCACATTTCCTATCCTGACAATCTGGTTTGACTTTGCTTGGTTGAGGAAATCTGGAAACCTCTTCAGTTTCTGGGAATCTTTGATCAGCTGGGTTGAAAAAAAAAATGAAAATAAAAAATAACAGGAATGTACCACAAACACAGAATACACACACACACACACACACACACACACACACACACACACACACCAGTCTCACATTCAACAGACAGAACAAGAGAGAACTAAGTGCTTACTAGAGATCTTTTGCATTCAAAGAAGGCAGCTCTCAGACTCTGACACTCCATAGGGAAGCTGGGATCATTGCCTAACTGGAGGCACTCCTTGGGTGTGCGTCCATCCTGATAACAGAACCGCACATCATGGCAACCACGCCTAAAAAAAAGAAATGACTCTCACGTTTACATGGAAGTCTTCATCAACTGGATAGATGATAAAACCCAAATTACTCTCATGTTTACATGGAAATCTTCATCAACTGGACTGATGACAATACCCAAGTAACAAAAAAAGGGGAAAAAAGGGTAATGATGATTCTGAGAATCTTATTTCACACAGAGCGGGTACAAACGTTTTCGCAAACATTACACGCATATTTCTGTGTTATACCATGCTGTGCTGGCAATGTTGCACACATGTGTGGCATCTTTTCCTTTCCATTCCAACCTTGCACCTACATTTGACTTTTTTTCAACTGGCATAAACTGCCACTGATGGGCTGAGAAACGTAACTCTTGAAACTGACTTTGACAGTATTTTGCCGTTCGTTTGATACATCTTTATACCCTACGAATACTTAAGTAACACAACCTAAGAGTAACTTGCATCCAGCAAAAATACACATTGTTCAGGTACATGGTGAATGAGCTAAAAAAAAAAAATGTACCTGGCGCTTAACCTGCTCCCTGTTCTGCAGCTGTGCCACGCACCCGATGTGAACTGACTTTTATTTTGAATCATTCAAACTGCAGCTTCATGGGTCACTGGGCACATGGATATCTGCTCTGAGTGCACAGGTCAAATCTACTGACCGCCAAACAAAATTTGTTTGCACCAAATGTAGTTCATGAAGAGGAAGAAGAACATATCAAATGACCGACAGTGATACAGGTCAAACATGACTGGCTAAACAACAAAACCAATTATGATGCATCACTCTGTTCTTGCTGTTCATATTTTGGCACTATGGACGACAGAGTTCAAGGCTTAGCATGCACATAAGACCATCTTTTGACTGCCATTTTGACTTTTCAACTTTTTTTTCTTTACTGACAGTGACACAGGTCAAATATGATTGGCTAAACAACAAAGCAGCCAATCATGATGCATCACTATGCTCTTGCTGTTCATATTTTGGCACTATGGAGAGCAGATTTTTTTTTACTGCTTATCATGAAGATAAGACTATCTTGACTGCCTTTTTGACCTTTCAACAATTTTTTTTCTACAATGTTTCTAAAGAAAGTAGTAAATCTTGATCAGTCTATTCAATCGACAGTCTGAATTTCAAACATTTTGATATATTATACCCATAAAGACTTTGCCAGTTCACATGTATTGGCAATCCATTTATGAGTCGTGCCATGAAAAAAAAACCCCGAGATATGCCCACAAAATACATTTATACAAGTAATATCTCATGTAGACCTGGCCATGATGAGACAATGAAAGAAAAAATATTGTTCATTGTGCCACAGTCACACACCAATGGAGGCAATGAGGATTTTGGAACTTACACTGATGTTTGCATCATACTTGTGAAGTACAACTTTGCAACAGCCTTTCAGCATGGGCCTATGTATTCTTTAAGAAGAACATTACAATCATGTCTGCTTAAAATCTGCTATAAGAAAGAAAACTATTGAGGACATTTTCAAACATCTTTATTTCTACATTTTTCATCAATCTAAGAATTTCAAGTGACTCCCTCTACCAGTTCTTCAATGTAAATGTATCCCAAAATTCTTTTATTACTTTTGCCACCAGAACCATGAATACAGTCAGCACAAAGGGAGTTAACAGTCACCACAAAGGGAGTTACATAATCTGTGTATGTTCCATAGAAAAACAAGTAATGATGCAACAAAGTCAAAATATTATGAGAGAACCTGAGGTAAATAAAACATAAGATGGGAAATTAACAGAGAGAGAGAGAGACAGAGAAGGGGGGGGGGGGGGGGGAGGTGGATGTGTTAGAGAGAGAGAGAGAGAGAGAGAGAGAGAGAGAGAGAGAGAGAGAGAGAGAGAGAGAGGATTATGAACTGAATTCTACAAATCACCATAATTATTCTTCACCTTTCTGACACAGTCACTTTTCAGTAAACACTCCCTGAGATCATCTCGAAGACCACTGCATGCTAACTTGGGCTTTGTGTCCTCGACTGTGTCCTCAACTCCATATTTTGGCATATCTGGACCTGTCTTACACACAAAAAAACAATTAACCTCCTCATTACTGCTTTCATTATGATTACTATGATCATTACTATTATTGTCTATTTCAAACAACATCTCTACCATTTATACAATATTATTCAAATCTATTTGGTCTACAATCATCCACACAAACAGATATTAAAAATAAATGAATCAGCCACATTTCACACAAGCTTTACATCAGATTTAGTTTGCAGTTTACCTGGGAACTTAAGGATCCCTTTAAAGAATAAAAAAACTTTCCATTTCATTTTTCAATCAAAAAATAAATAATAACCACACACAGAAAACAGTCTGAAGCAAAAATACTGATGATGCCCCTTTTTTTTTTTTGCAATCGAATGCATCACCAATCAAACATTCAATTATGAATCTGAGATCAATACTCAAATACTATGAAATAATCAATTGCATAGATTGCGATCCTTCCTTTACAGAAACCTTACTATAATTCTATTACTATATTACTAGCACCAAACCAATACAACAATACCCCTTCCCCTGTACAAAGTAGGCTGTAAGTACTTCGACAGTTTGAATGACCCCTGAAGTCTTTTAGCCAGGGTACGACAACAACAACATTTAAAGTACACACACACATTGATATATATATATATATATATATATATATATATATATATATATATATATATATATATATATATATATGAACAATATAAAAGTGTTCTTTAAAAACCTGAAGGTGCTCAATCCCTTGGGGAGCAACATCTGTTAAGAATATATAGCCTGCACTTGTTTTCCTCCACTACTTAATTGTTCACAGAGATGGAGAAGAGGGAGCTGGGGGGAGGGGGGGGGGGGGAGACAGATGAAGGGGTAAGTGTTGTGAGTTAACTCCCTTGTGGTGACGATCGTTATAACGAAGTTCCAAATGGCTGAAGTAAACACAGTCTCACGCTAAACCACAATCAAGACTTATTTCAGCAAGTACATGTATGTTTGTACAAGCATTCATGATCTCTTTACTTCAACATGCAGCCAGTTGCATTGAAATGAAAACCCTATTTATCACGCAAGGGCTACTAATCGCAAAATTCCCCCTGCCCCTCCTCCCCCATCTGCCCTGACAGCAATATGTATCAAAATCGGCCCATATTTCATACATAAAGCAAACATCCTACCAACGTATAAAATTCAATGTCTCTTTTTGAAGATTAAAAAAGGCAACACCTGTTCAGTATAATTAATCACAATATTTGAAAAGGAAAGTATTTTCTTCATATCTTTTGAAATATTTAAATGTAAGATGATAAATAACACTGGAGTTACAACTGATTTCTGGCTCTATAAAGAGTGCTGTATCACAGTCTTCACCACTCCGGCTGTTAGGTAGCAGGATTTTGGAAATGCTAGCCATCCCTCCCCCCACCCACCCCAATAGTGTTTACAGACACATTCTCTCACACTGTACAAACTTTATAAAAATACAAATACATGGTGAAAATCTGAATTCACAATCAAATATGAGGCATGCCCTCAACTGTAATAAGCACACTGAAAATTAACACCCACAAACCCACATTTACATTTAACCACACATCCTTACACACATTAAACACACACCACACACCAGAGTGGACACACTAGCACACTTGTACACAATCACCTAGTCAATCGTAATAGTATACATGATGGACGGGCACACTAGTTTGGACAGACAACAATGTAAGACTGACAAAAGGTATGACAGTTTGGACGGATTGACAAGCAAACTCACAAACATAATCAGAAAGGTCAGTGTTACACTCATTTTTGACATTATTCCACTGCACTGAAGAGTAAACATTGCCTGCTGGTGGTACAGATAATGCAAAAATAAAACAAATGCACATGGGTGCAGCAGAATCTTATGAGGTTATGAATGTTACGAGTTATGAGGTTTGCTAGCACTTAGTACATGTTTCATGGATGTGATTACGGACGGGACCTTGGTTTAAAGACTCATCTGAAGGACTTGAGGGATGAGGAATTTGCAATGAACCATGTAAGCGAGCACATTATTGTTAAGGCTACAGAAATATTTCTTTAACATAAATTCATACTGTGTGAGCCTCGCAAAGCGTTTCATAACTTTCAAAGTTTCTAAATGACATTCACCGATTAAGACACACACTGTGACACTAGACAGCAAAATAATATGGGCTGGGAAATATAAAAACTTATGTTACGTGTTACGCGACCTTTAGTTCTGAGACTGTAGCAAAGTCAATCAATGCAGATGCAGTCGTCTGCTGGGTATTCTGCTGAGGGAGTATTTCTCAATGATCCCTCGCGGACGCAATGTTTGGTTCTAAGCGGGAGAATGATTTCCCCTGTTTAAAATCTTTTGCATTGAAGGGCAGATAGTGTATACTTCCGGTTTGTTGGCATCAAAACAGTGGTTTGTAATTTCGATTGAATTATTTAAAAAGGAAAAAGAAAGTACTGTCCTGATCTGAAGCATTGAAGGCGGTATATATTCGGGTACTTTTTTCTGTTATATTAAAAGAAAGATTGTCTGATTTGACTATATCATTCATGGGTACTTATTTTTCTGTTAGTTATTGTGGTAATTGTTGTCATTTACTGTAGCTAATAAGATTTTGATTTGACCTACTGTAATGTTTCTATACTGCGTAACAGTTTACCCTTCTTCTTCATTCTTCCTAAAAACTGGTTCACTCAAAAACGAGTAGGTCACCAGCGCGATGTTAAAAAGTAGAATAAAATAACCATAAAACAGTGCGACTCGGACTGTTGGCCCCTGGAGCAACTTGGCAACAATGGGGTCGACGTCGATATTCAATAAAATTCTGGGGAAGTAAAAATAGAAAACGTCAATATGCAGATCTCAAAACTGTCAAATCAACCTGTTTTTTGAATGAGATTGCACCTGTGGCAATCTTGATGGCACCGGCAGTGAGTTCCACAGCCGTACAGAACTGGGATAAAAAGAATGTAAGTGGCTGTCAATATTTGATGCAGGTATGGTATAACATTGACCGCCACTCCTGGTGCTACTTTTATTCAATACTAGTTGTTCCATTGGAATATCAATTACTTTAGCTCTGCCTTTGAAAAAGGTGTTAAGTTTAATAAAAGCTCTTCTCTCTTCTAAGGGTTTCCATTCTAATTTCCTCATGTTCTTCCTAGTATTCCCTTTTTCTCTGATGTGGTTCCCTGTTACGAACCGTGCTGCTCTCTTCTGAATCTTTTCAAGGTTATCAATGTCCTTTAGATGGTAAGGATCCCAAACTGAGCAACCATATTCCAGTACTGGTCTAACCAGTTTTGTAGCAGTCGTCTTTAACCTTTTGGGGCAGTCATTGATATTCCTGTATAAGAAAGCTAAGATGTTATTTGCTTTCTTACATACTAAATTGTAATGTTCTTTCCATTTGAGACGACTATCTATAATCACGCCTAAATATTTTGCAGCATTAGTTTCTTTAAGAATAGTATTATGGATAGAATAATCTGATCTAATTGGTGAGCGTTTGTTACATATACGCAACACTTGGCACTTTTGGGATGAAATTCCATTTTCCAAGTTCTTTCCCACTCTTGTAAAGCGTTTAGATCTTCTTGTAGAATGCGTATATCATTCTTGCTTCTGATTGTTCTATATACTAAACTGTCATCTGCAAAAAGCCTTATAGTAGTTCCAGGAGAGAGATTTCTACTTATGTCATTTATATAAATTAAGAAAAACAAGGGCCCCAGAACAGTTCCCTGTGGTACACCTGACAAGACTGGTTTACAATGGGATGACGACCCTTCCACAACAACTTTCTGCGTTCTCCCAACGAGGAATGATCTGGCCCATTTTAGCAAAGAACCGCCAATGCCAATGTGTTCTAATTTAAGCAGCAGGCCCTCATGGTCAACCTTATCAAAGGCTTTAGAAAAATCTAATAAAATTGCATCTATTTGCTGTCTGTTGTTAAGACAGAACTTACTAAAATCATTGAGAGTTGTTATAAGTTGAGTCTCACAACTCCTTCGCTGTCTAAAACCATGCTGGGCGTTATTTAAGAAGTCATATTTGTCAAGGTGGTCCATTATGCTACTATATATTATGTGTTCAAGTAGTTTAGCTGATATGGATGTAAGAGATACAGGTCTATAGTTCTCTGCTTTTGTTTTGTCACCCTTTTTGAATAAGGGAACAATGCTCGCATCTCGCCACTCATCAGGTATTACTCCCTGGTCCAGTGAAGCTTGGTAAAGTAATTGGTATACCTCACTCAATTCATTGGCACATAATTTTAAGAGCTTGCCAGGAACGCCATCGGGACCAGTAGCTTTGTTTTCATTGATATTGGTCAGTAACGTAAATACTCCTGCTTTGTTTACTTTGATGTTTAGCATTTCAGGGAGTTTATCATCATCCTTTAGTCTAACGTTAATTAAAGGTTTGGGATTTGAGAAAACTGAACAAAACTGCTTGTTTAATAAGTTTGCTTTCCCTTCAGGGTCCTGTATTAGGTTATCGTCATCATGGCTGATGATCATCATTGTGGTCATAATGAGCATGATTATATTTTCAGGGTAAATACGGGTGAAGGAATTCTGCAGAAGTCATCGAAAAGACACGAGCTCCTTCCAGTGTATAGTCTCGTTCCAGTCTCTAGTCTCCAGTCTCCTTCCAGTCAGGGCTAGAAGTCCGGGACAAGTCGGGAAATTTGCCTTACAACTTACAAGTGTCACAAAAATGCTGGAAAAGCACTTTATCTCAGCGAGATCATGATCAGGATTCAACCTTTTGTTTTAAAGCAAAGGCCATATCAAAACATAGAGGAATAAGGTATAACTGTACCAAAGTCTTACAGCCCTGATGTGGCCCTTTGCTGTCGGCTGGGCTATAAGCAACATTATCTTATCTTATCTTACCAAAGTCTTGTAGACTTTGTAAGTGTGCTGTCAAAGATATCACCCATTGGGCACAACATGGATATGGAATGGAAATGAGGCTGCTGGGAGGGGAGACAATACAGGTCAAAATAATGAATGTAATAATGCTAATGGAGTGATACGGAGAATGATGGTGGTATAATCACAAAGAAATAATGACATAGATGTTAATAGTGCTGTCATAATAGTAACTACACCAACAGAAGGTGAGAAAGAGGGGTTAAAGGATAATTAAATGATGTGGTTACAGCAGCAATAGCAATAATGATGATGATGATAATAAATGACTGTAATATAATAATAATGATAATAGTAGTAATAATGATAATATCATAATGACAGAGAAGAAGAAGGGTGAAGGGGAGGAGAGGAAGAAGGAGAAGGAGAATATAGATGATAGAAAAGATAGAAAGATAGAATCTAAGAAATATGCTTATGGCTATGAATCTAAGAAATATGCTTATGGCTATGATTATACTAATCATGATCATAATCATTAAAAAAAAGTATTTTAAGTTTACATATGCATAATTCACCTGCTTTTTATGTTTACAACAGAGAAATGAAGGGTTATGGGAAGGTCTCTCCCCAATTTCTCCAACTTCTTCAACTACATCCTCTCCTTTCATGGACCGCAGGAATGGAGACAGCAAAAAGAATGATGGCCTTACAGCGAATGCAAAACGCCAGAAGTATTTCAGACGCTTGCTGAAATTCAAGCAGATGGACTTTGAATATGCATTCTGGCAGATGATGTATCTTTTCTACTCGCCACAAAAAGTGTAAGAAGATGATACTAATAATACATGTTCTGCGCACACAAAACTGCACACACATGCGCGCACACACACACACACACTTACACTCACACACACACACACACACACACACACACACACACACACACACACACACACACACATATGTGCACACTTTTTTATCACACATCCATTACAATGATACATGCAAATGCAATATCTTTATCGTTTGCTGATAAGAATTTTTTTTTACATATAATTTTTGACAATTGTCACCTTAATTTCTTTTACTTTTTAGGGAGCACATTGACGTATATTTTTCAGCAGCTGTCACTGTGTTAGATGCTCCTGTCACGAGTTTGTCACGAGGCCTACGACGATTGACCCATCTAGGATGGTGGAATTGTTCATTTGGTTGTTGTCGTCGTTATTGTCATATATCCGTCCCTTAATGTGGCTTGTGGTGTGGTTGCACCTTTGGTGTGGTTTAGCTCAGGTTAGATTTACTTTCTCTCTCTCTCTCTCTAATTCCACTGCCCGTGCAATTCATCCTGCAGGTTCACGGGTGGCTGGTATCTTTTTCTTGTACTGGCTGTCTCTATCGGCCTCTCACCTGTCTTTTCACCTGCCGCACGTGCGAGGTTCCTCTTAGGCTTGAGGTATTCTCACCGTGACGTAGCGTGGCATGTTGGCCGCCATTGCTTAGAAAGGTTTTCTCTTCACTCGAGCGGAAGATGTCTCTGGGAGCGCCTGCTCCGGTCCTGGTTCTTCACCTTATCGTCGAAGGTACAGTCGGTACTTTCATTTCCTACAGTCGGCCTGTAGGAGGGAGACATCACTTCATCTTTTTCCGCATCTGCGCTGCTGTCCTCTCGACTGGACAGAGGCAGAGAGAGTCGTTTGACCCACCTCTTTTGGGTCACCCCACGGGTAGCTGTGCCCGTCTTTCTACTTTCCTCCCAGTTACCTTTTCCCTCCTCCCGGAGACTTCACCCGACACAGCACTGGTTGGGGCCACGCACTGGTTGGGATTGCCCACTGGTTGGTAACGCACGCTGGTTGGACCGCGCACTGGTTGGTAACGTGCACTGGTTGGGGCCACGCACTGGTGGGGACCACGCACTGGTTGAGGCCACGTACTGGTGAAAAGCCCGTGGACTTGGCTGGACGGCCTGATCCCCGTCTAGGACCTCCGGCAACAACGCCCCGTCCCCCGAGACGCGCTCTCCACCGTCTGTTTGTGCGTGTCAAGGGTGTCGGCCTTGAACAACTCTCTTCAAGAACCGAACCGGTTTGGGGCACCCAGTGCGACAGGGTGTTCCCAGTAGACTTGAAGAGGCAGTAGTGTGAGGGCACTGCATGACAGGGAAAGGGATGGGTGCTGGAATTATTTATTTATGATTATGATTGTGTATGTCATGTATTGAGATGCTTGATTGTGATTGGCATGTGTGTCGTGTTCGAATGCTTGATTGTGATTGTGCATGGTGCATGCGTTGAAATATTTATTTGTGATTGCGTGTTTGATGTGAATAAATGGGTGTTGTATCGTAATCCTTCGTGTGGTCTCTTGCGAGGCGTGTGAGGTCAGTCACTCCCTTCACCCCATCTAAACCGATCCTGTCAGGGCTGACCTCCAGGGTCGGTCGTGACATTTGTGGGGCTCGTCCGGATGTGAAGGGCTCTGACTGTCTCTCTCGTTTCGCTGAGTACCTGTTCAGTTCTGTCTGTTTTGTATATGTTTAGTCAGTTTGTCGTGTTTGTTCGTGGGTGGTTGGCTGGGTGACTCTAGCGTGTAGGGAGTCTTGGTGGCCTGAAGGAACATCCGGTGTGACCGGGGAGTCGAGGTGAGACCAGGGGAGTCGACCGCGTCCAGACCTCCTTCCGCCGGTGCCTCACGCAGATTCGGCCGTAAGTCTTTCCTTTCTGTTGCCGCTCAGTCTTCCATTCCTGTTTGTAGTTAGCCAGTTTTTTTTTACCGGTGATTATTGAGTATAGGTGGGGTATCGGACGTTAGTGTCATTTTTTCCTCTCTCCCGGATTCCGTCTGCCATTTGTTTGTTTTTTTTTTTCCGGCCAGCCCCACCGCACTGTTGCTCGTGCTGTGGAGGCGCGGTGTTGCCAGAGTGGGGGCAGCCGGACATAGTTTTTTTTTTTTTTTTTTTTTTTCGGTGAGCCCCACCGCACTGTTGCTCGTGCTGTGGAGCGCGGTGTTGCCAGAGTGGAGCAGCCCGGAACTTGTCCCCACACACACACACACACACACACATATACACACACCCCTAAAATATCTGTTTTTCAAGTGGAATTGTCTTCCCCTGTATTTGAGAACCGTAGGATATTGTTGTCATGGCGACGTCCGCGCTGGTGGTATGGCGACACGTGCGTCAAAGAAGGTTTTCAAATGTAGTCCCTACTATTAGTACCAGCACTTCGACTACAGTGACTTCTACTTATTCCAGTGCTGTAACCGATAGTCCAGCGAGTACTTTCACTTCTTCTTCGCTAGGGGATTTTCCTGCTGAAGACCCCGACTGGCACTTCCGCTCGGAAGCGTCAGAGTATAGCGAAGCAACTGTGGCTTCTGTGAGTCGCAGAAACCAAAGCCCTCTCTTCTCCATGCTTCCCCTCGTAAGGAGTATGCCCCGGGGGACTTTCCTCATGGGAAGGTCGAGACCCAAGGGACGGGTCAGACGGGTCATCCTCCCGTGTCGGGAGTGGTGAACCCCGCCCAGGACATCACCTCCGTCCTGATGTTTCTGAGCGGCAGCGTAGTGAAGAGGCTGCTCAGCGTAGGGAAGAGGCTGCTCAGCGTAGGGAAGAGCTGCTAGGCAGGAAACTCTGCGAAGGGAAGAGGCTGCTCAGCGTAGGGAAGAGGCTGCTCTCCGTCGGGAAGAGTTAGATCAGCGTAGGGAGGAGCTGATAGGATGGAGGCCTGCGCAGAGAGGAGACTGACAGGCAGGAAGCTCCCGTCGGGAGGAGCTAGCTAGGATGGAAGCTCTACGTAGGGAAGAGATGGAACAACTTCTTTCGCGGGCTCCCGCATCTGTAAGTCAGGGGTTGATCGACAGGCAAGCGATAGAGTTCGAGGCCCAAAATTAAAGCTTCCAGAGTTCAACCTAGTGAGGACATTGATATGTTCTTAGAGCATTTTGACAAAGTTGCTTGTTCATACCATTGTCTGAGGAACAAAAGGCCATGCACCTTTTTTCTGGATTATCTGGTACTGCAAGGGAGTGTGTGCTCACTCTAAATGAAGGCGCGTCTTATGCAGACATGCAGTTGGCTCTGCGTAAGCGTTTCCACCTTACTCCAGAAACGTACAGGAGGAAGTTTAGATCCATGAAAAAGAACAACGATGAGACCTTCGTGCAGTTGAGATAGGCTGCCCAAAACCTAGGGTACTGGCGTCAGTTGGCTAAGCTGGAGCGGAGGATCTGATTCTCATCGAACAGCTTACCAACACCGTGTCCCAAAGGAAGTGAACACTCTGCTCAATGTTCACAAGGAAACAACGTCACCCTATCATCGCAGGCCAATGGCCTTGTCGAGCGTTTCAATGGGACGTTGAAGCAGATGTTGCGTCGCCTATGTGCAGAGCAACCTCGCGAGTGGGATCGCTTTATTCCTGCTGTACTGTCGCCTACAGGAGGTTCCACAGGAAAGCATGCGGTTTTCCCCATTTGAACTCCTGTATGCAGAACAGTACGAGGACCCACCAACATCCTGAAGCAGATGTGGACCCACGACGATGTGGAACCTGTTGTTAAGGAGGAGAGTCGTTATGTGGTCGACCTGCGCAACCGTATCGCTGATACTTGCCAGCTTGCTCAGCAACATTTGCAATCTGCAAAGACCAAGTACAAGGCTCTGTACGACAGCGTAGTGTGGAACGGTGGTTTGAGCCAGGTGATGAGGTGTTTGCTTCTCCTTCCCCAGAAGAAGAAACAAGTTGCAGCTTGCTTGGCAGGGTCCCTTCGTAGTCTGCAGTCGGGTGGGTGACTGGGACTATCGGGTTCGCGTACGAGGCAAGGAACGCCTGTATCACCCAACCTCTTGAAGGCGTAACGTGCGACGAGCTCGGTGCCAGGCAGGATTCACCCCTGTCGTCGACGTGGAGAGTGGCGAATGAAGATGCCGTGTCTGTGGCTCAGGACATCCCCACTTTCCCCTCGTTGAGGAAGAGTCTGGCAGGATGTTTGCTTTGGGTCGAACCTCTCCTCAGCTCAACAGATCAGCTGCGCAGGTTGTGCCAGGAGTTCCAGGACGTGCTCACAGATCGTCCCTGCATAGTACCCTTGGCGAGTGTACACTGAACTAACCACCGAGACCCCAATTACGGTTAAACAGTACCCTCTGCCTCACTCCCAGACGTCTGCCATCCAACAGGAGTGCAGGCCATGCTAAGGTTAGGGGGTCATTGAACGCGCGAGATCCCCGTACTCATCCCCCATCCTCCTAGTAAAGAAGAAGGATGGCAAAATGAGGTTTTGCGTCGATTTCGTCGATTGAATAAGGTTCTCCGTTTGATGCCGAACCTATGCCGATGTCGACAGAATCTTCGCTCAGCTGATCAGGCCACTATTTCTCCAAGTTTGATCTCGCAAAGGGGTACTGGCAGATTCCCATGCGCCGAGAGGATAAACCCAAAACGGCATTCACGACGCCTGAGGGACAGTTCCAGTGGAACGTGATGCCTTTTGGCCTCAAAACTGCTGGAGCAATGTTCAGTCGCGTCATGCGACAATTGCTCCTCCCTCTGATTCACGGATCTCTACATTCTTCATGGATGACCCGGTTACTTAGTTCTGTTGAGTGGAACTCGCACGTACTCGTCCTCCGTCGCCTGGTTCTTCGTTTGCGCGAGGTTCAGATTGTCTGCCCGTCCTTCCAAGTGTCAGCTTGGTCAGACGAGATTTCTTTTCTGGGCATTCATGTGCAGCGGGGTTGATCGCTCCTGAGGAAGACAAAGGTGGCCAAATATTGCAGGTGCCAAGCCATCCTGGTACAGCAAAAGGGAATTGCGGTCATTCTTGGACCTTGCGGGATACTACGCAAGTTCATCCAGGACTTTGCGATGGTTGCCCTGCCCCTCATCTGGACTGACGAAAGGGGGAGGATGCCGGAAGTTTGGTTGGGGTGAGAGTTGACCAACAGGCTTTTTGAGATGAAGATGGCCCGGGACCACCCGCCCAGTCCTGGCTCTCCAGATCCCGGTCTCCTTTTGTCCTGCGAACTGATGCTTCTGCAGTGTGGGGATGGGATTGGGGCAGTGTTGCTACAGGATCAGGGGATAGGGACTCCAACCGCTTGCTTTCGCAGAGCAAAAAAAACTACTGATGCAAGAGACTAGATACTCACGATTGAAACAAGAGTGGTTAGCTGTCGTGTGGGCATCAGGAAGTTTTACCCCTACTTGTACGGCCGTGGTTTGTGCTGAGGAGTGATCACCATTTCTCTCCCAGTACTGGACCGGATTCCGGCCAGTCAGTCGTCGATCATGGGTTGGGCGTGTGAACCTGCAGAGCCCATGCGTTCACTTTTCGCCATATCATGGGTTCCAGCAATACGGATGCTGACTATCTCGGCCGAGCTCCCGTAGTCAGCACATTGAAGAATCATTCTGAGGGACATTCCCTCAAACCAGGGGGTTATATCCCTTTTGGTTCTGTATCAGGGTGTAGTGACAGTTTTCACTTCAGTGATGTTAACGGTAGTGAATCGCCAATGGTTCGGATTGTTATTTTCATTGTTTGGAGGTTTGCTTAGTTGTTTGATAATTGTAAGTAGTATGTATCTCCCTGTGGAATTCTATCGTGGAATGTTTGTATTGGATTTGTCTCACTCTGTCGGTCACAGAGGGTTGGGTTCGTAGTCCCATTGTTGTGAATTTGCACATGCGTCAAGGTTCAAAGGAGCACTGTATTCAGAGAATAACAGTTTGCTTTTAGATGGGGGGTTTGTCACGAGTTTGGTCACGAGGCCTACGTCGTTTGACATCTAGGATGGGGTGGAATTGTTTATTTGGTTGTTTGTCTCGTTATTGTCGTATACCGACCCCTTAATGTGGCTTGTGGTGTGGTTGCACCTTTGGTGTGGTTTAGCTCAGTTAGATTTACTTTCTCTCTCTCTCTCTCTCTAATTCCACTGCCCGTGCAATTCATCCTGCAGGTTCACGGGTGCTGGTATCTTTTTCTTGTACTGGCTGTCTCTATCGGCCTCTCACCTGTCTTTTCACCTGCCGCACGTGCGAGGTTCCTCTTAGGCTTGAGGTATTCTCACCGTGACGTAGCGTGGCATGTTGGCCGCCATTGCTTAGAAAGGTTTTCTCTTCACTCGAGCGGAAGATGTCTCTGGGAGCGCCTGCTCCGGTCCTGGTTCTTCACCTTATCGTCGAAGGTACAGTCGGTACTTTCATTTCCTACAGTCGGCCTGTAGGAGGGAGACATCACTTAATCTTTTTCCGCATCTGCGCTGCTGTCCTCTCGACTGGACAGAGGGCAGAGAGAGTCGTTTGACCTGCCTCTTTTGGGTCACCCACGGGTAGCTGTGCCCGTCTTTCTACTTTCCTCCCAGTTACCTTTTCCCTCCTCCCGGAGACTTCACCCGGAGCACGCACTGGTTGGGGCCACGCACTGGTTGGGATTGCCCACTGGTTGGTAACGCACGCTGGTTGGGACCGCGCACTGGTTGGTAACGCGCACTGGTTGGGGCCACGCACTGGTGGGACCACGCACTGGTTGAGGCCACATACTGGTGGAAAAGCCCGTGGACTTGGCTGGACGGTCCTGATCCCCGTCTAGGACCTCCGGCAACAACGCCCCGTCCCCCGAGACGCGCTCTCCACCGTCTGTTTGTGCGTGTCAAGGGTGTCGGCCTTGAAAACTCTCTTCAAGAACCGAACCGGTTTGGGGCACCCAGTGCGACAGGGTGTTCCCAGTAGACTTTGAAGAGGCAGGAGTGTGAGGGCACTGCATGACAGGGAAAGGGATGGGTGCTGGAATTATTTATTTATGATTATGATTGTGTATGTCATGTATTGAGATGCTTGATTGTGATTGTGCATGTTGTGCGTGTTCGAATGCTTGATTGTGATTGTGCATGGTGCGTGCGTTGAAATATTTATTTGTGATTGCGTGTGTTGATGTGAATAAATGGGGTGTTGTATCGTAATCCTTCTGTGTGGTCTCTTGCGAGGCGTGTGAGGTCAGTCACTCCCTTCACTCCCATCTAAACCGATCCTGTCAGGGCTGACCTCCAGGGTCGGTCGTGACACTCCAGTTGGCATTTATTTTCACACATTGATTACTTTTATCAGTGCTGATTATTTACAACCCCTGTCAAACTGATTGACTGCTGTGTTTTTTTTATTTGTTTGTTTTCTGCCAGATATCGAAACTTCCAGTACAGGAAACGTAAGTTATATTTTAATTGATTTTGTCATTGTGGTTTGTTGCATTCAGACTGTTGTTGAATTATTTGCAAGGATCTTCTGTGTGTGTGTGTGTGTGTGTGTGTGTGTGTGTGTGTGAGCGTGTGTGTGTGTGTGTGAGTGTGTGTGTGTGTGTGTGTGTGTGTGTGTGGGGTTGTGTGTGTGTGTGTGTGTGTGTGTGATTAGGTGAGTGTGTCTCTTGGTTATCAGTGTGTGTCTTTAGCATGTGTGTGTCTGTGTGTATGCTTATGAGTGTGGGTATGGAAATGGGGCAAGAGAGGGGTACATTGGTAAATTTTCTTCTCATGGAAAGAAGCCACACTCAAATAGTTAAGGAATCCCATCCCAGCATTGTTTTTTTGTGTTTTTTTTTGGTTGTCATTTTTTCGTTGATGAGTGTGTGTTTGTGCTGACAGCTTTTGAAAATTTGTAAACATGGTTTGACTTTATTTGTTTGCTTGTTAATGTGTTTGGTTGTTTTTTTTGCTTAATGAAACCAGAAGCAAACCTTTTTTTTTTCTTTCTTTTTTTTCTTTTTTTTTTTTTTTCTTTTTTTCTTTTTTTTTTTTGCTGTCTAAATTTTTTTCTTTTTTTTGTGTGTAATCAATACTGTTATATCTAGGTCATCTCATTTGGAAACAATACTGACTTAATTCATTTCACTCCAAGAGTTTGTTGAATAGTCATCTGTAAAGGATGATTAAAGTTTATGGCTCAAATCTACACTTCTGAAACATTTACATTGAGGGAATACACATGCAGTTTGTGTTCTATGGTTGAGTGTATTAGCGATTAGCGATGTAAAATGTTGCCTGTATTATTTCCATTAGATAGTTGATTCCAGACTCTTTTGCTCAATGTATCAGAAAATGTCTGATGTTTACATTGCAGACACTAAAGATCAGTGGGCAAGAGACGATCCAGCCTTCTTGGTCCTTCTGTCTTTCTGGTTGTGTGGTAAGACAATAGCCATGTACAGTTTACTGCCAGTGTGTGTAGAGCTAGTACTTAAATTTTGTTTGTATAAAACTTAGTGGTGAGTATACAACAGGTACATGCATAAAGAAGACCTGCAGTTAAATTTGGATTTCTATGCAACGAATGAAAAAGAAGAAATGACAAAACATTGTTTTGTTTGGAAGTTATTGTTACTTTTTTGATACAAGCTTGATATAAAACTTGGAAAAAAGTATAAATATATTTAAAGAAAGTTACCAAAATGTGTTTAGTTCTAAAGTTTGTCTTGTTTTGTGTAATGTCATCATGGCTTTTCTAGACCTTGCCTTGTCAAAGCCTGTAAGGGCATTTATCTCTTGTATATCTCCGTGGTTTTTTTGTTGTTGATTTTTTTGTTTGTGGGAGAAAACATTATTTAGGTACGTATATAAGAAAGTAGATTTATTGCGTTAACTTCAGACGATGCGTTTATAGATGTTAATATAATTCATATACAATGAAGATCCTTCACATGCTGTGGGCATTACTAATGGTCAAACTGTGCAGACATCGTTTTGCATCAATTGACAAACTATGAGGTCGGCCGCCAAGAGACTGGAGCCTGTGAATGACTGTGTGCAGCCTCCTCCCTGGGCTTCTCACTGGTGCTGGGGTTGGGTGTAGTGCAGTTCTTCAAGTTCCTGCTCTGGGTCATCTTTGTCGACTGCATTGGAGTGGGGCTCTTGATCGCCACCTTGTTATGGTCAGTGGCTTTTGTTATAGGAGTGTTGGAGTCATCGGTACTAATGTTCTTAAGATAAAGGTCTTTTCTTGAACAAGTTCTTTTTGTGGTCTACTTCTTCTCCATTTTTCTTTTCTTTTCTTTTTTTCCTTGCTGAAGTAGAATGGGGAAGAGGAACTTCAGGTGAGGAGACTTTTCAAAGGAGGCAGAAGTCAGGCTACTGTGTGTGTTTGAGAGTGATGGTGTAGGGGGTTGGAATGGGTTGGTGGTGAAAGAATGCAGATGTGTGTGTGTGTGTGTGTGTGTGTGTGTGTGTGTGTGTGTGTTGTGTGTGTGTGTGTGTGGTGAGTGAGAGAGAGAGATGGTGTGTATTGGGTGAGGGAGAGAGAGAATAGTTTAGATTTGCAGATTCTTCATATTCCCCCAAATCTGCATGAACAGACTGTTGTAATGTGGTCTTGTTGACATGCGACTTAATAATGTTCTTTTTCTCATCAGAATGATACATGTTTTACAAAACAACATACCTTTAAATCCTTAAACGAAGCCTTTACGGAGCATGATTTTGGGTGCTTGCTTTGTGATCAGGAAGGCTGTAGTGTACTGTCAAAGTCTCTACCATCCCATGATATCTCTTTTTTCCCTGTTTGTAGTATTGTATGCATGTGGACCAGATGGTTTGGCAAAGATGGCATTGTATGTGTACTGGCACTTGCTGACCACCTTGCTCATATGTGTTCATGGATGAAATCCCTTTATTGCAGCCTAAATGTGCTGCCCTCATGTGGTCTGGATGCTTAAATTTTCTTCTGAACATTAATTCATTATGGGAGCTAAGTTCGTCAGGTCCTCCACTAAATTTTAAGTTGTTTCAACTGTGAGAACAAGACGCTTCAAATTTAAAGTTTATTGACAAAACAACAATCACACACCCTCTGCCAAGTTTTAGAGTTTGGGGGGATAAAATTGCAGTGTAAACAACACATTATTGTATCCATTTATTATTGATTTATCACTGACCCTCTGTTGTTTACAAAAAAAAAAAAAAATAATATGAAAATGACTGGCAGTTGATGGGAGATATTGCAAAAGCCAGCAAAAGGTATGTTGCTTTGAATCATTCAAAGTTGAAAGAATTGCAAAAAGTGACTTGTTCACTGTAGATGGAAAATTCCAGCATTTACTAAGTGTCATCATCAACATCAAATTTTGTGTGCCTTTGATTTTACTGAATGTTACTTGTTTCTCCCTTGTGCAAACAATGTAATGCGATTATTGTCCCCCCCCCCCCCCCCCCCCCCCTTCCCTTCCACCATTATCTCTCTCACTCTGTCCATGATTTTCAGGTTTGTGACCAACAAATACATGTTGATCAACCCACCAAGGGGCCAGGATGTGGAGTGGGCCTACGCCTTTGATGTTCATCTCAACGCCTTCTTCCCTCTTCTTATGATTCTGCATTTCTTTCAGCTCCCTTACTGAACTGTGAGTCATAGTAGCAGAAGCTTTAGAGTGAAATGATCAAAACAAATGAAAGATCCCTTAAGATATATGAGGACCCTTTCTGATTCTGGCTTTTATGGTAAAGAAACTTTTTGCAGAGTCTAATTAAAAAAGTCTGTTTGGTCATCCAAGCATGTGGTGAGCTTTGTTTAAAGTCTTCACTGTCTGCAGATGGTGAATGCTGTTATTGGAGGCTACGACAGCAGTCTTCCTCCAGAGGGAGTCATTCATTCAGAATGATAATGTAGTTCATATTTTCAGTCATGGGCAGTAACAGAGGGCACCTTGTATGTGTGTCAGATCATGACAGGCACTTTGAGCAGCAATGTTGTAATGCAGCATCTCATCTAGTGGGCATCATGAAGTCCTGATACAAAAGTTATCCATGGAATGCTGATGTGAGAGACAAAAATGGACAGAAATGTGTAGTTTGCTGATTTTTTTTTTTTTTTTGCATGTCTCCAACATAACAGATGGGACCTTTCTTGTATTTCAGACTTTATTGGATCAAAGTACATGCTGGCCTGCCTGTTTGGTAACAGTTTGTGGTTAATAGCCATTGGCTACTACCTCTACATCACCTTTCTTGGCTACAGTGGTAGGTATCACCTTTTGCTTTTTTTTATTTTTATTTTTTGTTTTTGTTTTCTTCATTTTTTGTTTTCTTCTTTTTTCTTTTCTTTTTTTTAATGCTGTACTCGTTTCATATCTAGAAATGATAACAAAATTATAAAAAATAAATGTACTTTCTACAACTTTTCATTGTCTGAAAACGTATTGCAAAGTTATTATTATTTTTTTCTTTTTTTCTTTTATTACTGTTGTTAATCGTTGTCTCTATTTGGTTTGTTTGTGTATATTCTATCACTGTTTAATCTTTTTGTACATTGTAGCCTGCACTCCTAATTCAGCTAAATATCTTATACTGAAAGTTGGTCTTGCTCCATTGAAACAATATTTGGACTGCATATGAACATTGGAGGCATTTTTCTTCTTCTTTTTTTCTTTTTTTTTTTATTTCATCCTTAATAAGGTGGAAGTTCAGTCTAGTTCATCTGCTGCTTCCTGTATATGTGTGAATGGCATGCAGGTATTTATGTGTGTTTGAGATGGTGTGTCAGATAAAGATAACTCCTTTGATTGTAGCTTGTGCTTACCACCATAAGAAGGATAATCTTGTGCACTTGCACAATTTTTTTTTTTTAAAGAAGAAAACAATGGCGACAAATAGTAAAGAGATGTGATGCTTATTAAGTAGACTCCCACACATAAGTAGGTAAACTCCCACACACATGCCTGCAAACACATACACATACCCTCCTATGCAGCCGCATTGTTAATGACTCATCATTCCATCCAACAAGCCATTAATATGCATTGCCAATCAAACACATACACACACCCTCCTATGCAGCCGCATTGTTAATGACTCGTCATTCCATCCAACAAGCCATTAATATGCATTGCCAATCAAACACATACACACACCCTCCTATGCAGCCACATTCTTAATGACTCATCATTCCATCCAACAAGCCATTAATATGCATTGCCAATCAAACACACTACCTGTCCACTTGTCTGACAGTTTTATCTTTCTTTTTATGTGTATCTTTGCTGCAAACTTTTCTTCCAATCTCACCGTCTTCTTGCCTCTCTTTGTCTTTGTCTCTCACTCTGTCTCTGTCTCTCTCTCTCTGTTTCTCTCTCTCTCTCTCTGTTTCTCTCTCTGTCTGCATATTTTACCTTTTGTGTTGGTAACATATCCATGGATGCAAACTTTTGATGTTGACAGCGTTGCCATTCCTGAAGAACACACGAACAATGCTGTTCCCGATGATGGGCATTCTGCTGATCTACGTTCTTTCCCTGATTCTGGGGGTCAACTTCACCTCACATATGTGCAACTTCTATGAGTACAGAGTGGCTCATCACGTCTAAGCGGTCACACAAAACAGCAGACTTATTCCCTGTGTTTCAGAGACTTTCTTCAACAGTGATGCATTGCTGCAGCTTTGGGTGGCAGAAGAACAGTGAATTCATTCTATGGGTTACGCATTGGCAGTATGTGTGAAGGGGGAGTCTTTCAGATGAAGAATTGGTGATTGCCTAGCTGATAGAGCATGCAAGATCAGCTTTGTTGGAATTTGGGGGACAAGGAATGGAGATGGAGAGAGAGAGAGTGTGTGGATGTGTAGAAAGTAGATCAAGGGGATGTAGTTTGTCTCTGAACTTCACATCTTTTCAGAATGAGTGGCATGATAGGAGAGGAGGCAACGTGTGCACGTATGCAAGTGTGAAGCGAAAGAACTATGGGTATGCATGTGCATGTGTGCGAATTATATGTGTGCATGCATGCATTACAAACCTATGTGGTTAAAAAAAACAACAGAAATGCAAGTTTTGTGTTTGTTTATATGTGTGTTAATTTTCTGAAAGAAATTCTAGAACAATAACTTTAGTACAAATAATTTATACCTTTGACTGGCTCCAGGTATAGGATTTGGGCAGTTTATCCCTGCTCAATTGCTGACGAACATTTCAGTATCTAGCCACTGAGCCAAAGCAGAAGTCAGTTGGTTGATATCAACTCAGTGGAAAGTTATGGGCTTCTTTTGTTAACAGTACACACACACACAAACACACACACACGCACACGCACACGCACACCACACGCACACACACGCGCACACACACCACAACACATTAATATATATTTTTGTTTGTTTGTTCTTTATGCTGTTGGATTTATGTGCACTTGCCTTTGAAGGTTGTATAATGAAATTGTACCTTGTCATAAAGAGCAGTTGAGTATGTTTAAGAAATAAGTCCTGTGCACAGTCCCATTTAGCCATGTGATGTGAGTGTGATTCTTGCACATTTCCCTTGATAGTGTATTGCACAAGTCAAAGAAGAAAAAAGTAAAGAATGGAACTTGGTTACCGAATGATACTTAGGTAGTGCAATGAAACCACTTTCTTGTCATGGTCTGCAAAGGTAATGGGCCTTTCGTTCTTGACCTATGAGAGACCGATATGTGTGAAATCTCGTTGTCAGACTGCTAGATTTGGTGACCATGAGTCCCTGCCAGACTGCTGGAAACAAGCACAGTACATCACTTCGCTAAAGAGAGCAGGAGTTCCACTAAGTGTACACTGCAGGAAGTCAGGTTGCTGATTTGACTGTATGGGAGACAGCAACTGAAAATGTCAGACCTGTAAGTTTAAAGAGGCCTGCAGTTTACTTTAATTAAAATATAAACTTTTACCAGATTCAAATAACAATACAAGTTGAGGCAGATCCAGTTTCGTAGAAATATCATATCCCAACACTGGCTTACCTTTAAGTAAGGAAACTGTTTCTCAGGGGAAACATATTTTCCTTTCAGTCTGATACAAGTTATAGTCACCATGCTCTTGGGTTCTGGTGCAAGGTTGTTTTGTTGTTTTTGTTGTCATTGTTTTTTCCTGTTTAATCTTGCTTTCAGGTAAAATTTTTCAGTCTTTGTCAGAATTTGTGTTTTCTATTTGCATTCAGATATGATCTGATTGAAGAACCGTCTGTTTCAAGACTTTTTGTTTTTTGTTTTTGTTTTTATTTTTGTATTTGGTCATCTGACCTCTGAATACAATTTAATGTTGGCCAAGTTTCTTGACAATGCAAATTTCTACTTGTAAATTACCTTTAAAGTTGGTACATCTAAATTCATCTAGAACTACAGTCTTTGTGCAGTCTGTACACCAGTATGAAAGGAATTCAAGACTCAGTTACATGACAAGTCTGCAGAATATTCCAGTTCAGTCTTTTAGATTTACTGTTCTACAAAGAAAAGCATGAGGTGAAGTTTCAGAGGAAGTAGGTGTCTTCTGATGACTCTCGGGGTTTACATCATCATGTCAACAGTGGGCATGACACTGAGGAATTTTGAAACCCACCCCATACTCTCAACTTTGTCCAATTCTTCCTTGTGTATCAGTATACCAGCAGGCAATAAAATTGCACACACACACACACACACACACACACACACACACACACACACACACACACACACACATATCACACACACACACACACACACACACACACACACACACATACAAACACATAGACACACACACACACACACATGCACACTCACTCTCACACACACACACACACACACACACACACACACTCATACACACACAAACATGCAAGCATGTGCGCACATAAACACACACACACACACACACACACACACACACATGCAAGCATGCGTGCACGCGCACAGACACACACACACACACACACACACACACACACACACACACACACACACACACACACAGAGAGTATTCATGCTGTCAATGTCTCTTTTCCCATCTTGTGAGGCAGGTTTCTTTTGCTTATTTCTATCAAGGGTTAGTTAGATGATTAAAAAGTTCATGGATTAAGTGATTCAAAACTCCTCTGCTTCACTCATTCTCCACTTCCTTTTTCTTCCCTTTTTAGATTGTAGATTTTTTATTTTTGTGTGTGTGTGTGATGATGATGATGTTTTTAATGATAATTACAAAATGAGGCAGGGTGTGGTACTATGATGAAGTCAAGTATTGATGGACAGTGGAAGGTGATATAAGTGGATGGGATGCACCGTACCACACATTTTTATCAGTGGGGATTCTGTGAAAGTTTAATTTTTTTTCTTTTAAAGAGAGGAAAGACATTGTATTTGGGGATGTGTGTGTGTGTGTGTGTGTGTGATTGTTTCTCTGTGGGGATACTGTGAAAGCTTGCGTTTTCTTAAGAGGGAAAGAGATTGTATTTAGATGAATGTGTGTGTATCACAGTTTGTGTTGTGTGTATATGTATTTGAGTGTTTGTATGTATTTGTACATTTGTGTATTCAACTGCAGCTCTATGTGTGTGTGTGTGTGTGTGTGTGTGTGTGTGTGTGCATGAGTGTGTGTGTGTGTAAAATAAAGTTACTCAGACATTTGCTTCTGTGTGTGTGTATGTGGTTTTATCTACCATAGCTTAATTCATTTTGTTGTTGTGGAAACCAGTTTGAAAGAGTACCCCTCCAGGCTGTTTGTTTTAAACCATTGGTGTGTTTGCCTGACTCTGTTTTACTGCACTGGTTGAATATGGAGTAAGAATGTATCTACAGGTACTGGAAGTTCTGTTTCAAATGAGTGGCTGACTTGGAGAGGCAGTATACAGTATGCTTTGGTGAAATCTCAGTAGTAAGTAATGTTGGAAATGTTTGTCTTGTTCACATGTGTCATGAAATGCTGCTCTGGAATTTTATCTGCTTTTTGGGTAAATAGTGATTAGTCTAAAGAGATGTGCATTTCTTTCTCCAAGTCTGTCTGTCTGTCTCTTTGTCTCTGACTCTCTCTGTCTATATCTCTCTCTCTCTGTAAGTTGTGTGTGTGTGCGTGTGTGTGTGTGTGTGTATGTGTGTGTGTGTGTTGTTTGTTTATAGATGTGACATTGTTTTTTGTGACATTGTCAAGACTCATATCATTTAGTGACAATGTGTTGCATTGAGCTAGGCACAAATACGTAATTGAGTCTAGTGGTTTAAGAGTGTACATTGCAGTTGGAAACTACTTTTCTATTAACCATTTTTTCAGCAAACAGGCTTCTGTGTATCAGTTATCAGTATTGCAGAAGGGAGTTAGGCTGTTCAAGTAATGAAGTAGGTTTGGTTTGAAAATGTACTGTCAGATTAATATGCAGCTTGTTTTGTGGGATAAATTCTAACTGGACAGCGTATTGAGGACAGGACATCACACTGAAACTTTTGTTAAAGTGAAAAGTCATGAAAGAGAGAGAGAGTTCATGTTCTGCTGCTGTGGAAAAAATAAAGTGATTTGTGTTTAAGGAACATGAATTACACTGTACATATTAAGAATGTGAGTATCGTTAGTGAAGGTATCTGATGGGGACTAGATCAAAGCAAGTTCCTTTGTTTGTCATCCATGTTTGTATTATTGTACAGATTGAAGGGATATTTGAACAGCCTGGTTCGGCTGGGAATTAACTGAGTGTCACTGTGCTTATTTTGAAATAAATTTGAAAAAAAAAAAAATGAAGGGTTCAGTTGTTTCATAGGAAATGTTTACATGAATGTGAGTGAATGTGGTAATGAAATGTGATAGCAACAAATAACGGCAGTAACAATGGTGATAGTGGTGAAAATAATGACAATAACAACAAGAAGAAGATTATCACTACAGCTCTTGCAACTATTTACAAATATCTACTCATGATTATGCTTGGTTTGTATTGAAAGTTTTGCCATAATGTCATGAATCTGTCATGGACGGATGAAATCAGAGTTAATACTGAACGTAGGATCCAATCTCAGATTCAAGTGTGCCTCACTCTTTGTCACTCCAGTCATCAACCCCAAACAGTGCTGAAGAGCTGTGTTCAGAGGATCACAGATTCCGATGGTCCTCATTCTTCACCCCGACTATCAACTACAAACAGCACTGAAAAAGAAAGATTCTTAGATCACAGATTCCCATGGTCCTCATTCTTCACCCCGACTATCAACTACAAACAGCACTGAAAAAGAAAGATTCTAAGATCACAGATTCCCATGGTCCTCATTCTTCACCCCGACCATCAACTACACAGCCCATCAACTACACAGCGCTGAAAAAGAAAGATTCTAAGATCAGATTCCCATGGTCCTCATTCTTCACCCCGAAGCGCTGAAAAAGAAAGATTCTCAGATCACAGATTTCTATGGTTCTCATTCTTCACCCCGACCATCAACAACACAGCGCTGAAAAAGAAAGATTCTCAGAAAACTGCAGATTCTAATATTCCTCATTCTTCTTCACACCAATCATGAGTCGCAAACAGTACTGAAAAGGAGCGATGCTCAAAAGATCATAAATTCCAATGTAATTCATTCCGCTCACCAATCATCAATCACAAGCAGTACCGAAAAGGAAAAATACTCAGGAGATTGCAGATTCCTATGTTCTTTTTTTTTTTTCTCCAATCATCAATCACAAACAGCACTTTAGAAGAATGACGCTCAAAAGATCACAAATACCAATTTTCTTCATTCTTCCTCCAATTTTCAAACACAAACAGTAGTGAAAAGGAAAGATGCCCAGATTGCAGATTTCGATGCTCCTCATTCTTCTCCTCTCCAATCATCAATAACAAACCGTACTGAAGAGGAATGACGCTCAAAAGATCATGGATTCCAGAGTTCCTCATTCTTCACCCAAACAATAAACCATACATTGTAGAAGAGCTAAATGCAGAATATGTACTGTTTAATCTTTCCAAAATGGGTCTGCTCTCTCACCCGCATAGTTTGTTAGTTTGTTGTTTCACCATCTGGATCTTGCAGTCATCCATCTTTTCCCCCATAGGATCGAAAAGTGGTCTTTTCTCACAGGTTCCAGTCTCTTCTCCATTTTTCTGGTAACAATAAACAAGTAACTGTCACTCTAATTGCTTCCTTCAGTTCCTCACTACCCACACTAGACAACAACAACACAACAACAACAACAAAAACTCGGGGGGGGGGAAAAAAAAGCCTTTTTTTTCAAATCGTTCTGAAAGAAAAAGGCAACAGTTTTTGAATGTGGTTTCTCAGGGAGAAGGGATGAAATCGAGTCCAAAAGGCAGTGTACCTTCCCAGAGTTGAACGAGAAACTCATTGTCATCGTCGGTCTTGTCCTTTAGTCAGTTTCAGGAACATCCATCCTTCACTGTGTGTCCTGCAGGCCAAGGACTCTCCACACCAGGTAAGTTTGTGCCGTCTGATAACTGAGGGGGGAGCGCCTTGTCAGCGAGGGGCAGGCTGGAGGTGTGAGATGGGATGTGACAAGAATTCTGTACTCCTCCCTCCCCCCCCCCCCCCCCCCCCCTCTCCCCTCAAATCCCACAACCACCTCCTCCCTTCTCTTTCCATTCTTCTTTATCCATCGAACCATCAAAACTACCAATGCAGATTTTGCTGCACATTTCAGTTGGATACTGCTCAGTTGTGTCTTTGCTCCTTTGGCTGATGGTGACTCACTTCCTCTCCCCCCCTTCCCCGCCCTTTTGACATGCTTATCAGGTTTTCTTCTAATGCTAGTGATGGTAACTGTGGTCACTCCTGTTTGATGGACAGGATGGGACAGAGGACTGTGGTCACTCCTGTTTGATGGACAGGATTGGACAGAAGACTGTGGTCATTCCTGTTTGATGGAAGATAGAGGACTGTGGTCATTCCTGTTTGATGGAAGATAGACAGAGGACTGTGGTCACTCCTGTTTGATGGACAGGATAGGACAGAGGACTGTGGTCACTCCTGTTTGAGGGACAGGATAGGACAGAGGACAGTGGTCACTCCTGTTTGATGGAAGATAGAGGACTGTGGTCATTCCTGTTTGATGGAAGATAGACGACAGTGGTCATTCCTGTTTGATGGAAGATAGAGGACTGTGGTCATTCCTGTTTGATGGAAGATAGAGGACAGTGGTCATTCCTGTTTGATGGAATATAGAGGACTATGGTCATTCCTGTTTGATGGAAGATAGAGGACAGTGGTCATTCCTGTTTGATGGAAGATAGAGGACTGTGGTCATTCCTGTTTGATGGAAGATAGAGGACAGTGGTCATTCCTGTTTGATGGAAGATAGAGGACTATGGTCATTCCTGTTTGATGGAAGATAGAGGACTGTGGTCATTCCTGTTTGATGGAAGATAGAGGACTGTGGTCATTCCTGTTTGATGGAAGATAGAGGACAGTGGTCACTCCTGTTTGATGGAAGATAGAGGACTGTGATCATTCCAGTTTGATGGAAGATAGATAGAGGACTGTGGTCATTCCTGTTTGATGGAAGATAGAGGACAGTGGTCATTCCTGTTTGATGGACAGGATAGGACAGAGGACTATGGTCATTCCTGTTTGAGGGACAGGATAGGACAGAGGACTGTGGTCACTCCTGTTTGAGGGACAGGATAGGACAGAGGACAGTGGTCACTCCTGTTTGATGGAAGATAGAGGACTGTGGTCATTCCTGTTTGATGGATAGGATAGGACAGAGGACTATGGTCACTCCTGTTTGAGGGACAGGATAGGACAGAGGACTGGTCACTCCTGTTTGAGGGACAGGATAGGACAGAGGACTGTGGTCACTCCTGTTTGAGGGACAGGATAGGACAGAGGACGGTGGTCACTCCTGTTTGAGGGACAGGATAGGACAGAGGACTGTGGTCACTCCTGTTTGATGGACAGGATAGGACAGAGGACTATGGTCATTCCTGGTTGATGGACAGGATAGGACAGAGGACTATGGTCATTCCTGTTTGATGGAAGATAGATAGAGGACTGTGGTCATTCCTGTTTGATGGAAGATAGAGGACAGTGGTCATTCCTGTTTGATGGACAGGATAGGACAGAGGACTATGGTCATTCCTGGTTGATGGACAGGATAGGGCAGAGGACTATGGTCATTCCTGGTTGATGGACAGGATAGGACAGAGGACAGTGGTCACTCCTGTTTGATGGAAGAAAGAGGACTATGGTCATTCCTGGTTGATGGACAGGATAGGACAGAGGACAGTGGTCATTCCTGTTTGATGGAAGATAGACAGAGGACTATGGTCATTCCTGGTTGCTGGACAGGATAGGACAGAGGACAGTGGTCATTTCTGTTTGATGGAAGATAGAGGACAGTGGTCATTCCTGTTTGATGGACAGGATAGGACAGAGGACTATGGTCATTCCTGTTTGAGGGACAGGATAGGACAGAGGACTGTGGTCACTCCTGTTTGAGGGACAGGATAGGACAGAGGACAGTGGTCACTCCTGTTTGATGGAAGATAGAGGACTGTGGTCATTCCTTTTTGATGGACAGGATAGGACAGAGGACTGTGGTCACTCCTGTTTGAGGGACAGGATGGGACAGAGGACTGTGGTCACTCCTGTTTGATGGACAGGATAGGACAGAAGACTGGTCATTCCTGTTTGATGGACAGGATAGGACAGAAGACTGTGGTCATTCCTGTTTGATGGACAGGATGGGACAGAGGACTGTGGTCATTCCTGTTTGATGGACAGGATGGGACAGAGGACTGTGGTCATTCCTGTTTGATGGACAGGATAGGACAGAAGACTGTGGTCATTCCTGTGTGATGGACAGGATGGGACAGAGGACTCCGTTACTTTCTGTGGTTCCCCAGAAAGAGAGGCAGGGGCAGTTGTACTCCCAGTCCCCAAACACAAGTAGGAGGGGGACATAACAGAATTCTGCCAGTTCAGATTTTGATTGTCACCTCTAATGTTTCATGCATTTCAGTGTAAGAATGGTAGTAATGATAGTAGTTCAGACTGTAGAATGATAGTAATGATAGTAGTTCAGACTGTAGAATGATAGTAATGATAGGAGTTCAGACTGTAGAATGATAGTAATGATAGGAGTTCAGACTGTAGAATGATAGTAATGATAGAGTTCAGACTGTAGAATGATAGTAATGATAGTAGTTCAGACTGTAGAATGTAGTAATGATAGAGTTCAGATGTAAATGATAGTAATGATAGTAGTTCAGACTGTAGAATGATAGTAATGATAGGAGTTCAGACTGTAGAATGATAGTAGAGGTAGGAGTTCAGACTGTTGGTGGTCCTTGCCTGTGGCGCAGCAGTTTATAAAATGAACTGTGGTACTTTGAAAAGATTGGCCCGTCACATGCACTTTGATCACAAGACGTTGGACATAATTATGACAAGTCATTGTCAGTGTTTAATACAGTCAAACAACTTCTACTACTACAAAATGACAAACCTTTAAAATGGAGGGGTATTGCATTGCGTCGTTTCGATTGGCTGTTGTAGTTCTGATAGCCAAGCAGTAAATCTGTTACTGAACTGTGTTGCAAATTATTTCAACATGTTTCTGAAAAAAACAAAACAAACAAAAACACCAAAAAAAACTTAGACCGTGATTTAAAGTGAACTGGCCTTTTCAATCACTAAAGTGGTTCAGCGTGCTCTGAAGTTTTAACTTTTGATGATTTTATGTGTGCCTCAATAAATGTATATGTAAACTGTTTTGATTAACGCAGCCTAGGCTGAACCGTTTTGTAGTGAGCAAGAAAATGTGTGTATGTGTGTGTGTGTGTGTGTGTGTGTGTGTGTGTGTGTGTGTTGTGTGTGTGTGTGTGTGTGAGAAGGTAAGAAAGTTTACTGAACCTTGGATCAGCTCGATGATCATCCTTGACATTCTTTACATTGTCGTCGTTACAGATCATCTATGTATGATCCACATTGTCTGCGAATAGAAGTCATCACAGATAATGATCCATGTATGATCCTAACCTGTCTTGTAGCATCTGTTATCACACATAATCATCTATGCACAATTCTTGACTTTCTTTTTACCGCATCATCACATGATGATCGTCTGTGCGTGATCTTTGACATTCCTTTAGCAGTTGTTGCCACAGGTGATCATCTATGCATGATCTCTGATATTCTTTTAATAGCAGATCTTACAAATTATCATATGTGCATGGTATTTTCATTCTTATTACAGCAGTCATTACATCATACGACTTATATTCGACCCTCTGCTTGAATTTCATAGCTGCCATCTTATCAATGACTGTCGGTGCTGCCATCATATCAATGATTGTCGGTGCTGCCATCATGTCAATGATTGTCGGTGCTGACATCATGTCAATGATTGTCGGTGCTGCCATCCTATCAATGATTGTCGGTGCTGCCATCATGTCAATGATTGTCGGTGCTGCCATCACATCAATGATTGTCGGTGCTGCCATCACATCAATGATTGTCGGTGCTGACATGTCAATGATTGTCGGTGCTGCCATCCTATCAATGATTGTCGGTGCTGCCATCATGTCAATGATTGTCGGTGGTGCCATCACATCAACGATTGTCGGTGCTGCCATCGTATCAAATGATTGTCGGTGCTGCCATCCTATCAATGATTGTCGGTGCTGCTATCATATCAAATGATTGTCGGTGCTGCCATTATGTCAATGATTGTCGGTGCTGCCATTATGTCAATGATTGTCGGTGCTGCCATCCTGTCAATGATTGTCGGTGGTGCCATCACATCAATGATTCTCGGTGGTGCCATCATATCAATGATTGTCGGTGCTGCCATCATTTCAATGATTGTCGGTGCTGCCATCATATCAATGATTGTCGGTGCTGCCATCACATCAATGATTGTCGGTGCTGACATCGTATCAATGATTGTGCTGCCATCATATCTGTGCTGCCATCCTGTCAATGATTGTCGGTGCTGCCGTCATATCAATGATTGTCGGTGCTGCCATCATATGAATGATTTCCTAGCTGCCATCATATCAATGACTGCCGGTGCTTTATCCGTGACATTCTTTTAAGAGCAGCCATCTGTATGCCCAGTCCTAACCGTGACATAATAAAACATTTTAGCAACACAGCAACTTTGAAACAACAGTCACAAACTGCACACTCACTGATGAAATTTGGCGTATATTAACATAAGAGAAGATGCTGAGGAAAAGCTACTTTTTGAACTCTTCGCTCAGCTTCTTTCCATCATTACATAATTTATTCTTTCTCGGCTACAAGGAGAAAACACAGGAGAGAGCTTGACAGCAGATGGCCTTCAGATTAAGACCCCACACCCCCCATTCCCACCCCACCCCCATCCTCAGATAAGCGTTTTCGCCCTCCACTCCTTACACTCTAAGGAGCTAAGCCTTGTCTAGGCCCTGCACTCCTTACTCTCCAAGGGAGCTACGCCATATCTTGGCCCTGCACTCCTTACATCCTAAGGGAGCTGCGCCGTGTCTTGGCCCTGCACTCTTTACATCCTAAGGGAGCTAACGCCTTGTCTAGGCCCTGCACTCCTTACATCCTAAGAGAGCTACGCCTTGTCTAGGCCCTGCACTCCTTACACTCTAAGGGAGCTAAGCCTTGTCTTGGCCCTGCACTCCTTACACTCTAAGGGAGCTACGCCGTGTCTTGCCCTGCACTCCTTACACTGTAAGGGAGCTACGCCGTGTCTTGGCCCTGCACTCCTTACACTGTAAGGGAGCTACGCCGTGTCTTGGCCCTGCACTCCTTACACTGTAAGGGAGCTACGCCGTGTCTTGGCCCTGCACTCCTTACACTGTAAGGGAGCTACGCCGTGTCTTGGCCCTGCACTCCTTACACTGTAAGGGAGCTACGCCGTGTCTTGGCCCTGCACTCCTTACACTGTAAGGGAGCTACGCCGTGTCTTGGCCCTGCACTCCTTACACTCTAAGGGAGCTACGCCGTGTCTTGGCCCTGCACTCCTTACACTCCATGGGAGCTACGCCGTGTCTTGGCCTGCACTCCTTACGCTCTATGGGAGCTACGCCGTGTCTTGCCCTGCACTCCTTACATCCTAAGGGAGCTACGCCGTGTCTTGGCCCTGCACTCCTTACATCCTAAGGGAGCTACGCCGTGTCTTGGCCCTGCACTCCTTACACTCTAAGGGAGCTACGCCTTGTCTTGGCCCTGCACTCCTTACACTCCAAGGGAGCTACGCCGTGTCTTGGCCCTAGACTCCTTACATCCTAAGGGAGCTACGCCTTGTCTAGGCCCTGCACTCCTTACATCCTAAGGGAGCTACGCCTTGTCTAGGCCCTGCACTCCTTACACTGTAAGGGAGCTACGCCGTGTCTTGGCCCTGCACTCCTTACACTGTAAGGGAGCTACGCCGTGTCTTGGAACCTTGTCATCAGCCGCTTGGGCACCACACAGCCAGCTGGGATGAACATCAGAGTCACTGACGTCTAGCTGAGCCAGGGCCCTTCTGCCTTAATCTCTCTGTCCTGTCCTTCTTTAGCCTCTGTTTCTTTTCTTTCAGTAGGCTAAATAGTGAATATTTCCATTTATTCCCCTCCTTTTGTGTGGTCAGGGTGGTGGTGGTGTCTGTGTGTGTATGTGGCTTTGTGGGGGTTGTAAGAATGGGGGGGGGGGGGGGGAAGAAGAAAGGGGGGGGGGGGCGGCGTGTGTGTTGGTGTCTTTGTGTGAACTGCAGTGTGTCTGTGTGAGCTCAATACACCTGAACAGTGATCAGTGACTTTATTCTGGTCCAACTTAATCATTAAATGAAATGTTCTCACCCAATTCTCGCATAGGCTTTCCTGTCTACACTATCCTCTTCTTTTCACTTTGACAACGGGCCTATGGCTTGAAACGTCAGTCTTCTCACTAATGGATTCAACTACCACCAAAAGGTTTTTATAAACTTTATTATTTTTTCATTTTGCAACGAATCCTGCAGTCAACTTTTGTTTCTTCCTCTTAGCATCTACTTCTTTCCTTAACCTCTGTATTACTTAGCATCTACTTCTTTCCTTAACCTCTGTATTACTTAGCATCTACTTCTTTCCTTAACCTCTGTATTACTTAGCATCTACTTCTTTCCTTAACCTCTGTATTACTTAGCATCTACTTCTTTCCTTAACTCCTGTATTACTTAGCATATACTTCTTTCCTCAACCTCTGTATTACTTCGCATCTACTTCTTTCCTTAACCTCTGTATTACGTAGCATCTACTTCTTTCCTTAACCTCTGTATTACTTAGCATCTACTTCTTTCCTTAACCCCTGTATCACTTAGCATCTACTTCTTTACCCCTGTATTACTTAACATCTACTTCTTTCCTTAACCTCTGTATTACTTAGCATCTACTTCTTTCCTTAACCCCTGTATCACTTAGCATCTACTTCTTTACCCCTGTATTACTTAACATCTACTCTTTCCTTAACCTCTGTATTATTTAGCATCTACTTCTTTACCCCAGTATTACTTAGCATCTACTTCTTTCCTTAACCTCTGTTTACTTAGCATCTACTTCTTTCCTTAACCTCTGTATTACTTAGCATCTACTTCTTTCCTTAACCCCTGTATTACTTAGCATCTACTTCTTTCCTTAACCTCTGTATTACTTAGCATCTACTTCTTTCCTTAACCTCTGTATTACTTAGCATCTACTTATTTCCTTAACTCCTGTATTACTTAGCATCTATTTCTTTCCTTAACCCTGTATCACTTAGCATCTACTTCTTTACCCCAGTATTACTTAACATCTACTTGTTTCCTTAACCTCTGTATTACTTAGCATCTACGTCTTTCCTTAACCTCTGTATTACTTAGCATCTACTTCTTTCCTTAACCCCTGTATTACTTAGCATCTACTTCTTTCCTTAACCCCTGTATTACTTAGTATCTACTTCTTTCCGTAACCCTGTATTACTTAGCATCTACCTTTTTACCCTGTATTACGTAGCATCTACTTCTTTATCCCTGCATTACTTAGCATCTACTTCTTTCCTTAACCCCTGTATTACTTAGCATCTACTTCTTTCCTTAACCCCTGTGTTACGTAGCATCTACTTCTTTCCTTAACCCCTGTGTTACTTAGCATCTACTTCTTACCCCTGTATTACTTAGCATCTACGTCTTTCCTTAACCCTGTATTACTTAGCATCTACTTCTTTCCTTAACCCCTGCATTACTTAGCATCTACTTCTTTACCCCTGTATTACTTAGCATCTACTTCTGTCCTTAACTCCTGTATTACTTAGCATATACTTCTTTCCTTAACCCTGTATTACTTAGCATCTACTTCTTTCCTTAACTCCTGTATTACTTAGCATCTACTTCTTTCCTTAACCCTTGCATTATTTAGCATCTGCTTCTTTACCCCTGTATTACTTAGCATCTACTTCTTTCCTTAACCTGTATTACTTAGCATCTACGTCTTTCCTTAACCCTTGCATTATTTAGCATCTGCTTTCTTTACCGTGTATTACTTAGCATCTACTTCTTTCCTTAACCCTGTATTACTTAGCATCTACTTCTTTCTTAACCCTGTATTACGTAGCATCTGATTCTTTCCTTTAACTCCTGTATTACTTAGCATCTACTTCTTTCCTTAACCCTGTATTACGTAGCATCTGATTCTTTCCTTAATCTCTGTATGACTTAGCATCTACTTCTTTCCTTAACTCCTGTATTACTTAGCATCTACTTCTTTCCTTAATCTTGTATGACTTAGCATCTACCTCTTTCCTTAAACCCTGCATTACCTAGCATCTACTTCTTTCCTTAACCCCTGTATTTCTTAGCATCTACTTCTTTTCTTTACCTCTGTATTACTTAGCATCTACTTATTTAACCCCTGTATTACTTTAGCATCTACTTCTTTACCCTGTATTACTTAGCATCTACTTCTTTACCCTGTATTACTTAGCATCTACTTATGTACTCCTGTATTACTTAACATCTACTTCTTTACCCCTGTATTACTTAGCATCTACTTCTTTACCCCTGTATTACTTAGCATCTACTTCTTTACCCTGTATTACTTAGCATCTACTTCTTTACCCCTGTATTACTTACATCTACTTCTTTACCCCTGTAAATTACTTAGCATCTACTTCTTTACCCCTGTATTACTTAGCATCTACTTCTTTCCTTTATCCCTGTATTACTTAGCATCTACTTCTTTCCTTAACCCCTGTGTTTTTTTTTTAATTTTTAATTTTTTTTTTTTATATTTTTTGCTGTCCATCCTCTGCGCCACCTCAGAGGCAGTGCACCCACGCCACTCATTCCGACACCCGTCCACAGCCACAGCCCGGTCGGCCCCGCCGCAGCCCCGGCATCGGCAATCCACAGGTAACTGTCAATGTCAAGTCGTGAAGAGGCAACCCACCAGAGAGACACTGCACTCCTGCCGAGTCACTTCGGTGGTGTTCAGTGGCGCCTGTTCTGATCTAACATACGCAGGACACCACCTACTAAGCCCCCTACTGACGACAATAATTGCTTAGTCGAGGAGCCGGTGTCGTATATAATACTGTCGCCGTGGAATTGTATCGCAGCGATAGCATTTCACGTGAAATATTGTTGCAGCGACAATAATTGCTGGGAAAAAAAGTCGCGCGACAACTTTTCACGAAAAATGTCCCATAGAATATTGTAGCTGTCCATAAAATGCAGTATTTCCCGGGAAATACTGTCGCTGCGACACGATTTTAATGAGCGACAGTAAATTTTATATGACACCGGCGTGAGTGAGCTCTCCCTCCGGAGGGCGCCACCACGTCCGTCCAACGACAGCCCCATGGACTCGCAGATACCGGTGACTCCGACAGAACGAAACCAAGACCACAAACGTGGAGAGGACATCGAAATTGAGGTCACATGAGAGCAGGGCATGAAGGACCACAGAATTTGAGACATTTCTTTTTAATGCTGATCGATGAGAATGAGGATGATTATGATGATGCTACAGATTTCCATTTCGGTCTAAGACTACATGACAGGGCTGTACTCTACGCTTCCTTTCATAATATAATCCCGGCGTCAACCGGGCCCGAGAGATACAGGCACCTGCAGTGTTGGTCAGGAAAATTTGAGCAACACTCTCAGAAACGCATCCATTAGTGGATGAAACTCGACTGTGTGGTCCCAGTCTTCCCAACTGAGTCCGCAGCAAACTCAACTCTGGGTACGAGCCGGTCGGGGCAGAAAAACCCACATGACTCTGATGGGATTCGAACCCACGACCTCTCAGCCGGCAATCCGCGACGCTAACCACTTCGCCACGGCGGCTGGTTCTTATCCCCTGTATTACTTAGCATCTACTCCTTTCCTTTACCCCTGTATTATTTAGCATCTACTTCTTTCCTTAACCCTTGCATTACTTAGCATCTACTTCTTTACCCCTGTAAAAAAAAGCTTGGCTGTGTCTGGAGTGGCACCGTCTTCATCTGTCCGTGGCAGGGGTGGTTGTGTCTGTGGGGTGTGCTCGGCAGCTGGAGGGTGGTGTTTTTTCGCCGGTGGCTCTGCAGTCATGAAATACGGGCTGGTACCACCCATGGGGATGCTACTTTAAGGCTGTTATGAGCTGCATCCTGTAGTCTAATTTACCTCTGTTCAGGAGCAGTTATGTCCCTTGATATCTTAATGGAGTGTCCTGCGCATGCCTGTACCCATCGTCAACACAGCGCAGGCCTCCAAGGGTGGCACAGGACTGCTCTAAAGGCAGGTGAAGACAGTGCTTCTCTGGGTCCTCCCAGCACCTTCGGGTGTTTCTTTTTCTTCTTTGCCTTAACTAGCTGACCCTGGAGAAAGGTCAGTGACGGTGAGGAAAGACCCACTGACCACGGGAAAGTCCTGTTGACAGTGGGAAAGACTACAACTTTGGATTCTCTCTTGAGGGCACATAAGACCGTATGGCGAAAGCTGGCTGTGTCTGGAGTGGCACCGTCTTCATCTGTCCGTGGGCAGGGGTGGTTGGGTCTGTGGGGTGTGCTCGGCAGCTGGAGGGAGTGTTTTTCGCCGGTGCGTTCTGCAGTCATGAAATACGGGCTGGTACACCCATGGGATGCTACTTTAAGGCTGTTATGAGCTGCATCCTGTAGTCTAATTTACCTCTGTTCAGGAGCAGTTATGTCCCTTGATATCTTAATGGAGTGTCCTGCGCATGCCTGTACCCATCGTCAACACAGCGCAGGCCTCCAAGGGTGGTACAGGACTGCTCTAAAGGCAGGTGAAGACAGTGCTTCTCTGGGTCCTCCCAGCACCTTCGGGTGTTTCTTTTTCTTCTTTGCCTTAACTAGGCTGACCCTGGAGAAAGGTCCAGTGACGGTGAGGAAAGACCCACTGACCACAGGGAAAGTCCTGTTGACAGTGGGAAAGACTACAACTTTGGATTCTCTCTTGAGGCACATAAGACCGTATGGCGAAAGCTTGGCTGTGTCTGGAGTGCACCGTCTTCATCTGTCCGTGGGCAGGGGTGGTTGGGTCTGTGGGGTGTGCTCGGCAGCTGGAGGGTGGTGTTTTTCGCCGGTGGGCTCTGCAGTCATGAAATACGGGCTGGTACACCCATGGGGATGCTACTTTAAGGCTGTTATGACTGCATCCTGTAGTCTAATTTACCTCTGTTCAGGAGCAGTTTATGTCCCTTGATATCTTAATGGAGTGTCCTGCGCATGCCTGTACCCATCGTCAACACAGCGCAGGCCTAGCCTCCAAGGGTGGTACAGGACTGCTCTAAAGGCAGGTGAAGACAGTGCTTCTCTGGGTCCTCCCCAGCACCTTCGGGTGTTTCTTTTTCTTCTTTGCCTTAACTAGGCTGACCCTGGAGAAAGGTCCAGTGACGGTGAGGAAAGACCCACTGACCACAGGGAAAGTCCTGTTGACAGTGGGAAAGACTACAACTTTGGATTCTCTCTTGAGGGCACATAAGACCGTATGGCGAAAGCTTGGCTGTGTCTGGAGTGGCACCGTCTTCATCTGTCCGTGGGCAGGGGTGGTTGGGTCTGTGGGGTGTGCTCGGCAGCTGGAGGGTGGTGTCTTTCGCCGGTGGGCTCTGCAGTCATGAAATACGGGCTGGTACACCCATGGGGATGCTACTTTAAGGCTGTTATGAGCTGCATCCTGTTGTCTAATTTACCTCTGTTCAGAGGCAGTTATGTCCCTTGATATCTTAATGGAGTGTCCTGCGCATGCCTGTACCCATCGTCAACACAGCGCAGGCCTCCAAGGGTGGTACAGGACTGCTCTAAAGGCAGTGAAGACAGTGCTTCTTTTGGTCCTCCCCAGCACCTTCGGGTGTTTCTTTTTCTTAGCATCTACTTCTTTCCTTTATCCCTGTGTTACGTAGCATCTACTTCTTTCCTTAACCCCTGTATTACTTAG
>CM031601.1:12113357-12150857 GCA_018398815.1 Conus ventricosus
ATGCTCTACAGAAATGATCTGTACAGACAGATCGTGTTACGAAGAGGAATCAGCATATGCTCTACAGAATGATCTGTACAGACAGATCGTGTTACGAAGAGGAATCGGTAAATGGTCTACAGAATGATCTGTACAGAGAGATCGTGCGAAACTGGTTAAGGCAATGGCTGTTCTGATTCAAAACTTTAAAAAAAAAGTGTTTTGGAGTTGGAACAACGGCACAAAATTGAAACCTGCGTTTAACACGGCTGGAGAGAATGCGGAAGGCAGGGGGTGTACCATTGCTTTATCAGAGTGACGTTCAGAAGGACACAGAGGTTTCTACTGACAATGAATTGAGTCTTGCAGAACACGAGGCACAGGCGATAGCTTTTGCAAACAGGAGTTACCCGATGCTCCTTCGACCATCTCACCGACAGACTCTTCTTGTCTACTGTGCTAGTCAGCCGTACAACTCATCTTAGGGTATGACAAAGACAATGGAAGAATAAAATAAACGGATTTTAGTGAAACATGGTGGAAGAATGGAGAACGGCGATGGTTCCTGCGTCTGGTTGACTGTCCCTATGAAGAGCGACTTGCCAGAATGAAGATGCCCAGCATGCAGTACCGGAGGGACAGAGGTGACATGATTGAAACTTATAAGTTCACTCATGGGCTATAGAACGCGAAGAGTCCTCTTATATGGAAAACACTGTTAAGCAGACCCGTGGGCATAATCTGAAGCTCAGGAAAAGGATTTGTGATAGTTCACTGCACCAGCACTATTTCAGTGAACCCTGGAATGCTCTCCCAGAAAAAAAGTGGTTAATGCATCATCTCTCGATAGCTTTAAGGCCAGTCTGGACAGCCATTGGGCAGACCGTAGATAGCCGACTAGACAGAATTTCAGAGTGCTGCGCTGTCATCACCCACGCAAGAAGTTTATTTTGTAAGATTTACCAGTTTTGTGAAAAAGACCGGACTATAGGCTGAATAGCCTAATCCAGTCTGTAACGGTGTGGTGTGGTGTGGTGTGATAAGACGAGATAATCTTTTAACGGAAAGAAGCTTAACGATAAAGTCACAAATCCTCTCTCCGTCAAAGATGTGCTTTGGACCTTCCCTCCCCCCCCCCTCCAAGTCTACCCCTCCCCCCCCCCCCCCCCCCCTTCTGTGTCTTCCACTCCTCTCCTGCCTGTTTCAGTTCACAATGTTTTAACGTCAGTATTAGATTTGATTTATTAGAACCCAAACAAGTTGCGTGTTTCTTTGGCTTCTTAGAGCATTTACAATATTTTCTGCAAGTAAACTGACCTTAACCTTTCACGAAAGCAGCGCGTGCGTGCGTGCCTCTGTGTACGTGCGTGTGTGTGTGAGAGCGCTTGTGTGTGGTTACGAAAGGAAAGCTTTACGTTTTATCTCAAGTTACAGTAAAAGAAAGAAAAGAAAAAAGAAAGAAAAAGAAAAGGTAAAAAGGTAAAAGGTGTTGTTTTTTTTTTTTTTTTTTGGGGGGGGGGGGGGGGGGGGGTTGCCTTATATTTTGATGCTGATCCGGAGCAAAGGACGGATCCAGAATTTGTTCGGCCTTGATGGAGGTCTGCGCTCTCCTGCCAATGAAAAATATTTTTTTCTCCATCATCACAGCCCCATCTACACTTCGTCCACACGCCGCGCATTGCCAATATTTGTTCCTCCATCATCACAGCCCCATCGACACTTCGTCCACACCCGCACATTTCATCATTTGTTTCATCATCACAGCCCCATCTACACTTCGTCCACACGCCGCGCATTTCATCATTTGTTTCATCATCACAGCCCCATCTACATTTCGTCCACACGCCGCGCATTGCCAATATTTGTTTCTCCATCATCACAGCCCCATCTACACTTCGTCCACACCGCACATTTCATCATTTGTTTCTTCATCATCACAGCCCCATCTACACTTCGTCCACACCCGCGCATTTCATCATTTGTTCATCACAGCCCCATCTACACTTGTCCACACCCCGCGCATTCATCATTTGTTTCTTCATCACAGCCCCATCTACACTTCGTCCACACCCCGCGCATTTCATTGTTTCTTCATCATCACAGGAAGGAGGATCAGAGGAGACCTGATCCAATTTTTTAAAATATTCCATAATTATGATGATGTCAATGTGCATGCGCTTTTCAAATTCTCAGAAGTGGATTGCACAAGAAATAATGAAGGCAAGATTTTTATTAGGCATTGTCATACTAACAAAAGTCTTGTTTTACCTTGAGAAATTACTAAATATTGGAATGCACTGCCTACTAACACCAAATATGCACCTGATATCAACAGCTTTAAAAACTCCTAGATGAAGACCCTAAATTGAAAGATGCTTTCTATAGTGTGGATTGAATATAATGTTATTTTATGACAGGCATGCAACCAGACCGAACTTAAAATTGAAAAATAATGAGGGGACGCAAATAGGCCGTAAGGCCTAAGCTAAAAAAAGCCGGTCCCTATTACTACTACTACTTACTACTACTACTACTATCTACACTTCGTTCACACGCCGCGCATTTCATCATTTGTTCATCACAGCCCATCTACACTTTGTCCACACCCCGCGCATTTCATCATCTTGTTTCTTCATCACCACAGCCCCATCTACACTTCGTCCACACACCCGCGCATTTCATTGTTCTTCTTATCATCACAGCCCCATCTACACTTCGTCCACACCCCGCGCATTTCATTGTTTCTTCATCACCACAGCCCATCTACACTTCGTCCACACCCCGCGCATTTCATGTTTCTTCTCATCACAGCCCCATCTACACTTCGTCCACACCCCGCGCATTTCATTGTTTCTTCATCATCACAGCCCCATCTACACTTCGTCCACCACCCCGCGCATTTCATCATTTGTTTCTTCATACCACAGCCCCATCTACACTTCGTCCACACCCGCGCATTTCATCATTTGTTTCTTCATCATCACAGCCCCATCTACACTTCGTCACACCCCGCGCATTTCATCATTTGTTTCTTCATCACCACAGCCCCATCTACACTTCGTCCATACCCCGCGCATTTCATCATTTGAAATGGTCCTTACCTCCCCTGTTTTTCAGATTCTTTTCGCTGGAAAATTGCGAGGGCCAAATACTTGTCGCCCCCCCCCCCCCCCCTCCCCCTTCGTCCCCGATCCACTCCGCCCCTCTCTTATAAAGGTGTCTTCCCGTCACGTATCAGAAGGATTTCCACGAAGAAAATTACTCTTCCGAGAAGGAAATTGGGGAGGGGGGGGGGGGAGTTGGTGAAGGGGAGGATTGGTGTGGGGAAGGGGGGTGTTTTTTCTGTGTCCCTGTATTGAAAGATAGCTGAACCTTTCACTCGAACTCTGAGACTCCTTCTTGCGAAGCGTTCGGTATTTTATGAAAAAGAACATTTTCTTGCAAGGAAAGCGGGAATTATGAAGAAAACTCTTCGGCGAAAAACTGAAAGGACGAAGTAAAGAAACGACGCTGCAACACTGACACTGCGTTGTCAGTCTTTGTCTGCGACTATCGGCCCTCTCTGTGGGCAATACAACCGTGTCTGTGTTTTTAGCAACTGGTGAAATAGCAACGGGTATTCCTTTAGCGACCAAGTTACGTGACATTTTAGTTAACGGGGTGGGGGAGAGGGGTAGAGAAGGTGGAGAGAATTTTTTTTTCAGCTTGGCGATCATCATTCAGGTGATAAAAAATGTGACTTATAACTGGGAGATGACCCAAAAGAACGATTTTTTTCCACTCTTCAGTTGAATTATAATCTGGTTCGAAATAGATATTTTCTACATCATATGTCTCCTTTGTTTCCCTTCTGACAACTTCAATGTGCAGTTCGCGGCGTTTGTGAGGAATTCCATCTGTGGGATTTGATGAAAAAGTCTTGTATCAAAGTGAAACGGGCGTTGACTCCTTTGCAGACCCATTCACAAAAAGGCAAATGTCATTTTATTTTCCTGCAGAAGAAACGATCCGAGACTGGAACATCCCGCACTCCGTTACTGTTCTCTTCCCTCCCTCAGGAATTTCAGATTGAGCATGTTGAGTCAAACCCAGTACATTCTTTTCCTCACCATCTGAATTTCCAAAATGTCGATAATCCGTCGAGATCGACAGCTGGACATGAGCGGATGAAAAACAACAAAATTAGAGCTGATGAGGAAATGGCATTGGTGAACATTTCTAAAATCCCAGGTGGCAGAAACCACGCACGCACACACACACACACACACACACACACACACACTCACACACGCACACGCCATGAAACGGCTCCCTTCTGTCCAAGCTGACAAGCTCAAGAGAAAAAAAAAATCAAGGGAAGATAACGCCTATCTTTCTATCGCGAAGTAGAGATCTAGAAAGTCAAATACTTCATTTGAAGCGCACGCCAGAACGATCAGAATATCAACTGTGTGCGTTACAGGCACACCGTTTTCTCAGCCATGTTATGACATTTTCTCTCTCAAATTGAACTGTTCAGTTGACTGGTTTGGACAAAATTGCTTCGGGCGTGTCCACTACGGTATCTGTTCCATGAAAACGGAGGGATTACTCTCGGTGAAATCGAGCTCTAACACAGACCTCTGTCGCAGATTTCCGCACATCTATTGGGCGGGAAAGGTATGCTGAAGGTGAGGGGGTGAGCTTATGAATGGACACGTAATAATAATAATAAATCGAGCTTATATAGCGCTCTTCGATGAGAGAAGACTCATCAGAGCGCTTTACAATACAGGAAAAATAAAAGTTTCCATTAACATTGCACAATATTGGGAAAAAGGCATCAAAACAATAGGTCACAAAGCAAGCACTAAAACAGATGCACAAGCCACACCCCCCCCCCCCCCCTCCCACTATCCTCTCTCCCCCCCCCCCCCCACACACACACACACCGCCACCCCACACACACGACATATGAACGCTCGACAAGAATTTGGGAATAGAAGAAAAGAACCAACCCCATCCCCACCCCCACCCGCCTACAATTTCGCGAACACTGCACGGGATACAATATAAAACATGCAGAAGGGAGCACACACACACACACACACACACACACAAAGGGCAAACTCAACACGAAGCAACAAAACCCACGCGCGTAAACGCACACCCACGAACACACACACGCAAAAGCACACAAGCATTCAGGCACCAAGTGTAAGCCACTATCGGGGTACCTGATAAGTTCGCAGCAGTCAACATTGGGAGGTCGAATCTCGCTGGAACCCAATGTAACAAACAAAATGACAGTTTTACTGCCCATGTTCAAGTGGTGTTGTTCTGCTGGTGGTAGCTACGATGTAGAGTTAGTCAGGCCAGCTCCCCCCCCCCCCCCCCCTCCCCCTTTTCTCTTCCGGGCTGGTGATCGCCATCCGCCATAATCATCACCTTTTGTGTTATGAACATTAAACCTGAACGTAACTACCCTCCGCGCGACATCTGACGGAAAAGAGCTATCTCATCGGGAGGGAGGGGGAGAGGGAGGGGATTGATAGAAAGCCATGTGAATCGCAGGCCGTGACAGGACATTAGCGACTGCCCGTGGCAGGCCATCTCTTCGGTTGGGGTGTAGTGACTACTGAAACCTGCCCTCCAACACCCTCCATCCCCCCCCCCCCTCCCTCGGATAGGAGCGTTATTTTTCAAACATCTGCTTGAAAGAAATGAACTTTCAGCGTAAATTTTGCTGGTATTGGATGATCATTTAAAGTAAACTGTTTACGACATCCACATGGTAATGTATCGTGCCAAACGACTGTCGCTGACTAGGAAGGCATTAGCCAGTCAGAAGGGACACGGAGGTTTCCTAGTCTTGGCTGCTTAACAAGATGGCGGACGACAGAATCCCGTTTTTCTGTCTTTCCTCACAGAATTTAGAATAAAGATCATCGATTGACGAGCGAGGTGGGTTTGCCAAGGAATGGGTACAAACTTTCTTCACCTGCTCCTCTGGGTAGGTCGGGGGGGGGGGGGGGGGGGGAATCCTACCTGCAGACCTTTCAGTGGCGGTTTGAAACGGACCTGCAGACCTTTCAGTAGCGGTTTGAAACGGGTTTCAGGGGGGCAGCAGTCGCCAGAGGCACATGACGTCCTGACCTCGCACAACCTGCTCCAGACGTTGGAACCCGGTCCACCGCTCCAGCAGCGCCGCTGGCACGCCAGGGTGTCCATCCACACCCGCCAGAAACACATCAGGGACATGTGAGGGCTCTCTCTCTGTCTCACCCCCCTCTCTCTCTCTCTTTCTCTCTCTCTCTCTCTCTTTCTATATATATATATATATATATTGTGTGTGGTGTAAGGTGGGTACCTCTGGAAGTGGCAGCAGGAGCAGATGGAGTTGTAGCAGTAACAGCACCAGTAGTAGTAGTAGTAGTAGCAGTAGTAATAGTAGCAACCGCTATTGTGGTGGAAGGAAAACTGGAAGTAAAAAAAAAAATGCAGTAGAAACGACTGACGGCAGAGGTAGTAGTCGTAGTGGCTGTGGTAGTGATGATGATTGTGTTTGACGCAATAACAAGACAGCCAAAGGAGCGCGAGAAAAGTAATAATTTGTTGAGGGGAAAACCGTTGTAGGAGTGGTGGTGGTTTTGGTAATAATGGTACCTGTGTGTGTGTGTGTGAGAGAGAGAGAGAGAGAGAGAGAGAGAGAGAGAGAGAGAGAGAGAGAGAGAGAGAGAGAAGAGAGAGAGACTGACTGACACTGTACTGACATCTTTCATTGACATTGGCTAATAGCCTTTTTGTCAAGGGGGTGCAATGTCTTTTTCTCCCCCCCCCCCCCCCCCCTTTTCTTTTTTTTAGAGAGAGAAGCTCGTTAGATTCAAACTGGGGACATGTGGCCTACTGTTCGCGCACTCTAACCAACTCGTTCACGGTGTCTTCTCGCTTTCCCAGCAGTTGTAACACACAGACTGCGTCGCTCTGATCACGAGGCCGCCCTGTGAAGCATTAGTAATGTCTTGTTGTCACTGTTTTCACGTGACAACACACGCTCTGAAATCGGTCAGCATTAAACTTAGTCTGTACACGCCAAAGACTCTCACCTGAACTTCACAGGTCCAAACGTGTGGAGCTGTATTTACGTTTATTGGCCACGTCACTCGGACACGCGCTCGCGTAGGGAAGATTCTTTAGTGCATTGGCCATTTCTTTCTCAGCACCGCCGACCCCATCCCATAATTGCTCCCCACCCCCCCCCCCCCCCAAAGTTTTCGGTTGGAAATATGTAACCGTTTGTTTGTTTTTTAGTGTTCAGGGTGGTTTTGAACACTTGAAGACTGTAAAACTGCGATGGAAATCAATATTAGATGAAAAGAAGACCCCTTATCGGGGAATGGACAATCGCTTCATCTCTCTCTCTCTCTCTCTCTCTCTCTCTCTCTCTCTCTTACAAGGTCTGGTACAGGTACTCTCTCTCAAAACTGATAGTTTTCAAAGTCGGTCGGTAACCATGCTTTATCCATTCTTTGCAGAGTGCCAACCGAGACTCTGTAAACTAAAAGCTGTTTGTTCACATGCGCTGATAGTTCTAACTGAATTCCCATTGAAGCGGCGTAGGTCGTGACCAGCTTTGTTCCACTAGTACACAGCCAGTGGGCTGACGACTTGCTGACCTGGCGAGGTGGATGTGCAGGTTGCAGCCCCTGCTGGCCAAGTGCGTGCGTCTGGGTCCGGAGCAGAGGAACAACTTGAAGTGCTACATCACCTCCCTGGAGCGCGAAGCCTTCGACGCGGCCGACGCGGTGAGGGAGCGAATGAGACGTGTGTGACAAGTGTTAGGGAGCGAGTTAGACATGTTTGACACGTTATTAGGCAGAGACTGAGACGTGTGTGACAGGTGTTATTAGGGAGTGAATGAGACGTGTGTGACAGGTGTTAGGGAGCGAGTTAGACATGTTTGACATGTGTTATTAGGCAGAGACTGACACGTGTGTGACAGGTGTTATTAGGGAGTGAATGCGACGTGTGTGACAGGTGTTAGGGAGCGAGTTAGACATGTTTGACACGTGTTATTAGGCAGAGACTGAGACGTGTGTGACAGGTGTTATTAGGGAGTGAATGAGACGTGTGTGACAGGTGTTGGGGAGCGAGTTAGACATGTTTGACACGTGTTATTAGGCAGAGAATGAGACGTGTGTGACAGGTGTTAGGGAGCGAGTTAGACATGTTTGACACGTGTTGTTAGGCAGAGAATGAGACGTGTGTGCCTAGTGTTATTAGGGAGCGAATGAGACGTGTGTGACAGGTGTTAGGGAGCGAGTTAGACATGTTTGACACGTGTTATTAGGCAGAATGAGACGTGTGTGACAGGTGTTATTAGGGAGTGAATGGGACGTGTGTGACAGGTGTTAGGGAGCGAGTTAGACATGTTTGACACGTGTTATTAGGCAGAGAATGAGACGTGTGACTGGTGTTATTAGGGAGCGAATGAGACGTGTGTGACATGTGTTAGGGAGCGAATTAGACATGTTTGACACGTGTTATTAGGCAGAGAATGAGACGTGTGTGCCTGGTGTTATTAGGGAGTGAATGAGACGTGTGTGACAGGTGTTAAGGAGAGAATTAGACGTGTGTGATGTATGTTAGGGAGTGAATGAGACGTGTGTGACAGGTGTTATTAGAGTGAATGCGACGTGTAGTGATGGATGTTAGGGAGTAAATGAGACGTGTGTGACAGGTGTTAGGAAGAGAATTAGACGTGTGTGACAGGTGTTAGGGAGCCAATGAGACGTTTGTGACAGGTGTTAGGGAGAGAATTAGACGTGTGTGACAGGTGTTACGGAGCGAATGAGACGTGTTTGACAGGTGTTATGGAGAGAATGATAGTGTGTGACAGGTGTTGGGGAGATAATAGGACGTGTGACAGGTGTTAGAGAGCCAATGAGACATGTTTGACAGGTGTTAGGGGGAGAATGAGACGTGTTTGACAGGTGTTAGGGAGAGAATGAGGCGTGTTTGACATGTGTTAGGGAGGGAATGAGACGTGTGTGACGGATGTTAGGGAGCGAATGAGACGTTTGTGACTGTTGTTAGGAAGCAAACTAGACGTTTGTGACAAGTATTATGGAGCGAATGAGACGTTTGTGATGGGTGTCAGGAAGCGAGTGAGACGTCTGTGGCAGTTGTTAGGGAGCGATTGAGATGTTTGTGGCAGTTGTTAGGGAGCGATTGAGATGTTTGTGGCAGTTGTTAGGGGCAAATGAGACGTTTGTGACAAGTATTATGGAGCGAATGAGACGTTTGTGATGGGCGTCAGGAAGCAGTTGTGGCAGTTGTTAGGGAGCGATTGAGATGTTTGTGGCAGTTGTTAGGGGCAAATGAGTCGTTTGTGACAAACTGTAAAGGGGCAAGTTTGCGACAGTTGTTAGGGAGCGAATGCGACGCTTGTGACACTTGCTAGGGAGCGAATGGGTCGTTCGTGACCGTTGTTAAGGAGCGAATGAGTCGTTCGTGACCGTTGTAAGGAGCGAATGAGTCGTTCGAGACCGTTGTTGACGACTAAATGAGACGTTCGTGACCGTTGTATGGGATCGAATGAGTTGTTTGCGACAGTTGTGAGGAAGCGAATGCGACGTTTGTGACTGAGAGTGAATGCGACGTTTGTGACTGTAGTGAATGCGATCGTTTGTGACTGGAGTGAATGCGACGTTTGTGACTGGAGTGAATGCACGTTTGTGACTGGGAGTGAATGCGACGTTTGTGACTGGGAGTGAATGCGACGTTTGTGACTGGGAGTGAATGCGACGTTTTGCGACTGGGAGTGAATGCGACGGTTGCGACTGGGAGTGAATGCGACGGTTGCGACTGGGATGAATGCGACGGTTGCGACTGAGAGTGAATGCGACGTTGTGACTGGGAGTGAATGCGACGTTTGTGACTGAGAGTGAATGAAGCATTTGCGACAGTTTTAGGGGAGCAAATGAGACTTTGTAATTGGAAGGGAGTAAATGAACGTTTGTGACGGTTGTAAGAAAAAAACGGACATTCGTGACAGTTTGTCAAAAAGCGAATGAGACTTCGTATCGGTTGTCAGAGAGCGAATAGACGTTTGTGCCAGCAGGAAGGATCGAACATGTCGTTTGTGACTGTTACAATGGGCAAACGACTCGTCTATGACGGGGGTTTTGGGAGTTTGTGGCAGTTTGAACGGGGGAGGGGGATTTCTTTTGTGACAGTTATACTGGAAAGAATGATACTTTTCTCACAGTTGTAAGGGGGCGAATAAGTCGTTTGTGACAGTTGTAAGAAAGAGAACGAGTCGTTGTGACAGTTGTAAGAAAGAACGAGTCGTTTGTGACAGTTGAAAGGAGAGAATGAATTCTTTGTGACAGCTGTGGGGCAATAAGACATTTGTGACATTTGTAAGGAGAGAATGATTCGTCTGTGACAGTTCTTAAGGAGAATGGGGCTTTTGTAGCAAGGGAAGCTGGCATTCGTGACAGTCACGAGCGAATGTGTCGTGCGTGACAGTTGTCAGGGGCTAATTTGTCGTTCGTGACTGTCAGGGAGCGAATGTGTCGTTCGTGACAGTTGTCAGGGGCTAAGTGTCCGTTCGTGACAGTTGTCAGGGGGCTAATGTGTCGTTCGCGACTTGTCAGGGAGCGAATGTGTCGTTCGTGACAATTGTCAGGGAGCTAATGTGTCGTTCGTGACAATTGTCAGGGAGCGAGTGTCGTTCGTGACAGTTGTCAGGGAGCGAATGTGGTGTTCGTGACAGTTGTCCGGGAGCTAATGTGTCGTTCGTGACAGTTGTCAGGGTGCGAATGTCGTGCGTGACGTTGTCACGGAGCGGATCTGTCGCTCGTGGCACTTGTCAGGGGGCTAACCAGTCACTCGTGACAGCTGTAAGGGAGCGAATCCGTAGCTCGTGACAGTAGTAAAGAAGCCAAAGAGCGTTCATGACAGTTGAAAGGTAGGGAATGAGACTTTGTGACAGTTGTAAGAGAGCGAATCAATAATTTGTAACAATTGTAAGGGAGCGAGTCAATCATTTGTGACAGTTGTAAGGGAGCGAGTTCAATCATTTGTGACTGTTGTATGGGAGCGAGTCAATCATTTGTAACAATTGTAAGGGAAGCGAGTCAATCATTTGTGACAGTTGTAAGGGAGCGAGTCAATCATTTGTGACTGTTGTATGGGAGCGAGTCAATCATTTGTAACAATTGTAAGGTAGCGAGTCAATCATTTGTGACAGTTTGTAAAGGAGCGAGTCAATCATTTGTGACTGTAAGGAGCGAGTCATTTGTGACTAAGGGAGCGAGTCAATCATTTGTGACTGTTGTAAGGGAGCGAGTCAATCATTTGTGACTGTTGTAAGGGAGCGAGTCATCATTTTTGACAGTTGTAAGGGAGCGAGTCAATCATTTGTGACTGTAAGGGAGCGAATTAATCATTGTGACTGTAAGGGAGCGAATCAATCATTTGTGACAGTTGTAAGGGAGCGAGTCAATCATTTGTGACAGTTGTAAGAGAGCGAGTCAATCATTTGTGACAGTTGTAAGGGAGTGAATCAATCATTTGTGACAGTTGTAAGGGAGCGAGTCAATCATTTGTGACTGTAAGGGAGCGAGTCAATCATTTGTGACAGTTGTAAGGAGCGGAGTCAATCATTTGTGACAGTTGTAAGGGAGCGAGTCAATCATTTGTGATAGTTGAAAGGGAGCGAGTCAATCATTTTGCGACAGTTGTAAGGGAGCGAGTCAATCATTTGCGACAGTTGTAAGGGAGAGAGTCAATCATTTGCGACAGTTGTAAGGGAGAGAGTCAATCATTGCGACAGTTGTAAGGGAGAGAGTCAATCATTCGTGATAGTTTGTAAGGGAGCAAATCGGTCATTTGTAACAGTTGTAGGAGAGTTAATAAATCGCTTGGACGGTCAGCAAGACATTTGTGGCCGGCATGAATTGGTCTAACGAGTCATTTGCAAGAGTTGTACAGGGAACAGATGCAAAGCATATAAACGTACTCCCAGTTTATCTTGAATACGCTTGAGATATTGCATAAAGAGGAAAAACCGTTTTGGCCCGTTATAGCCGTTAGTAACGGCTATGCTGGTAAGCATCGGCCATCATCTGTGACCCATAATGAACATGCCTACAAATTTTCAGAAAGATCGGCCATGTACTTTTCTGAGATTGTCCATACAGAAGAAAACTTATGGGCCGTTATAACCCTTAGTAACGGCAATAACGGTAAAATAAAACATTGGGCATGATCCGTGACCCATAATGAACAACCTACAAATTTTCAGAAAGATCGGCAAAGTACTTTCTAAGATATTCTGTAAAGAAGAAACCCATTATGGCCGTTCGTAGCGGTTTATACGGTTAAAATAACACATCGAACATCATCCTTGACCCATAATGAACAAACAAGTTTTCAGAAAGATCGGCCAAGTACTTTCTAAGATATTCTATAAAGAAGAAAAACCGTTATGGGCCGTTATGGCCGTTAGTAACGGCTATACCGGTAAAAATAACAATCGGGCATCATCCTTGACCCATAATGAACATACCTACAAATTTTCAGAAAGATCGGCCCAGTAGTGGAACACATTTTGACCACACACACCGCACACACACACACACACACACGCGCACACACACACACACACACACACACACACACACACACACACACACACACACCACACACACACACACACCACAGAGCATTTCTTCGTTCCCATTGTAAAGTACTCCCTGTTCTATAAGAACTGGGAGTACCAAAACGAATCGTTTGTTACCGGTGGAAGGGAGCGAGTGTAGTTGTGGCAGCTGTAACGAAAGAGTTTTGCGAGAGCTGCAAGAGATCGAGTCGGTGGTAAAGAAGCGAATTAGTTCTTTGGAACAGGTAAGGGAGCTGTTGAGACATTTTGGCGGTTGGCAGAATCGGAGGCATCGTTTGATTGTTGAGCAATGAGCTTTTCTCCTTAGTGCGTAACATGTGTGTCTGGCAGGCGCGTGCATGCTCTCTCTCTCTCTCTCTCTCTCTCTCTCTCTCTCTCTCTCTCTCTCTCTCTCTCTCTCTCTCTCTCTCTCTCTCTCTCCCTGCGCCTGTGTGTGCGTGCGCGCGCGTGTGCGTGTGTGTGCGCGCGCGCGCGCGCGGAAATTGTGCGGAATGGTGCATGCTCATTCATTGTGATATAGGGAATCTTGCGCAGTCTCTATAACACAGTCGTCTTCGCTCCACAGGGGCTGTACGAAGACCGCGTCGGCATGTACGTCTACGTCTTAACGAAACTAGCCGAGGTCGGGATAATTATGCAGTTTGACACGGCTTTGGCCCAGGGAATTAAGGAACGTCAGCTTCCGCTTCAGACGTCTACTCCAGAAACGGCCGTGGAAGCAGCAGCAGCAGCAACTGCCCCACCGACTCCTCCAGCTGAGAAGCTCTCTTTGTTGAACGACGAAGTCCGGGGCATCGGCATCATCTTTCGGATGAAGAACTTGGGTGTGGATGACTCGTAATGCTACTACTGTGATCCCGGCAAGTGTTGCGTGTCTACGGATTTAGACGCTGATGTGACTTGAGTGCGATGCCATAGTTTGTGACTGAAGTCTTTCTTCTTTTTCTTCTTGTTTTCATGACTGCAATGGGAGGGCAGGGACTGCTGTTGACAGAATGTCCAGGACCACGCACTGACGATTCTCTGAAACGTGAAACAGACTGGCTCTGACCATTGGCATCCACAGATGTGACATAGTGCATGGTCAGTTTGAATCGGCCAAGATCTTCACAATAACCGTGCTTTCAATTGTCACGTTTTTTAACGTTTACTTTTCTTAACCTGGAAGAGAGGAAATCCGAATGTTTATGAAATCGGTGTTGGTTATTCTAAGATCGAGATAAGTAAAAGTTTTGCCTGGCTATCAGGGCTGGTGCACGTGAATCCAGTTTAGCACAAACAGTATGTGTTAATTCGCTTTGTAATTCCAGACTTGAACATTCTTTTATTCTTATTCAACGTTTATTATATGCATTTATAACGGTGGCTTTTGAAGTTTCAAGTTTGAATGTTTAGGGTCTCTTCATCGAATTTTGAATCTACAGTCTGTATTAAGAATATTAATGTATTCAGAAACGTTAATCGTGAAGTTAAGGTTTCTCTATTCCGGTAAAAAAAAAAAGTATGGTGAAAATCTGGTTACACTAACGTGGATGCTTCCTCGCAGAATTAGAAGAAAAATGTTCTGAATTCACGTGACGCTGATATAATGAAAAGTAAGATGTCTATCGAGTCGCTCTATCATACGCATTAGTCATAAGACCTCCCTTCGGCTAAGTTTTTAGAATGGTCTAACCTCTTCTGGACTGTTAGGAGTAGTTTTATCGTATGTCAGTCCTATTTGCTGTTTTTAAGGCCTACTTCTGACTGTTTTTTTTTTTTTTTTAATGTTTGCTATGTAGTTTTATCCGGTATTAAAGCGTGGTCACTCAGTCCTATGTCCATCTTCAGGATTTTGTTTTTGAATGGGTCTTAGAGAGGGGTCATGTAGGGGCCTTCATCAGCATCGATGTTCTGTCCCGCCCCCCCCCCCCCTCCCTTCTCTCTCTCCCTTCCCTCCCTCTCTCTCTCTTCTCCCTCTCTTCCTCCCTCTCTGTCTATATCCACCCGTCTGTCTGTCTCTCCCCCCCCCCCCCCCCCCCACATCGTGCGCGCGTGCGATACGAAAGCGCAAGCTCGCGCACACGCACACGCACACACACACACACACACACACACACACACACACACACACACACCACATGCGCACGCACACACACACATGCGCACGCACACACACACATGCGCACGCACACACACACACACACATACACACACACACACACACACAACACAACACGCACACGACGTCAAGAGTAACAATCTAAGTTTTAGACTCCGCCCATGTCGTCCCATTAAAAAACTGCCTCGGAGTATTTCTGCATCGCCACACAGAGCAGTTGATCGTTGCGACTTCCAGCCTTAACAGAAGCCACCCCACCCCACCTCCCGTCAGGCGTTCACCACGAATCGTGTCGGGCGATGGGAGGATAGGAGGGAGTGGGGGTTCGAAAAGGGAGCGGGGGGGGGGGGGGGGGGGCGGGGGAGTTCGAGTGAGGATCGCTGATGAACGGTTAGGTGGACCAAAAAGTGTCCAAAGTATTGACATGTTTCATGATGCAGTCGATTTAAGAAAATGTTGGCGCTCTCGGCAGAGGAGGTACGGTGAGTGATCGGAGAGGAAGGGGGGTGGGGGGGGGGGGGGGGAGTGGAGGAGGAGCTCAGTTCGCTGTCTCCGCGACACGGAAATGATTATCGCACATGTTGAATGAGAGTAGGCGCCACTGAACGCCATCACAGTGACTCGGCGACAGTGCAGTGTCTTTCCTGGTGGGTGGCCTTATGGCTGCGGGATATTACTGTATAGACTGCCAGTGGTGAGTGTGCGACACGACCACTCTGGAACCTGCTGGGTGAGGTCTGTCCAGACGTGCTACTGATTGGTCTGAACCGCGTCTCTCTCTCTCTCTCTCTCTCTCTCTCTCTCTCTCTCTCTCTCTCTCTCTCTCTGCTTGTTTGGGCGCGCGCGCGCGCGTGTGTGTGTGTGTGTGTGTGTCTGGAACTGCTGACTAAAGATGCTCTTACTGCGATCATTTCTATTCTGTTTACATTCCATGTTTTGTTGGCGCAGAGTCTGTAGATCCGTTACCATTAGGACTCGGAACCCACTTGCCTGAAAGCAGCAATCGACTATTAGAAGGAAGTTAATAAAATGATAGTAATAATGATAATGGCAATGTTTATAGCGCTCATTCTAACACCTAAGGCTACAAATCAATATCTAAAATATACGCTGGACACAGACACACAGACACGCACAGACACACGCACACACATACACACACCACACACATGCGCGCGGGCGCGCACACGCACGCACACACATACGCACACAGAAGGACAGACACACGTATATACACACACACACACAGGCGCGCGCCCGCGCGCACACGCATATGCTGGCACACTGTGTCACACTCACAGACACATACACTGTATAACACGGTGAACAGTTCATTCGTTCACGAGCAAGTGTGCAAGTGATATAGCACTTCAGTAATATTTCAAGTGGTATTCTGACACTGGCTGTGTTGTACTCGGCCCTGGTACTTGCTCCAATGGTATTGGCACAAATGGCACTGGGTCCAGATGGTACTAGCGTTAATGGCACTGGGTCCAGATGGTACTAGCGTTAATGGCACTGGGTCCAGATGGTACTAGCGTTAATGGCACTGGGTCCAGATGGTACTAGCGTTAATGGCACTGGGTCCGGATGGTACTAGCGTTAATGGCACTGGGTCCGGATGGTACTAGCGTTAATGGCACTGGGTCCAGATGGTACTAGCGTTAATGGCACTGGGTCCAGATGGTACTAGCGTTAATGGCACTGGGTCCAGATGGTACTAGCGTTAATGGCACTGGGCCCAGATGGTACTAGCGTTAATGGCACTGGGTCCAGATGGTACTAGCGTTAATGGCACTGGGTCCAGATGGTACTAGCGTTAATGGCACTGGGTCCAGATGGTACTAGCGTTAATGGCACTGGGTCCAGATGGTACTAGCGTCAATGGCACTGGGTCCAGATGGTACTAGCGTTAATGGCACTGGGTCCAGATGGTACTAGCGTTAATGGCACTGGGTCCAGATGGTACTAGCGTTAATGGCACTGGGTCCAGATGGTACTAGCGTTTAATGGCACTGGGTCCAGATGGTACTAGCGTTAATGGCACTGGGTCCAGATGGTACTGGCGTTAATGGCACTGGGCCCAGATGGTACTGGCGTTAATGGCACTGGGCCCAGATGGTACTAGCGTTAATGGCACTGGGTCCAGATGGTACTAGCGTTAATGGCACTGGGCCCAGATGGTACTAGCGTTAATGGCACTGGGCCCAGATGGTACTAGCGTTAATGGCACTGGGTCCAGATGGTACTAGCGTTAATGGCACTGGGCCCAGATGGTACTAGCGTTAATGGCACTGGGCCCAGATGGTGCTAGCGTTAATGGCACTGGGCCCAGATGGTGCTAGCGTTAATGGCACTGGGCCCAGATGGTGCTAGCGTTAATGGCACTGGGCCCAGATGGTACTAGCGTTAAAGGCACTGGGCCCAGATGGTACTAGCGTTAATGGCACTGGGCCCAGATGGTACTAGCGTTAATGGCACTGGGCCCAGATGGTACTAGCGTTAATGGCACTGGGCCCAGATGGTACTAGCGTTAATGGCACTGGGTCCAGATGGTACTAGCGTTAAAGGCACTGGGACCAGATGGTACTGGCATTACTGGTATTGGCTCTAATGGCACTGGGCCCAAATGGTACTGGCATTACTGGTATTGGCTCTAATGGCACTGGGCCCAAATGGTACTGGCATTAATGGTATTGGCTCTAATGGCACTGGGCCCAAATGGTAGTGGTTCTAATGGCGCTGGGCCAAATGGTGCTGGGCCCAAATGGTGCTGGCTCTAATGGCATTGGTTCTGATGGTGCTGGGCCTATTTGGTTCTGGCCTTAGTGGCACTGGGTGGTACTTAAAGGTACTGACCCTAGTGGTACTCTGGTAATGACCCAACAGGAACTGGCCCTGAAGGTTCTGGCCGAAATGGTGCTGAGACCTAATGATACTGAACCTGATGTTACTGGCCGTAATAGTACTAGGCCCTAGTAGTACTGACGCTAGCGGGACCAGGTCGTTTTCTCTGGCCCGTAGCGGAGTCCCTGAAGTTCTGCTTGCTGTCTCTAGCAGGTCGGTGTCATCGGCTACTCGCAGAATACAGAAAGGCTGGACTGCAGTAGATATGGAGGAAATGAAGTGCTGAAGGTTATCAGCGTTTCAGTCGTTCAGTAGATGCTAGGCTGAATGGAAGACGGAAGTTAAATACGAGCACTTCATTGTCTCGACGATGAGAAATCTAGGTGGGTTGAGAAGCATTCACGATGTAGATCGTGGATCCGTTCACGCACCGTATGCAACAGATTCATAAGCACACGTGTCCTGGAAGTGAGTGACACGTTGCAGCGCATAGATGAAATTATACAGATAATTGGGAAGAAGGGCCTCTCTCCCTCAAATCTTTCCTAATCGGGATAGAGGAGACAAGAAATGAAATCAGCAGGGTACGGTGTAGACCCTAGAGTGAACCTATCTAGGCATAGTTTCCTTTGGAAAGCTTTACTTTTTGACCCACCTACCCCCAACCCGCATCCCTCCCACCCCCAACGCGCATCCCTCCCACACACACACATTTTTGAAGAGACGGCTTTCTTTGGTAAGAGTGTATACTAGCTTCTCTGCTAGGAACTGCAGGCCCACGCCCGGACTATAAATACCAAACAAGTAGGGTAACTCTTGCTCCCATGATGAAATAATTACACGTCCATAACTCCAAACGATTGTTTCCTACGACACCGAATCGCCTCGCAGATATGACAGCACAGAGCACACAGAACTAACGAGAGACGTAAACTCGCATTCTTTTAATTCATCTTACTTACATATTTTACAAATGTTCATGAGATAAGGTAAAGGTTGCTCAGATATTGGTTTGTAAAACGGGTTGGGGGTGGGGGTGGGGGGGGGGGGGGACCGTTGGGTGTCAAAATGGATGTCCACATAGTGGAGCATTATTCTGTACATTTAACCCTATCTCCTTTGAATATCAAGATCAGCTCGATTAAAATCTGCACATTTCTGTGCTTTACTGGCTTCCTCAATTTCTAACGAGCACACACGCGTGGGTACACGTGATACACATACACACACATAGCCGTATGCACGTGCTCGTGCACACAACACACACGCGCGCGCGCGCACACACACACACACTGGAAATTTCCGATACAGAAAGAAATGGGGATAAATCGGCAGTTACGTAACTTGGCACATCTGCAAATCTCTACAGCGCCACTCCCACATATGAACTAGCCCAATAATCGCTCTGATGTAGGCCGTAGAGTCACTTCGTGAGGTATGGCTTAACACCAGTCATGCGTAAAACTGCAAGAACTCTGCTTTAAACAAGCGTCACAGGTCTGCAGGAACACACACACACGCACGCACGCACGCACGCACACACACACACACACACACACACACACACACCACACACACACAGAGCACACAAAGAAAGCTCACAGTGTGCCAGCGGAAGTTCTTCAACCCCCTATCCCACCCGTCCATCCACCCACCCACACCCACCCACCCACACACACACATTCCCCCTCTCCCTGTCTCCCCCTCCCCCCCCCCCCCCCTCCCCCCCCCCCCTCCCCCCCCCCTTCCCCCCCCCCCCCCCCCCCCCCCCACACCCCACACACATTTATAATCACCGGTTTCCTTTTTCCCCGTTTGGAGGCGAGGATATGCAAGAACAGGACGAACAAGCAGAGAAATCGGAATGAAGTCATGTTCACAAAAGATCGTGCTCCATCGGAATGGAGTACTGTTCACAAAAGATCGTGCTCCATCGGAATGTAGTAATGTTCACACAAAAGATCGTTGTTCCAGTGGAGTTGTTGCTGAACACATATCCTTAGCAAAAGGAGGTAGGTAGTCGTCAGGAAACAAGCAGTCCACGTCCGTTTTTTTCTTTTTTAAGTGAGAAATTTTCACCGCGTTGAAGAAGAACACCGTGTCTACAATGGGTGGCAGTAAGTATTGGACAGATTTCTTTTCGTAACCCCACCACCTCCAGCACGAGTCTCTTTACATTAAGGTGATTCCGTTCTACAAGTGTAGAACATCAACAATGCCCTTAAATGCTAAGGGAATGTACAACGCCATGAAATGTAGAATAATAACAAAAATCATGTTTACTATTTGATGAAATGAAGCTCTTGTACTGAGGAAAGGGGGTACAAAAAAAAACTCTTACTGTGCAGGCAGTTTAGAGGTAATCTGATTCAATTATGTAAAATTCTTGGATGAATAACAAATCACCTAGACGCTGTCACAACAAACTCGGCTATGGCCAAGCTTTGAAACATTTAGTAGTTATACGGTACAGTTGTAATGTGTTTGTAATCAACATCAAAACTGTACCAATATTACATTAATGAAAGTCGTTTTGACATTGATTCATAAAGTAAACAAGTGCTGCTGATTTTGATGAGTAACTCATATATGAATTCCCACTTTTTCCAAGCAGACCTCTTACACTGCTGCAGCAGTATTAGAGGTTTATCCTACGCTTGATTTATAGGTAGGCTCTACTCATTTATACCTATATACATTGCCCATCATGTGGACTGTCTGATGTTCTTGTCTAAACAACAAACAGCAGATGTCGGTACGTACGAAAGGAATGATATCGTTTTGCATTTAAAATGAATATTGTTTCATAGACATCAGAGTGTTCATTTTTGTCTTTTGTTTTCCAATCTGGTGTGCGGAAAGGGGGCGATTTACTTCCCAAGCACGCTTTTGAGTTGATTTTGATCGGTACACCCACCGCAGGTAGCAAGTATTCGAAAATTTTAGAGCTGTAGGACTGATTTTGAATCAACACAAAGTAGTATTTGAAATGCAGGAAATCGAAAATCAAGAAGAAAGTTTAATGCCATGATAATGGCAACAAGTTCCGTAGTAAATATAGAAATATTCTTACCAAGGTGGTAACCTTTCTCTATTTTTAAGGATGGAATTATGAATGCTGAACCAGACAAGTGATTGTCTAATACAGAACCATCTGTATAGATTTTAAGGTGATTTATATAAGTTTCATTTATTTGTGACTAAACATACGTTGGCAGCAAGGGTCCATCACTCTTTGTTAAACTTGTATAGTCTATGTCATAATTTGCTCTACTAAGTTCCCAGTCCGGGATAGTGCTAAAAAAGACACCCGAGGAGCTACGTTTTGAGGTGCAGTGCCTGCTTTTGTAAGTAAGTCAGCTGCGTATGAGGCTATCGATTTTAGTGAATCAATTTTTTGTGCCCGTTTAGGAAAATTTATTTTGATTTTAATTCAGTGTCACTGGTATTAATTTTGTAGTGTATGACTTCTTAAAATATATTTTGCAGATGTTAGTTTCATATTTTCTAAAATATATTTTGCAGATGCAAGTTTCATATTTTCTTCAAAAGGCAATATTCCGATCTCCATATAAGTTCTTAAAGTTGATGTATGAAGTGGGACACCAAGAGCTATCCTGTAAGCTTTACTATCGATACTCTGCAAACTTTTTAGTTAAATATTTTGGGGCTGAAAAAAATGTCTCCTGGGCATAGGATGATTTTGATCGTACAAGCGCAGTAGCTAAATGTGTTAATACTTTACTGTCTTTACCCCATGATTGTTGTCTCACCATTTTCAAGAAAAGTAAAGTTTTCTTAGCTTTTGTTAGAATAGTTGTATGTGATAATTCCAGTTCAATTTAGAAGTTAAATTTACTCTAAAAATTGTTTATATTCAAGGCACAATCCATCTATTTGAAATGAAGGCAGAGGATTAGGATCATAACCAGTGTTGAACAGAACCATATGCGATTTTTCAGCTGAAAGGGCCAATCCATTTTCGGTCATGTACTTACTAATGTTATCCAGTTCATTTTGATATATCTTTTTGATATAGTGATTAATCTAACTGGTATGTGCATTTTTAAAGTAACTTTCATCCATATACAGATATCATCCGCATATTGTGCTAGTTCAGTATTTTTTGATAATGATTTAGAAAGATCATGGATCAAAATATTAAACAGGATAGGAGCTATCACAGCTCCTTGCGGGATTTCCATCTGGATATGTCTTTCATTAGAATATGCATTTCCTACCTTCGTCTGTATTTTTCTATCACTCAAGAAGGTTTTTAAGTAATTGTACATACACCTTGAGAGACCTATTAACTTTAATTTGTTCAGAAGTTTTGAATGCCAGACTTGGTCATATGCCTTTCTAATGTCAAAAAACGTGGCAAGTAAAATTTTTTTCTACGTGCAAACTGATGTTTAACCTGTGTTGTAATTTTTACAAGATGGTCAACTGTAGATCTACCCTTTCTAAAGCCCGCCTGTTGTATTGGTATTATGCCATTTTTTTCACAATGATGTTCAAGTCCTTTTAGAATATTTTTTCCATAGGTTTTCCCACTGTGAAGTGAGAGCAACTGGCCTGTAGTTACTTTTGTCTGATTTTGACTCGCCCTCTTTAGGGATAGCGGTTACAATTGATTTTTTCCACAAAGATGGTTGAAGCCCTTCAGACCAACATTTCTGGAAAAAAAAAGTTAAGAAACATTGTGAAATTAACTGGCAAATGCTTTATCATTTCATTGGAAATCGCATCTGGTCCCACTGATTTTCTTTTCGAACCAATAGATAAAATTGCATCCTTTACTTCTTGAAATATAAGGGAAGCGTTTATATAGTGACTTATTGGGACTTTTTTCATGCCTTTCCTTATCCTCCATTTTCTCTCTGTATATCTTTTGCTTTTCTGTCGGGCCCTCCCTGTTGCTATTTTTTGCAAATATTTGCAAATGTTTCAGCCTTTTCAAATTTTGAAGGAAGCTCATTATTTTCTAATGTGATGGGATATTCAGGAAGAGTGATTCCATTTTTTATGTCTTTTAATTTTTTCCATGTTTTCTGAAGATCTTTGTGGTTATGTACTTCATTTTCACAGAAATTTGACCAATATTGCTCCTTGACTTTTTCGATTACTCTGTTACTATGATTTTGTGCTCTGTTCTTTTCAGCAATTTTGTCAGGATCTTTCTTATCTTTTAAATATATTTTATAGGCTTGCATCTTTATTTTTCTCTTGCGTCTTCACAAGTAGCATTCCACCATACATTGCTTGCATATTTGTTTTGATGCGTCATAATTGCACCTTGGTATCGAGAGATCAGCTGCATGTAAAACAATATCACAAAATTCGCGTAGCTTGTGTCAATGTTAATCAGACATTATCTCTTCACAATTGTAAGTTGAGAGTATGTTTTCAAGTTTATCCCAAACAGCTTTATTATAATTATATTTTGGGATCTAATCTTTAGCGCAGTTTTGAACGGATTGTTTACCCTTAATGGTAATAATTATTGGCAAATGATCACTACCAAGAGGATCTTTGAAGGTAGACCACTCACAGCTTGGAGCTATGGCAGGAGATATAAGTGTTAAATCAATTGCTGTTGCTCGATGGTGTGAAATATCAGGTATTCTTGTTACACTGCCATCATTTAACAGACTCAATGAAGAGTCTACTATATTTCCAACAAAACGATTGTGTGTGACTATTTCGCATTCATTATCCCAAAACGGGGCATTTGAGTTAAAATCACCTGCTATTAACCATTTTTCATGCTGGTCCGGTATAGCGCGAAGCCATTACTGTGTTTTCATTGTCAGGACCTTTTGGCAAATAAATGGAAACAATGTTTAATGTAAATAATTCGTTGAGTTTCAGTTTTGCTGCACATGCATTAATGGTATTAACATTCTTTGAAAATGGTGGCTCTATTTCAAAATATTCAACCTTTTCTTGAATATATAGTGCAGTACTAACCCTCCTTGTTTCGTTGTTAATTTGGAGTATTGGAGGGTAATAAAAGTTTTGTAATTTTGGAATTTTTTGTTCAGTTGCATTTAAAGACTGTAATATTAACACTTGATACGAACGATCTGAGAGATGTTGAATCAGTTCGTGAATATTTGTTGATATTGATCTGCAGTTCCATTGCAATATTTTCAAATTCGAATGTTTCGTCATGCTCTCTGAAGAATGAAAAATGTATTGTCCTAAATGGAAAAAAACAACAAAAACCCAGCAACTTTTTATGACATTAAAAATAGCAAACAACAAAGATAACAGACTGTCAATTCGCCAACAAATATAATGGTATTCGCAGTAATAAAGAATTAATGTATGGGATTGATGTTCTTATGATGAGATTAATTACAAAATAATGAGATCACAAGATGGCACCTTGTTCAAAACAAAACTAACAGTCAAAAAGGTGCTGGAATTTTGCAAAAAAACATTCCACCCTCTCTCAAAAAGAAATCCCAAGAAAATGGATCAGCAATCACCCAGCACAGCAAATCTGTTCATCCATGAATTGGGAGCGAACAACAGGTCGTCGTAGTACATGGGGAAGGGTCTGGGTGGGTGGTGCTGGAACCTGGTTGCTTTCTTGGGCTTCCTCCAAAACAGGTCTCTGACGTGGCGCCCGATGTTAGCTGCCATCTTACTGGTTCCGAGGAAGGTGGGATGAAGACCATCCTGAAGATGTTGCGGGCTGGTTGGTAGATTAGAATGCCCCACGAAACTGACGTTGTTGAAATCAGCTAGCTGTTGCATGACGAGAGCATTGAACAGTTCTGCTTTGATGTTTTAGATCTTTGTTTCTGGTAGGGCACACTTTGCTGACAACTACTTTGAGATCAGGATGACAATTGCTTTAATGTTCGCAACAAAGTCTCTCCAGCAGTCTTCAGGGGACTTCTTTTTCAGGTCATTTATTGCTGTGTGGATGACCAGAGCGTCATATTTCACTTTCAGCCTTGAACATTATTGGAAGCTCCTCTGTTACATACGCCTTTTTGGATGTTGCTCTGAAGCAGTACGAACTTCCCAACCTCTTGCTATCGATTTTGTTGGCTATGGAATCGTGTAGAAACAACACCCGTGGCAGATCTGATTTTACGCTCTTCTTGGAAGGTTTTTGTTCTTTGACATTTTTCCCCATGACGTAAGTGATCGGTCTTTGCTTTGCGTCATCAGCTCTTTTTTCTTCAGTCTTCTTTCTACCTTCGTCGCATTTCTTTCTTTCTTTCAGTGGATTCTGTTTTGCTGCCGTTTTGTCTAGGATGTTAGAAGGTGAGGGCTGTTTAGAGGACGATAACGATGTCCCAGCCTTGGTAGCTTCGGCATAAGACGCGTATGGTTGTCTTTCGGTTTCAGTCTGCGTTTCCGCGTTCTGAAACGATAGGCCTACTTTTTTTACTCTCTTTTTATGAGTTGAGTTTGCGACTGAATTGTGTATTCTAACTTAGACACTTTTTCATTCAGTGTTGATAAGGTTTGTTCCAGGAACATGATTTTACTTACGGCTTCTTCGTCGTCTTCTTTTTTGCCATCTTGATGGACTCTATTTGCAGTTTTTTCGGGCCCGTCCAAACGGTCGTTGCCGACTGGAAAAGAACTTTTCCTTGTAGAGGAAGACCTCGTCCTTCTGGGGCTGGTTGATTGATTTTTCACATAAGAATGTTCTTTGGCCGTCTTTCTCATTAGGTTATTGCTTCTGGCTCTAGTCATCTTCTCAGAGATTTTTGCTAAATACTCAGCAGCTTTTAACCAGTGGTTGACTGTCGCCGCCATCTTGTCACGTGTGTGTGTGTGTGTGTGTGTGTGTGTCGTCGTCGTCGGTTTAATGTCCTTCCACTATAGTGATTCAGACAGTTTATGTGTGGGTGAATGAAATATGCAAGTGTATGGTGTATTATTCCTTTAACGATAGAATATGACATCCCCTCCTGCCCCCCCCCCCCCCCCCACCTTCCCCCCTCATCCCCCCTTCCACCTTGACAATTTTAAGTGAGAAGTGATAAAATCTACAGATAAGGGCCAATTGAACTATTTAACAAACACTTACAAACTGAGTGAAGAACATAGTAATTGTTTAAAATAAATGGTAAAGGCAATGAAGTCGATCCATCAGTGTAACCATCAATACCCGAATGTCTTAGGAGCTCTCTTGCTCTTGGGCATTGAATGAGCAAATGACTGACATTTCCACACATACATTTAACATTATGACAATGTTTTGTTTTCAATGCGTTCAAACGGAATCTATGGAAGCTTTCAATCTCCCTAGACGAGGAGGAGACTTAGTTTGAACGTTTTCCCACTGTACCCATCACTAAATTTTATACAATTGTGATAATATTGAGTGTCAATGAGGTTTTAACTCTTAACGTTGAATTTATAATTGAAAAACATTCATTCAAATCTAAGGGAACTTTGTGGTATTGCGTAATTGACATTTTGAACTGCTCTTCGTGCAAGTTGATCTACACGCTCGTTGGGTACTATACCACAATGAGAGGGGATCCAACAAAAAGTGACAGTAATGTCTTGCATGGATAAAAGGTGAATAATGTGATGAATGTCAAATATATCAAGTCGGATTGAAGGACATGCACACTTAATCGAGTAGATTGCTGCTTTAGAATCAATACCTCTTAAGATTTGTGAACTTTTTATTGGAAAATTTAGAATAAAATCTAACGATTTAAGTATAGCAAGTAATTCGGCACTGAATATCGATAACTGTTTACCAAGATAGAAGAGCTTTTCTACTTTGAGGCTAGGGATTATGAAGGCTGCTCCCGTGTTATTATTTTCTAGCACTGACCCATCTGTAAACATTTTCAAATGATGATTGTACTTAGTTTCTAAATGAGTGTAAACAGATGTTCTTAAGATATGTGGACAATCCTTTTTTAAAACATCTGTATAATCAATATCAAAGGAGGCTTTACAGTGTTCCCATTTTGGAATAGGTGAATACATGGGCTTTTGGGCTATGTTATCTTTATCTATTTTGGTATCCTTTAGAAGATCAGAGGAAAATGAGTAAATAGACCTTGCTGACTGTATGTTTTTGGCACGTTTTCCAAAATCCTTCTCTGATTTTAAACATACTTCTTCTGAGCAAAAATTGTTTTGTGAGAAGCTCTTTAAGACAAATTTTGAGGTAGAAGTTTTCCGAAGTTCTGAAAGGGGCAAGATCCCTGCTTCATTATAGGTCCCTAAGTTAGATGTATGTGTGGGAACCCCAAGGGCAATTTTATACGCTTTGCAGTCAGTGCTCTGAAGTTTATTTAAAAGGTATTGAGTGCATTAAAAATACTTCTTGAGCGTAAGTTAGTCTAGAGCGAATAAGGGCAGTTGCTTAAATGGTTAATGATTTTGAATCCTGTCCCCAAGATTGTTTGCTAATTATTTTTAGGAAATTTAAGCTTTTTCTTGCTTTGTTTAAAATGTATTCAATATGAGTGTTCCAAGTTAACTTATTGCTTAAGATAACACCCAAGAATTTAACACTTTTTGCATAGTTTAAAGCAATGCCATCCAATGTAAAAGTTGGAAGTTGCCCTGGATCGTAACCAGAATTAAAAAGAATCATATTTGTTTTTTCTGGGGAAAGAGAAAGGCCGTTCTCATTTAAAAAGTTATTGATCTTATTTAGTTCATGTTGATATTTTATTTTGATGTAATTTAGTGATCTTGATGATGTTTTTGTTTTCATTGTCACTTTTGTCCATAGGCATATATCATCAGCAAATTGAGCCACTTCAATATCTTTAGAAAGACTGTTAGGAAGATCAGAAATTAAAATATTAAATAATATTGGAGAAATTACGGAACCTTGGGGTAAACCCATTTGTAAATGTCTTGGGTTGGAATATGTATTTCCTATTTTTGTTTGAATGTGCCTGCAATGTAGAAAATCTTGAATAAAATTGTACGTGTTCCCGCTGATTCCAATATTTTTGTACTCCCAGTTCTTAAAGAACAGGGAGTACTTTAGAATGGGAACGAAGAAATGCTGTCTGTGTGTCTGTGTGTCTGTCTGTCTGTGTGTCTGTGGTCAAAATGTGTTCCACTCGCTCCAGACAAAACTACTGGGTCGATCTTTCTGAAAATTTTTAGGTATGTTCATTATGGGTCAATGATTTTCTTCTTTTTAGAATATATTAAAAAGTGCTTGGCCGATCTTCCTGAAAATTTGTAGAAATGTTCATTATGGGTCACAGATGATGCCCGATGTTTTAGTTTACCGTTACAGCCGTTACTAACGGCTGTAACGGCCTGTTACGCTTTTTCTTCTTTATGGAATATCTCAGAAAGTACTTGGCCGATCTTTGTGCAAATTAGCAGGTATGTTTATTATGGGTCTCGGATGATGACCGATGTTTTAGTTTACCCCGTTATAGCCGTTACTAACGGCTGTAACAGCCTGTAATGTTTTTTCTTCTTTATAGAATATCTCAAAAAGTACTAGGTCGATCTTTCAGAAAATGTGTAGGTATGTTCATTATGGGTCATGAATAATGCCTGATGTTTTAGTTTACCGTTATAGCCGTAACTAACGGCTGTAACGCTTTTTCTTCTTTATGGAATATCTCAGAAAGTACTTGGCTGATTTTTGTGAAAATTAGCAGGTATGTTCATTATGGGTCACGAATGATGCCCGATGTTTTAATTTACCCCGTTATAGCCGTTACTAACGGCTGTAACAGCCTGTAACGGTTTTTCTTCTTTATAGAATATCTCAGAAAGCACTTGGCCGATCTTTCTGAAAATTTGTAGGTATATTCATTAATGGTCACGGATGATGCCCGATGTTTTAGTTTACCGTTATACTGTTACTAACGGCTGTAACGGCCTGTAACGCTTTTTCTTCTTCATGGAATATCTCAGAAAGTACTTGGCCGATCTTTGTGAACATTACCAGGTATGTTCATTATGGGTCACGAATAATGCCCGATGTTTTAGTTTACCGTTATAACCGTTACTAACGGCTGTAACGGCATGTAACGGCTGTTTTTCTTCATGGAATATGTCAGAAAGTACTTGGCCGATCTTTGTGAAAATTAGCAGGTGTGTTCATTATGGATCAAGGATGATGCCTGATGTTTTAGTTTACCGTTATAGCATTACTAACGGCTGTAACGGCCTGTAAGTTTTTTTGCTTTTTTTTTTCTTTTCTTTATGCAATGTCTCAGAAAGTACTTGGCCGATCTTTGTGAACATTAGCAGGTATGTTCACTATGGGTTACGGATGATGCCCGATGTTTTAGTTTACCGTTATAACCGTTACTAACGGCTGTAATGGCCCGTAACGCTTTTCTTCTTTATGGAATACCTCAGAAAGTACTTGGCCGATCTTTGTGCAAATTAGCAGGTATGTTCATTATGGGTTACGGATGATGCCCGATGTTTTAGTTTACCGTTATAGCCGTTACTAACGGCTGTAACGGCCTGTAACGCTTTTTCTTCTTTATGGAATATCTCAGAAAGTACGTGGCCGATATTTCTGAAAATTTGTAGATATGTTCATTATGGGTCACGAATGATGCCCGATGTTTAAGTTTACCGTTAGAGCCGTTACTAACGGCCCATAATGGTTTTATTCTTTATGGAAAATCTCAGAAAGTTCTTGGCCGATCTTTCTGAAAATTTGTTAGTATGTTCATTTTAGGTCACAGACGATAGCCGATGTTTACCAGAATAGCCATTACTAACGGTTACACCAGCCCAAGACGGTTTTTCCTCTTTATGGAATATCTCACGCGTATTCAGGATAAAATGGGAGTACGTTTATATGCTTTGCATCTTGTTTATTTTATACATTAGTCGTTTGTGCCACACTTGTTCGTATGCTTTACAAATGTCAAAGGGTAGCGAGAATGTTCTTACGTCGTGCAAATTGATATTTTACGCGTGTTATAATTTTTACTAAGTGTTCAATTGTAGACCTGCCTGCTTGGAATGCAGCTTGGTTGATAGGAATGATATTGTTTTTGTTGCAATGATGAATTAGCCTTTTTAACACTATCTTTTCGAACAATTTACATGTGTTAGATGTTAATGATATTGGTCGATAGCTATTTATATCTTTGAGTGGTTTTCCTTGTTTATGAACTGATGTAATAATTGAGTCCTTCCAAAGCAAGGGCATTTTCCATTGTCCAGACATTTTTGGAAAAACAAATGTAGAAAATGTATTATATTTTGTGGGAAATGACCAAACATTTCATTTGAAATGCCATCTACTCCCACTGATGTCTTTTTATTCAGATTTATGATACACTCTTGAACTTCCTGCAATGTTATTGCGGTATTTAAATAGTGATTTTCTGTAGGTTTAGGGCTGTTATAGATGTCTTTCCTTTTCTTCAGTTTCGCGGCGTTTTTTTCTTGTCCAAGGATAAGCTGTCAATGCTACTGTTGTTCGCAAATAAGTCTGCAAAGGCTTCAGCTTTATCAAAATTTGATGGACATTCAGAATGTATTAAATTAATTGGACAATGTGGAAGGTTAATTCCATTTTTCATCGTTTTTAATTGTGTCCAAACTTTTGAATATCTTTAAAGTTTGACACCTCATTTTGACATATAGACGACCAATACTGCCTTTTTGCTTGTGCAATATATTCTATTTTGGTGATTTTTTGCTCTTTTTTTCTCAAGAAGTTTTTCCGCTTTTTTCCTTGGGATTTGTTTCTCTTTTGTAATCTTTTGTTTTTCTATTTTTTTCTTGTTTTGCCTGCTGACATATACCATTCCACCAGACATTACCCGAATGTTTTTTTGATTTACAGATTCATACAGTCGAATCTTTCGCATCAGAATCTGAATCTTTCGCAGCAGTGTGTACTGCATTCTGAAAATGATCGTATAAACGTATCGATATCTTGATTCTCAAGATTTTCTATGTTTACATTAAATGAACTAAGTAGATATGAAAATTTATTCCAGTCAGCAAACTTGTAACAATATTTAGGAACTTTGTCATGCGTGACATCAGTTGTTTCAGGTCTCATACGTTCAAGAGAAATGACAATAGGAGGTGATCACTATTTAATGGATCATCAAGTGTTTGCCAGTCACATGATATAGCTAGTTCAGGAGATGTGATGATAAGTCGATGGCACTAGATTATGTTTAGGGTTGTCTGGAATACGAGTAACACTGCCATCGTTGAGAAGGTAAAGAGAGGAGCCACTATATTTTCAATAAAGCGATTATTGTTGATTACCTGGCACTCTTTTTCCCAAAACGGCGAATGGCGTTAAAATCACCAGTGATTAAATATTTGGTAGATTGGTTTAATTGAAATGAGCGTAGCCATTCTGTATTACGATCGTTTGGGCCTTGAGGTAAGTAAACAGAGACGACTGTTACTACATTATAATCAATTTAACTCTGACTGCACATGAGTGCAACCCAGGAATGTCTGGTGGGGCAGGACTGCACATGGGGCATATTTACATCTTCACGAATATATATGTGCCACATTTATTTTTTCATCATTATTAATGTTTGGGGTAATTGGCGGAAAATAGTAATTAGGAAGTTTAGGTAGTTTAGTTTTGCGGACATTCAGTGACTGCAAAGCTAATACGTTGTATTTTACTCCAGATAGGTGTTGCACTAGTTGGTCTGTACTGGTTGTGATGGATCGACAATTCCATTGCAGCACTTTAAAATCTTTAAGAAACATGTGTTATATCAATGTAGATAATCAAAAACCCAACATAAGGGAAAAAAAGTGACGTGTGTGTGTGTGTGTGTGTGTGTGTGGTGTGGTGTGTGTGGGCGCGCGCGCCGCGCGCGTATGTTTACGCTTGACATAGAGATCGCTATTGATTTGAACACCCCAATTTCAACACAGCACCGCAGAAGTCAAAATCGTTAATGGCGTTCACACGAGGACGAGGCGTAGAATCGACAGGATCTCCGCTCTGCCCGCCAGCACGTGCCCACGTAAGTCGATCTTCGTGTGCAATACACTGTGGAAGTGGATCAATGATCTGTAATGTTCCATCCCAACAGTATTTGTAAACATCGTGTGCAATACACTGGTGGAAGTGGATCAATGATCTGTAATGTTCCATCCCAACAGTATTTGTAAACACGTGTGCAATACACTAGTAGAAGTGGATCAATGATCTGTAATGTTCCATCCCAACAGTATTTGTAAACATCGTGTGCAATACACTGGTGGAAGTGGATCAATGATCTGTAATGTTCCATCCCAACAGTAATTTGTAAAGAGAAATGGAGTGGAGAAGTGGGAGGGGGCGTCTTGAGTTCATCAGAGAGTTGATTGGGAGGCGGGGGCGGGGGGTGGTGGTTGAGGGATGAACAAGCAAACGCCCAAACGCCCTTGGATGCTTCTTGATTTTAAAATTTGCAATACTGTTGGGCTGTAACCACACGTTGAATACTGCGTTATCTGCCTATTCGCGTATTTCAATGCTTCTTGTATTTCTGTTTATTGTTTTGTTTTTGTTTTCTTGTTTTTTTGTTTTGAACTGTGCATGGTTTCTCTTGATCTTGGGAAAGAATGACACAAATGCTGCCTTGAGGGGTCAAGGCGAGTGAGCATAGCTTCCCTCATTTCCTTCTGTCACCGGGGTTTGTGTTTCTAGGCGCTATGATATTACAGTAGCATTCTGTGACTGGCGGACTGTTCATAGATTTGTTCTCTCTGCTTTGGCGGATGCTTGTGTCACGTGATACAGGGTGTCACTTTTAGTTTCATAACGGGGCTGAATATCATGTTCGATTGTTGTGTGCCACCCTTAAGCCCCCACCCCACCCCCCACCCCCCTTTTAAAAATTTTTAAAAACTATTTTAAAGAAAACCTCCTGTGAACATTTTCAAGGGTAATTCATTACCTTTTTCCGTTTTCATACTCCCAATGAGCTCTGACTAAAAGCCACTGTTCAAACGTATATTCATTTAAAACAACAACAACAACAACAACAAAGCTATTCATCTATCCAACAGTTAGTTTTCACCAATTGGTCTTTACATACTAAAGTCTTTGGAAAATCCGGTGTCGATGAAAGTACATTAAAGTTCCCTACCTTGCGCACTTAGGTCGGGTGTTTCTTGCTGCCTCTGACTTAAACTGTTCTTTCAAATAAACAGTTAATGCCTGCGCAAACCGACCGTTGTCTCTGACAGTTCTGGAATTTGTGGAAGATAAAGTCCGGGATATAAATGGGAAGCACTCCTTTTCTTTTATCCGCCCGAAGGTGATATCCAATCAACTCATTTATCCTGAGGTCAAATGCTTTTTATCGTTCATTCCATTATCTGTTTATTCATTTTATTTTGTTTCATTTATTTACTTGTTTATCTACATTCATTTTTATTGCTGTCGTCATCTGCATCCCTTCGCAGGCATAACTATTAACCGTTTATTCTGTTTTCGAGTGAAACAGCCGCATACAGCCTAGACCTGTTATAACATCAACTGGCATATACAATTTACAAGGCGATACTGATATCAAATCATCAAGGCATGAAGTGCCACATTAACTCTTCATTCAATGACGATCATGAGGGTTATGAAAATGGTTCAGCACAGTTTCCGTTTTAGTCTTAGACTACGTGACATGACTTTACTCGATCTTCCTTTTAAGATATACCCGTGAGTGCACCAAGCCCGGAAGATACGGATACCTGCAGTGTTGGTCAGGAAAATCAGAGCGACACTGTTGAGACGCGTACATATGTGGATTTTGGGTCAACTGCATGGTTCCAGGCTTCCTATTTTACCCCCGTGTTGATCTCAGTTCTCTGGGAATGGCTGTCCGGTGCCGAAAAATCCTGCAAATGCATGCCCCTAATGGGTCTGTGACACATGACCTCTCAGCCCGTAGCACACAATGCTAATGACTAGATCACGCCCCCCCCCCACCCCCCCCCTCATTTTTTTTTATTGCAGTCTGTCCCTCCACTCATGTATATATCTAGGCATCCTCATGTTCTGACTGTGCGCTTTCGTGCCAAAACTACCAGACTGGATTGGCGATATCAATGTAGGATAAAACCAGGCACTGCTCAACAATAAGACAACTTGAAGTCACACATGGGACAAATACGATAAAAAAATTTCACGAAGGGTTCAGGTCACACTCAATATTGATCAAATTTACTGAATCAGAGACTCGTACATTACACTCAATGAGCAGATACTTGATTATTGCAAATGGCTGTAGAAAACAAAACGAACCAAGCAGAAAGCAAAACAAAACGCAGAGGTCAGCACTCACGACGACAAGCAACACTACAGCAGGCAAAAAACATACGAGTCGGGAGAAAGAGTGCGAAAAGTATGGGCAGATAGGCCTATGTTGAACCTTTTCTGAATGCCTTGCGTAATTGTGCACCAGGATTTGCCTTCAAACAACCAGAGCACGTTTGCACTCATTCGTTCTTTCTGGCAGAAATTTCATGATTTCAATCATTATCCATGCAGCCGTCATCTGTTCAAAGTATGTGTTCTTTACAGTAAAGAAAATACAGAAATGAACCATGAACCAAAACGAAGAGTAAGCCTTATTGAACGACGTGGGTGTGAGCGCACGTTTACTTCATAAGAAGCAGTTTTATAAAAGTGTTGGTTGGTACACACCACACACACACACACACACACACACGCACACACGCACACACACACACACACACACACACTAAATGTTGCCGATAATTTCTTTTTTATATATGAAGTGTGGGTGCATATACACCAGATTATGTTTTGTTCATTATGTGTCCAATGCTCCAGTGCATGGGTGTAAGCACATCCAGAATGCAATTATTTTTTGGTCTGATTCAGAAAAGGTGAAGACATCCTCCTAATTCCGAATTCTGCAATTTTCAAAAGGAAGACCTTCACAGTGATGTCTTTAAACAAAATACAGTGAAGACATGTTTGAAAAGCTTAAAGGTCAAAACTCGCTCCTGGGCATTCGCTAAGAGACATGGCTTGACCGCTGACTTGGTACACAAGTCAGGCCGTTCTGTGCGCTTCAACACTTACTTTGGATTCTATACGTCTGCCATGAACCTGCGAGACAGACGTTGTACAGCCGAGATAATACCGACAAACCTACACCTTTCACATGGAAATCAGTGGTTGAGGCTGTAAGTTTGACCAAAACCTGAGCGAGGGGACCGTTACAGAACAAGTGGTCAGTGCTCTCGATCCCTTGTCTGCAAAACGGACAGGTCAGATGTCAATTTACGACAATGGTCAAAGATCTTTTCCGCTTTTTTAAATTTATCTGTTAATTGTTTATTATTTGTTCATTTTATTTCATTACATTTTTTTTCTTCTTTCTTTTTTCCCCCTTTTTTTTGGGGGGGGGGGGGGGGGGTGGCGGTGGGGGTGGGGGTGGGGGAACTCCATTTATCAACGGCAACCGGAAAGGAATTAGACTTTGACAAGAATATTGCACAGCTTTACCGCCATTTAAAAATCATTGCCCAAATTTCACTATCCACAGTCTTTGAGCGATGAGTTCACCTGAATTCACGCCTGTCCTCGAAACTTAACCGCTTACAATCTGCATTCACAAGCTGTTCGACATACACTACAAAGTTTAGCATGTGCCTGTTATTAACAGTGTGTCTTTCTCTGGTGTCACTTGCGCTATAATGAGCACATTCAGCTAAGTTCATGGGCATTTTCTTGAAGACGTCCATCACACATCTTATTGTGCTTTAGAACCTCTAATGGAGTGTCTTTTTTCTTTTTACATTCTAGTCACTCGCTGGGCCAGGTGGGGAAGGTAGGCATCACCCGGCAGGGACCCACCAACCCCCCACACCCCATGTGGGCCAGATCCCCAGTCGTATGCCTACTCCGGAGCTCCCATCGCCGCCGTTGCCGCCCGTCCCCCAGGCAAGGAAGAACCCTTGACGTCAGAAGTTCCAGACGTTACCAAGGCGATGAAGAAGTTGGGCATCGATGGCGTGTAGAACAGTCGTGAGGATTTAGGCACTTCGAATCTCGTCACAGGACGATTTCTTTTTTAATCTTTTTTTTTTTTTTTTAAATTTTAATACGGTCATAACTGTCTTCTCTGAACAGTTCTAATAGCAGCAGTCTGATTTCACGGTGAATTAAAGGCCAGATCACTCGGCCACAGGTTTATGGCTTCAGAGTTTGATACTGACCTCTCCAAGAAGTCGTGTGTGTGTGTGTGTGTGAGAGAGAGAGAGAGAGAGAGAGAGAGAGAGAGAGAGAGAGAGAGAGAGAGAGAGAGAGAGAGAGAGAGAGAAGACTGCGCTAATAACCCAGTTCTGTAACAGCAGTCACCTGCTACATTACACCGTTGAAACGTTTGCCAGATGGCACCTCGAAGATTCCTCTTCGGTTGGGTCTATATAGGTCGTGCCCTGGTGACATTGATCAGAAAGCCAGCGCGCCGACTTTCTGTTCATCTAAAGACTGAGACTAAAACCAGAAGAGGAACCTGAAACATGCCAACTCTATATAGCAGAATGTGAAAACGGCATCAAGTGTGTGGGGAAATGACACGCAACATCAGAAGCCTGGATCTGCTGAAAGCCACATGGAATGGCGTGGGCCACACCAGACTAACTAATGAGTGCACCATCACTTACTCCGGATATAAAGACCCAGATCATTGACACGTCCATAGAGCAGCGTTGGTCATGACGCCATGTACCAGTGACAGCAAGACGTCTTCTGTTGGGACAAACAGTATCACCTAGGATCGTGAAAGCAAGATTTAACTCTCAAGATGGAAAAACCGCCATCATTCACTGCCAAAACGGCCCGGCGGAGATTCGAACCCGCAACCTCAGGGTCACCAGTATCACGAGCCCGAAGCGCTACCAGCTGGGCTGTTCCGGTGGCAGTGGAAGAGGTCATCAGAGGACCGATCCTGCTGAAGGACTAAAACACTATATAATCCATATAAACACAGTATCATCTAAAACACTATATAATCCATGTAAACACAGTATCATCTAAAACACTATATAATCCATGTAAACACATACCATCTGAAACGCTGCATAATCCATGTAAGCGTTTTGAGACCTGCCATAAACTTAGGCCAGCATTTAATGTTAGATTGACAATTGACGCACTAAAACACTATATAATCCATTTTTATAAACACTATATAATCTATATAAACACTATATAATCCATATAAACACTATATAGTCCATGTAAGCGTTTTGAGACCTACCATAAAATTGAGCCAGCATTTAATGTTAAACTGATAATTGATCAAAACCACAGCTCTCCACCAATGATTTCCCTTCTTTTTGGGGGAGGAGGGGGGGGGGGGCTTTACCGATGAAATCACAAACAATCTTCAAATGCATTGCCTTCCCCCCAAGTTGACGTCACATTTCAGGCCTTTGCACTCGCCCGAGACCCTATCTTTACACCAGCCGGAAACCCTCCAACTAGTCCCATTCCTGTGATGTTAATCTGTCTGCTAGGAACTTCCTGGCTAGTACTTTGATGGCAATATGAAAGAAAACGAGGAGAATCAACTTTCAGATGCAATAGAAAAAATTCTCAAAACAATCCAGATGCACCAGTCTATAAATACTCGACTCCTTAAGCGAGACATTGGCGCATTCATTGTTGGTGTGCTGCCTTCATGATTTCCGCATCGCAGTTGAAAGAGAGGGACAAGATTCTATCAGAATAGCTTTTCTCCCTCTTCATTAGAAAGTGTCTTGAATCGACGAGGGTAATTTGTGATTTTTCTTTTCCCATTCTCTTTCCGCGTGGGTGTCGATCGCAAGCTAATCAGTACGTAATGAGTGGTGACTAGCTGATTCGAGAAACCTGAATCCACAGTGAGAGTTAGTCAGTGAAGTAGAAGCTGATCTAGCGCTTGCGTTTAATTGTCAACTA
>CM031601.1:12160857-12163357 GCA_018398815.1 Conus ventricosus
ACCCCAAAAGGCAATGGCTGAAGCAGCTGAGAAGAGATCCACCTGGATCTGATGGAGGGCAACCAAAGTCATCTTCACAAGGTTCACATGTTCTCAACTTACGACAGGTGTCTGACGGCCAAGTGATCAAGGCCTCCACCGCCAGGCGACTTGGCCTTGAAGCGTCCATCCATGCTGGAAGTGTAGGTTGGAATCCAGGCAGTGTCAAGAGCGCGACAGCAAGAGGGCACATAGGGGTCATGACCTGGACGCTATTCGGCCTTCATAGCATGTAGGGAGTTCAGCACCAACACGCCAGCATGAGGCGGTCATCTGCTCTCAAGACCCTCTGCTGTCCAACTGTCTCTACAGTACTTTGCTCATGCGTCCCCGTCTTCAGGATGTTCCGTGATAGTGGTTTTCCTTTTTTGTTTTAACCCCCCCCCCTATCATTCTGTTCGATGTTGCCTTTGAATTCTTTTCTTTTACTTTACCGTCGTCTGCTGATGTTTGTTTATTTCGGTTGTGGCTTATTCACCTTCCTTTGTCCTAGAAAATCTTTTACTTCTTTTGTCTCTTTTTACCATTGATAGCGTACCATTACCATTTTTTCTGTTGGAAATCTGGGCACTTACTAAACAGATAATCCAGTCGTCTTATATACAAAGCTGTTTGCTATTAGGGTGTTACTGTTGCATTAAAATGTCACGTTTTTGTGCATGTATATTGTACTTATTTTGTACAGTATGGGTGATACATCAAGCGGAATGGCCGCTACCGTAAATACAACTTACTTTCACCCCATTGACGCATGTCAGTTGGTCAACTGTCACATTACTGGTTGATGTCAATGTTGTAGCATGTCAGTTGGTCAACTGTCACATTACTGGTTGATGTCAATGTTGTAGCATGTCAGTTGGTCAACTGTCACATTACTGGTTGATGTCAATGTTGTAGCATGTCAGTTGGTCAACTGTCACATTACTGGTTGATGTCAATGTTGTAGCATGTCAGTTGGTCAACTGTCACATTACTGGTTGATGTCAATGTTGTAGATAATTTGTCGTTCGTTTCTTTTTGAGGATAAGATTTCTTTTGGGGTGAACCACCCTCAAAGTGGCCCTCGGTGGTTGACTGGACACTAGTAAAAGCTAAATTGGAAGTGAAACTCTCTTTCTGATTCATTTACTCGTTCAGTCATACGTCCGTCTGTCTGTCTGTCTGTCTGTTTCTATCTATCTATCTATCTATCTATCTATCTATCTATCTATCTATCTATCTATCTATCTATCTATCTATCTATCTATCTACCTATCAATCTAACTATCGATCGATCGAGAGGTCGGTCGGTCGGTCAGTCAGTCTGTCTGTCGGTCGGTCAGTCAGTCTGTCTGTCTGTCTGTCATCTGTCTGTCTGTCTGTCTGTCTATCTATATCTATCTATCTATCATCTATCTATCTATCTATCTATCTATCTGTCTGTCTGTCTGTCTACATATATACACTGTTATTTAACACGAGGACCGCTGCAGGCGATAGGGCTATCTATATGTCTGTCTATCTATCTGTCTATTTATTTATCTATCTATCTATCTATCATCTATCTATCTATCTATCTATCTATCTATCTATCTATCTATCTATCTGTCTGTCTATCTATCTATTTATCTATCTATCTATCTATCTATCTATCTATCTATCTATCTATCTATCTATCTATCTATCTGTCTGTCTATCTATCTATCTATCTCTATCATTTTAGTGGAAACGGTTACCTTCATATGCATGCTGTCAACGCCACCCATCCCCACCGCTGTCCCCTTTTTCTTGCTTTTGGATGAAGGTGGGGTGACAGAGAGAGTGGTGGAGTGGGATGGAAATCATGGTATCCTGAGGCTACAATCATCTTATGTCCGCTTTGTGTTTCTCTTGCATCCCTGTCCCGATCTGTGTCATGAAACAATCATCTTATGTCCGCTTTGTGTTTCTCTTGCATCACTGTCCCGATCTGTGTCCTGAAACAATCATCTTGTGTCCGCTTTGTGTTTCTCTTGCATCACTGTCCCGATCTGTGTCCTGAAACTATCATCTTATGTCCGCTTTGTGTTTCTCTTGCATCCCTGTCCCGATCTGTGTCCTGAAACCACGTCCTGCGTTGTCCTGTGGCATTCCCCAGGCCGCCAGTTCCTAGAAACCCGCAAGAGGATACCCTGCACCGCTGCTGGGTCCTTCGTTGGAGTCCGAGTTGACTCGCCAAAGGCGCCGAGCGATCAGACCTTGTACTGTCAATAATAAACGAGGGCAGTAACTGTTATGGCGAAACTATCCTCGCGTTTAATTCTTAGCTAAAGCTTATTATTGGTGCGCCGAATCATCTAGCACACACGCAGGCCAGAGGCAGACAGGACAAATAAGGGAATCTGAGAGGAACTTCAAAGTTTGCCACCATGCCCCGCGCTGACACACGCGTGCAACAACAGCGCAAGAAATGTACCAGATCAAATTTATATTTCCTGAAGAT
>CM031601.1:12168357-12170857 GCA_018398815.1 Conus ventricosus
ATGACATTGCCGCCACCATGCGGAGGTGCCTCGTCGACGCAGTTCTGCTGGTTGCGTTCATTAACCCGGCGGTAAACCCTTCGCCTCCTGTCATGGCGCTGCAGCAGAAACTGTGACTCATCCGAGAACCAGACATATCGCCAATGGTTCCTCAGTGTCCAGTGTCTGTGTTGCGTAGCCCATTGCAGTCTGGTCTGTAGATGGCGCCCCGTCATTACGTTGCCACGTAGGGGCCTGTAAGCCCTCAGCCCAGCAGCATGCAGCCTGTTCCGGACAGTCTGGTCGGAGATGCGACGGACACCAGCGCATGCCTGGACAGTGGACGAGGCCGGCAGGAAGCGATTGCGGAGATGTCTGAGCCGTATAAAGCGGTCCTGGGCTGGCGTTGTGATATGAGGTCGGCCTGACCTCGGGGCATCAGCTGATGACCCTGTCCTCTGGAAGCGAGTCCAAAGTCGGCATATGGTACTGGGGAGACATTCAAAGCATGGGCCACATCAGTTGCACTCTGACCAACTTGCAAACGACCCAGGGCGTTTTCTCTCTCTGCTGGGCTCAAACGTGGCATGCTGTTTTTTGGTACGGTGTGCCTGCCGGTTGCCAAATGACCCGGCTTTTATACTGCACTATGACCATGGTGTGTGTGTGTTCACCACTGAGTTGGGAATGCTTTGCAGGCGAAACAACAGAAGCACAACCCAATGTTTGCACTGTCGCACCTGGCCCACAACACGCACGTGCACATAGTGACAACCTGAATCAATGTTATACTAGCACGTCGACGTTCAAGACATACTTCGGGGGCGGATTTTGGCGTGTTCTCAACTGTATGGTCCACCCCAGGTGGCAAAATTTCATTTTGCGTTTCTTTTTTTGAACAGTATATTTATATATATATATATATATATATATATATATATATATATATATTTATATAATATATTATATATTTTCACACTCTTATTCGTATTGAATGTTTTCAAGTCTTGTCTTTTCAGAATCATGAACACATATCCCCCTGAACTCTGTCGGAGACACGCCATTCAAATTCAACCGAGACTAGACAGACTGGGGTAGGAAAGGGGGGATGGGGGAGAGGAGAAGTTGAGAAGATGTGGGGAGGTGGGGTGGGGGGCAGTTGGGGGGGGGGGGGGAGTAGGGGGGGCGGTGTTGCGTGGGCCTTTGCCAGAGAGGAGCTTTTTTTGGATCGTTTTGGATTCGACGCCTCAGGTGTTTGGCTAGACATGTATGCTCAGTCGATTCTTTTGTTTTGCGGGGCGCATTGGAGGGACGGGATCGGGGAGGAATGTAGGGTGCGAGGGAGGGGGGGGGGGAGAGGGGGGTAGGATTACAGGAGTTCCGGCAGCCACCTCAACGCCTGTGCTGTCATCTTCACCTCCACCCCCACCCACCACACCTCCACCCACGGACATGTATGTTAGAAGAAGGAGGGGTGGGGTGTAGCTGGATGTTTTAGAGAATGGGGATGGGATGGGGGACTGGGGAACGTGGGGGTGTGGGGAGGGGGGGGGGGAAGAGGGGATTGGATTGAAGGGGAAGTGCGATGGTGGTGGTGAGAGGAAGGGTTCTCGCCTCTTGATCGGCGAGAGTTTCACGAGATTATCACGTGGGCAGGACTCTTCATAAATCAGCTGAGGGATTATTTAACGGGGGGGGGGGGGGGGGGGGGGGGGGGGGGGGAAATGAAACGAATCTATCACTGTGTGTCGCGGTGGCTTTGACATGGTAGTGACGACATCTCTCGTGCAGAAAATGCTAAACTCTTCCGGAATCTGGGTCCAGATTTAGAAAGCAGGTTTGCACGGAAAACCGCTCACACCCGCTTCCGCCTGTATAGCGCCTTCTCTTTGGACAGTCCCCCCGTCGTCACCTCGCGGATGAGAGTCTGGGCATTCTTGGTCGTAAGAAATGCAGCTGTGCTCTGTGTCAATGTCCATGGCGGCGATCACCTGTCCTTTGTAGGCTCTCACTACGTGGTCGTTCTGATTCGCCGTTTTTCATTTTGTCCTTTCTGATTTTGCCCCGGCGTTATTTCCTCTCGGGCCGTTTTGCCCGCCTTTTGTTTTGGGTGTCGTTTTGTCCTGATTCCTACTGCCCAGTTGATTCACGCGCTGTCACGTTTTGTAAGACGCGCATAGGACGCACAGAAGCACGCACGCCCTCATGCACATATATTTTATGTAAGCCGACGTAGAAACTCACAATTTGTGTATGCACGTGCGCGCACACGCAGACACACGGTGAAACACACAAACAAACATGCACACTGACTCACTCACTCTACACACGCCTACACACACCACACACACACGCGCGCGCGCGCGCGCGCGCGCGCGCTTCAGCCTTCTTCCTTGCGCTGAACCCTAAGCGATCTGAAGCGATCAAAGCTAAGTGAATTTTCGTTGTTTTATTCGTTTATGTCTCACCCGAGGAAGACCTAAGAGGTCGAAACGCGTTGTGTTTTGTCTTGTGACTCGTT
>CM031601.1:12175857-12183357 GCA_018398815.1 Conus ventricosus
ACAAACAGCATTTCTTGGTTCCCTTTGTAAAGTACTGCCTGTTCTATAAGAACTGGAGTACAAAAAGAAAAAGAAAAAGGTAAGAATAAAGAAGCGAGTAATTGTCTGTACGTTTCGGTTCTCAGTTCCTTTCACTATATTGACAAGCCCCTGGGAAGGCAGAATGCAAAACTTGTCCTATCTTTCTGTGATTCTGTGTTTATATAGTCACAGTACAACGACCTTTGTGAACTGGGCACTAAAGACAACATGTAATCTTCTGTTATTTTTTGAAGGTGTGGATCATGGACCCATTGAAAGGAAAACGAATCGGCCGCAGTCCATGAAGCTTACTTTGGAAGTGTTGCTAATGTATAAGACCCAACACAAGTTTTTATTAACCAACGCGATCATAAAGAAAATTGTTTTCTCCATGTTCATAACATGTCTAGAGTAATATTTAGAAATAGAGTTTTTTCTTACCGCCAATGACATTGACAAACAAAGCACATGACAAGACACGATGCATTTCAACCACTTGGGTCTTCTTCAGGCGAAAAAATAAATCACATTTAACATTTGCGACAGTACAAACAAAGAACGAAAAATGACTCATCTGTTGTTGTCCATATGGTGGGGAGAATAGCCGGTAGGCGGAAATGACATGGGGGATTATGGGAGAGGAAAAGGGGGAGGGGGGGGGGTTGCGTAGGGGGAGGGGGGGGTTGCCAAACTGGGCACACTACACCCCCAAGGCATCAATATCCAACAATAACCAAACACACATACCCACCACTTCCACATCAGTTGGCAATATCCCCTACCAACACACACACATACACACACACATATACATACACACCACCACCACATCCCCTTCACTCACTTCATACAGTAGTTACAGCCACCCTCCATCTATTTCATCTAATTTTGTTTTATCCTTCCCCTTAAATCCCCCCCCCCCCCCCACACCAACTTTATTTATTTATTTATTATTATCTTTTAAATTATTATCATTATTATTATCATTAATCATTTTTTTTTTATTTTATTTATTTATTTATTTATTTGTTTTATTTTATTTATTGTATTTTATTATTTACTTATTATTTTTTAAAATCCAATTAATTTATTCCATTATTTTTGTTCATTTACTTACACACACACGCACACACTACACAACACACACACACACACAACACACACACACACACCCACAACACACACACCACACACATCACACACACACACACACACACACACACCCACACACCACACACACACAACACACAGAGCAAAAACCCCCCCCGCTCTCACTTCATACCTAATCTACAGCCACCCTCCTTCATCTTTCACTTTCCACCACACCCCAGTTCTATACCAATCAACTACCTACCCTCTGATCTACCCCGTACTCCACCTCCCCCCTCCCACCACCTACTTCCCCCCCCCCCCCCCTTCTCTTTCCCTTCAACCCGCATCACTGCATCCCAACCCAAGTACATGATTACACAGGTCCACCACTGCAACAACAACCCACTATATATTCCACAAAATCACACCCACACCCACACCACACTAACTTGCAACACACACACACACACACACACACCACACACACACACACACACCACACACACACACACACACACACTTTTTCCCCTTCCCCACTGACCACTTCTTTTCTTTGTCCCCATTGTACCTTGTATCTCATGATCACCCCTCGACATACAGGTATGCTTGGATGTATGTACAGTGGTTGTCATGTGTGTTGTGTGTGTTGTGTGTGTGTGTGTGTGTGTGTGTGTGTGTTTCCCAATATATGACCACCATCATCATTACATTATTACCACCACTCATAAGATATCCTATGTATAACCTTTTGTTTTTTGTTTTGACATATGTGTGTAGTTTGCATATATGTGTGTGTGTGTGTGGATGTGCTTGTGTACATGCCTATGTACATGTGTGTGCATGCATGTATTATACATGCTCGTGTTGTGTGTGAGACGGTGTATTATTTCATGATGTATACAACTTCACCATCAATTGAGTCATTGATCATTGCTCTCTCCCCCCCCCCCCCCCCAATTTTTTTTTAACTCAGCTGGCATTATCATGCCAATGCTATCATACTTACTATTTCACTTATGGCAATGACAACATCCTATAGCACTGTTTGTCCCACTTAAGACATTGACCAATTATCCATTATTCATCATCTCCTTCTCTTTTTTTTTTTTTTTTTTTTCCAAATGGCATTACTACATCAATGCCACAACATTATTTCACTTATGACAACTGCCACCCCCTATAGTACTGTAGATCTCATCACAGCTATCAACATCCATCAGTCACTGATCATTTCCTTTACTCCCCCACTGGCATAATATCACACTTACTAATGCACTCTCCTACTCCTTTTACAAAAATGACCATCATCCTACACCACTGTGACCATACTACACCTTGACCATCATCATCATCCACCCATCTTTAGACACCTGCCCATTCCCCCACCGGCACTTTACACCATGCCACAACACCATCCCACTTATACAACAATAATCATCATCCTACAGTACCTCCAATGAAACATGACCATCACCCACCGGCACTTTACACCATGCCACAACATCATCCCACTTATACAACAATTATCATCATCCTACGTACCTCCAATAAAACATGACCATCACCACCAGTCATTTACCCCAACTCCCTCCACCCACTTTCCTCAACCTGCAATATTATACCAATGCCACCTTATTATTCCACTAACCTCAGTGACTATCATCCTACAGTACCATTGATCTCACCCATGCCAGTGAACATCACCCACGGGTCACTGATATTTTCCTATGTCCCCCCACCTTGCACCATTGCACCATCACCACTGCATTTTTCCACTTGTATAACAATGCTCACCACCCTGTGGTACTACTTATTTAAAATTATTACCATTTATCAGTCACTGAAGAGACTCCCATCCAGTGAACACCTTCATACTGGCACTATATGGAAATGAAGAAGCCAACTAACTGACAAAGGAAGGAGGACAGCAGGCCCAACTGTAAAAGGTAGTCTCCTTGGAAATAAATCTAAAATATCTCCAAGAGACAAATAGGAAGATGACTTGAACAGCACCAGACTTCAACAAGAGGGATGCATACTACGGATGCCCCGATCAGACCAAGTGAACATTGTTGGACTGAAGATAAGGCTCCCCTGACTCAACATCACAGGTCCACTATACTCCACACCTGTGAGTCTTTCAAATTATCAATGCAGTGCAGCCCAAGAGACAGCGGAGCATTCCCAGCTAGGCCCAAAGTTGAAACCTGGCCTGCCAACTCACCAATGAGTGCAAAACCCTACTGACCACTGGAGGGTCTTCACCATACAGCAACCTCGGTCAGTACCTCCAGGATTCCTACCGAAGTAAACGAAGAAGAAGACCACCATTGTGATACTGAGAACTGGGCACTCCAGACTGTGACATCACATCTCTGCAATACTCCACCCTGGTGGGTCTTTAATTTATCCATGCAGCCCCAATGACGGTGGAACAGTCCCCAACAACACCAAAAGAACAATCCTGGCCTGCCAACACACCGATGAGTGCAAAACTCTATTGACCACTGGAGAGCCTTCACCATACAGAAGCCCTTGCCAGTACCTCCACCATTCTTGCCTAAGGGAACGGAGAAGAATCTCTTCCTACACTACCATTGATTTCATATGATCATCACCTATCAGTGACTGATTGATGATGATAATTTTTTTTTTAAGTGTGTGTGGTGTGTGTGTGAATGAGTGTATGTGTGAGTAAATATGTGTGTGAAAACTTTCCACAGTTAGTCTCACGATGATCACGTGATCTTAACTCACCCAGAACAATGTTTATATGTGGTCCCCCATCCCCCCACCTTTTGTGTGTGTGTGTGTGTGTGTGTGTGTGTGTGTGTGTGTGTGTGTGCAACACATGATACCCTGATTTTCATTGATCACTGCTATCTTCTCCCAACAAACATCAGCATATTGATGCCAACACATTATTTCACCTGTTGCAATGAACATCATCCCACAGCATTGTTCACTTTTTTAAACAACACCATTTATATGAACCTCCCACCCCCACCCTCCACCCCATAGTGGATGAAGAGATATGAGCTCTCCTTCTCTTGCCCCCCTTCCCTCCCCCCCCCCCCCCCACAAACACTTACCCTCCTCCCCCCCCCATTCCCCCCCTTTTTTCCCCACCTCACCCCCCCCCCCCACCCCCCACCCCCGATCATACCTTATCACCCATTTATCTTCCATCCCCTTCCCTCCCTAACATTACCCATACACCTTCACAACTACCCACGCATAACTACCACTACCTCTTTCATCACCCAACGAAATCATTTATTTTATTCACCTAAACCTTTTTTTTAAAATGTTTTTTTTTATGTTTTTTTAATGTTTTTTTGGTTTTTTTTTAAATGTTTTTTTAAATGTTTTTTTTCCCCTCAGTTTCCCTCCCCCCCCCCCCCCCCCCCTTTTCCCCCTTACCATTATTATCAATCCACCATTACCACAACCGTCACAAAGATATCACACCATCCCAATAAACTAGACACACAACCCTATCATATCACACACACACACCTCCCCCTACGCAACCCCCCCCCCCTCCTTTTCCTCCTCCATAATCCCCCATGTCATTTCCGCCTACCGCTATTCTCCCCACCACTGGACAACAACAGATGAGTCATTTTTCGTTCTTTGTTTGTACTGTCCCCAAATGTTTAATGTGATTTATTTTTTCGCCTGAAGAAGACCCAAGTGTTGAAATGCATCGTGTCTTGTCATGTGCTTTGTTTGTCAATGTCATTGGCGGTAAGAAACAAACTCTATTTCGAAATAATGTCTAGAGTAGATTCTTTCTCTCCCCTCCCCCCCCCCCCCCTCACCCCCTTCTCATCCTCCGACACCCCCTACCTTCTTCCGTTCTCACCTCCCCTCCTACACAGTGCAGGAACCAGTACAAATTTGGAACACACACACAACGCACACGCACACGCACGCACGCACGCACGCACGCACGCACGCACCACGCACGCACACACCAACACACACACACACACACACACACACACACACACACACACACACACACACACGCACACACACGTAGGCCTATCCGTCAAAAAGTAAGATTAAGCAGATACTGATAATAAAACAACATTTCAGTCGTAAATGCAAGAGGAAGAAAATCCTTTTTGACGTGATTTGCATCTGTAGCGGCAGGGCTGGATCACAGAGTTTTTAAGGTGGGGTGGTAAATGTGTTAGGCCGGGGTCTAGGGGCCGCCTAGGCCCCGGTGGGGTCTAGGGGCAAAAGCCCCGCTGGGGGGACTAGTGGGGCAACCTCCCCCCCCCCCCCCCCCCGGCCGAAAATTGGTTTTTGACATTTTAAAAGCTGTTTCGTGGCATCTCCTGTGAGCTGGGGAGACATTATTAATAGCGTTTTATCAATTGGGAGGGGGGGGGGGGGGTGCTGATGACGGTACAGTGGAAAGAGGGAAAAGGGACTGGGGGTGCTTGCTTTCGTTTTTTCTTTTTTTGTTTTCTTTTTTCTTTTTTGAGCCGAGGGTTTTTGTTTTGTTTTGAGCCCAGGGGGGTGGGTGGTGGTAGTGGGGTGGTAGGGTGGTGGTGCTGTAGTACCAAAGCACCCCCCCCCCCCCTGGATCCGGCCCTGAGCTGTCTCTTCATGAGCGAATAACTAAAATCCGCCCCCTCTCTCTCTCTCTCTCTCTCTCTCTCTCTCATCTCTCTCTCTCTCTCTCTGCAAGCGTGCGCGTGTGTGTACACGAGACAAGATCAATTGTGTGTGAGCATGACGTTGTGTGTGGTGGTATGTGTGTGTGTGTGTGTGTGTGTGTGGTGTGTGTGTGTGTGTGTGTGTGTCTCCCCTCTCTCTCTCGCCCCCTCTCTCTCCTCTCTTCTCTCTCTCTCTCTCTCTCTCTCTCTCTCTCTCCTCTCTCTCTCTCTCTGCAAACGCGTGCGTACACGAGACGAGATCAATTGTGTGAGCATGATCGTGTGTGTGTGTGTGTGTGTGTGTGTGTGTGTGTGTGTGTGTGTGTGTGTGTGTGTGTGTGCGCGCTCAGGTTTCCATTCATGCATTTTTCAACCAACTGTCAATTTTTTTTTTTTCATTTGTTAAGTTCCTACTATGATGTATCCAGTTTCGTTTTCTATTTTCGATCTCTGTTTTCCCCTTCCTTTCTCACCTTTTTTTTTTCTTCTCTCATTTCTTCTTTTTACCTCGCTTCCCGCTTCCTTCCCTCCATAATTCTAACATGTTCCCCATTGTTTTTCACGCTGTTTCTCTTTTTTTTTTCCACAACGTTGTTTTTTTCTTCCCCAACGTTCCTCCCCCCCCCCCCCCCCCCCCCCCCCCCCCCCCACCGCCCCTTGCTCTGTCGATTTCTGCCTCGTATGCCGCAGCTTTCCTTGTGGCGGTTGGCACAACCGAAGCCCGAACCACGACACCAACAGCAACTCCATCAGTGACACCAATACCGCCGCCGCCGCCCCACCGCCATCCAACACCGCCACCAGCGCCGAGTCCAACACTCTACCCCCCAACTCGGGCGTAGGAACCGGGGAGGAGGAGGATCCGGGCAGCCCAGCCCCCCACTCCCCCACCCTTGCCCGTGTGGATGCAGTGTCTGTCCGGGGGCCCGCCTGGAGGTTCCCTGCCGGAGTTGTTCCAGTTCTGGTGCAGGTAGGAATGGCTGTGTGTGGTGTGTGTTGTGTGTGTGTGTGTGTGTGTGTGTGTGTGTGTGTGTGTGTGTGTGGTGTGTGTGTAGTGTGTTGTGTGTGTGTGTGTGGTGTGTGTGGTGTTGTGGTGTGTGGGTGTGTGTGTGATGGTGGTTGTGTGTGTGTTGTGTGTGTGGTGTGTGTGTGTTGTGTTGTGTTGTGTGTGTGTGTGTGTGTGTGCGCCGCGCGCGTGTGTGTGGTGGGTTGTGTGGTGTTATGTGGTGGTGGTGGTGGTGGTGTGGTGGGTGGGTGGTGTGTGTGTGTGTTGTGTGTGTGTGTGTGTGTTGTGTTGTGTGGTGGTTGTGTTGGTGGTGGTGGTGTGGTGGTGTGTGTGTGTGTGTGTGTGTGTGTGTGTGTGTGTGTGTGTGTGTGTGTTGTGTGTATCTAAACAGATAGGTAGATTAACAGATAGAGAAATGGGTACGTAGATAGATAGATAGATAGATAGATAGATAATAAAGATAGATAGATAGATAATATAATAGGATAGATAGATAGATAGATACGTAGGTAGGTAGGTAGGTAGGTAGTAGCTGGACAGACGCACGTATGGCTAGGCAGATAAACTGATGTATAGAGAGATACAGAGAGAGAGAGAGAGAGAGAGAGAGAGAGAGAGAGGAGAGAGAGAGAGAGAGAGAGAGACGGACGGACGGACGGACGGACGGACGGACAGGCAGACAGGCAGGCAACAGACAGACAGGCAGGT
>CM031601.1:12190857-12205857 GCA_018398815.1 Conus ventricosus
GCGCTATATAAGTATTCATTTATTATTATATTATTATTATTATTATTATTATTATTATTATTATTATTATTATATTCAGCTAACAAGTCTGTCTATAAACTCGGCTAAAACTTTCTATCTCATCGCCCACTCCTTGATTTTCCCAAACTTCTTGAAAGCCATACTGATACAGTGTGTAACAGATGCTGATACAGTGTGTAACAAACAGATGACACCCATGTTTTTCTATTTTGTTCATGAAGATATAAAAGCATTTTGTAAGTTTTGAATGGCAACCGGTGGGAGACATTCTTATCACATGTAACCAGTATTTATTATACTTTACGAATATGTTAACGTACATTGGGTAACAACCTGTTTCACCGTACGCCATGAGATTATGTGTTTTACTGAAAACATTCAAAAATCTTTTTAATGCAAACAAGTGAACTCTCTCAATGGCCGTTCGATCATATCCAATCCCCCACAATCTTCTGCACCATAGCTGAGCATAGGCTGGATTTGTGCATCGAAAAGCTTAAAGAAGATTGAAGATCTTTCTCCAAATTGGCCTTCATATAACTCCCTCTTTCGCACGGTTAGCGATATCATACAAAGCATGCGAGAACCAACAAGCGAGAAGAGATACAGATTCCAAGATGCTTATAAATGTTAACCAATTCCATTCGATTATCGCCATAATACCACCGCTTTCGTGCAGCAACTCGTCCTCCATTTCTAAATATAGTTATATTTGATTTGTTGAGGTTAACTTCCAGGTCCAGGTTCATACCAACCTCGTGCAAAATATTTAACTGGTTTTGTAAACCCCAAACAGAATCCGAATCCAATATGACATCCTCTGCAAACGTAAGAATAAATATTTCAACAATGTCTGGTATTAGCTGTTGCCGCACCTGCCTTGTATTGTCATTTCCCTGCAAGTTCGTTAATCAACAGAACAGAAAACAAAATAGGACGACACATTTCTCCTTGCTGGCGCTCTCTGGCCCGCAAGACGTCCATCATGTCTCCCCCACGACCATCCGGTCAAGCGAGAGAGTGAGTGAGTGAGAGTGAGATTTCTCCTTGTTTCAGACCCCTGGGGCATAGAACTGAGTCTGTCAACTCACCACCACAAGGAACTTCAGCTTTCACTACTCTGTACATGCTTTGCATGGCTCTGCGCATTTTGCCATTTATACCCGTGTTTCCTTAATATGGTCCAGAGCTTAACTTTACTCAGAAGAGAGAGAGAGAGAGAGAGAGAGAGGAGAGAGATTGGAGGAGGTAGGTGTGAAACAGGGAGCGAGAAAGGGTTGGATGGCCATCAGGCAGAGAGAGAGAGAGAGAAGAGAGAGAGAGAGAGAGAGAGAGAGAGAGAGAGAGAGAGAAAGAGAGAGTATATAGATAGATAGATGAATAGATAGATAGATAGAAAGATAGAAAGACAGATATACTTACGTACATGATTATATATATATATATATATATATATATATAATATATATATATATATACATATATATATATATATATATATATATATATTATATATATATAGTGTGTGTGTGTGTGTGTGTGTTGTGTGTGTGTGTGTGTGTGTGGAGAGAGACAGAGACAGAGACACAGACACAGAGAGAGATAGAGAGAGAGGGGTATTTCTGTCCGGCATTGCAGTATTGTGTAGGTCTATTCAAATTCGTTATAAATCATTTTCATGAACAGTACATGAATTGTTTTCTTTGTCAAAGTCGCCGTTTGGCTATCTTGATTTCCATTTACATTGCAGAATGTTAAGCCCTAAATCAATCAATCAATCAGTCAGTCAAGCGCTCAATTCTTTCATGTAATCGATCGACCGCCAAACGAGCAGTTATCAGTCAGTCAATAAATTAACCAATCAGCAGTCAGATTCAAGGAGTGATCAAATTCAAGGAGATTTAAGGAGTGATCAAATCAATCAGTCAATCACTAAGACAGTCAACGGATCTGTAAATCAGCCTTTTGAAAGAAGCAGCAATCAAATACTTAGTCAATCAGATTTCTGGACTGATCTCACTGTACCGAAGAATTACAACTTGACGTAAATGATTGTTTATCATTACTGATTGCTGATTGATCTTACTTGATAGTTTTGCCGTCTTGATTGATCTTACGTGAAAGTTGTAGCGTTTTGATTGATCTTACTTGACTGTGACTGACAGATTATCTACGAGTATTAAACTATCGATAGCGATTGATGGATTGATCTCGGTCAGTATATTCATCACTACAAATTGGTGAATTGATCTCACCTTTTCAGCAGACACATCTGATTTTTCAGCTCATTCACAGGTTGATAAATGAAATGATTCGATTTCTCGTTTCCAGCAACTACATCCAGATCGTGCCCTGCATCGCCACCAGGCTGTCCACGCAGTCGGCGCAGAGTCCGCTGGATCGGTTCATTCAGCTATTCTTCGATCCGGACCAGGTGGCCAGCAGGAGTGTCGAACTGTGCCGCAACTTTCAAGGTGAGAGTGTGTCAACTCTGCCGCAACTTTCAAGGTGAGAGTGTGTCAACTGTGCCGCAACTTCTAAGGTGAGATTTGTCAACTGTGCAGCAGCTTCCAAGGTGAGATTTGTCAACTGTGCCGACAACTTCCAAGGTGAGATTTGTCAACTGTGCCGCAACTTCCAAGGTGAGAGTTGTCAACTGTGCCGCAACTTCCAAGGTGAGAGTTGTCAACTGTGCCGCAACTTCCAAGGTGAGAGTTGTCAACTGTGCCGCAACTTCCAAGGTGAGAGTTGTCAACTGTGCCGCAACTTCCAAGGTGAGAGTTGTCAACTGTGCCGCAACTTCCAAGGTGAGAGTTGTCAACTGTGCCGCAACTTCCAAGGTGAGAGTTGTCACTGTGCCGCAACTTCCCAGGTGAGAGTTGTCAACTGTGCCGCAACTTCCAAGGTGAGAGTTGTCAACTGTGCCGCAGCTTCCAAGGTGAGAGTTGTCAACTGTGCCGCAACTTCCAAGGTGAGAGTTGTCAACTGTGCCGCAACTTCCAAGGTGAGAGTTGTCAACTGTGCCGCAACTTCCAAGGTGAGATTGTCAACTGTGCCGCAACTTCCAAGGTGAGAGTTGTCAACTGTGCAGCAACTTCCAAGGTGAGAGTTGTCAACTGTGCAGCAATTCCAAGGTGAGAGTTGTCAACTGTGCCGCAACTTCCAAGTGAGAGTTGTCAACTGTGCAGCAACTTCCAAGGTGAGAGTTGTCAACGGGTGGCCGAAACTTCCAAGGTGAAGTTTAAAAATGTGAAGCAACTTCCAAGGTGAGAGTTGTCGGCGGGGTTTCCAGTCCGTTTCACACTGCATCCCCTTACAGCTGAACTACCTATTCCACAGAGCCCCACACAGCTAGAGGTGTCTCCAAGCTGTTTCTTTTTCGGGCATGATGATGAGAAGACGGATTCTCCCGTCGTGTCCAAAGAGGGGTAGGCAGGCAGGTCATCTGCTGATGTGGGTCCCCTGTGGGAATGAAGACCATTCCTGAGACACAAAGTTTTCCACGGGACGCTGCATGGAATGGAGTCCTGCAAGGATGGGGCCCCGTCTTCTCCAATTCCTCCTTTCCGGGAAAGGTGGATGCTCTGTTGTGCTCGAATGTCTTCGTGCCCTTTGGGCACACCGTTGCTTCCACTGGGGTTATGTCAAGGGCGAAAATCTTCCCCAGGAGGCAGTGTCGATGTTGCAGCTTCTGAGGTTGGCCTTCAGAGGGTCTTTGTATTACACGGTAAAATACCTACAGGTTCAAGCTGTTGAGGGAAACCGTGCCTGCACGACTTGGTGCTCCAAACCAGTTCAGAAGAGAACGTGTCTGCTTGGATGTTTTTTGGGGGCACCGTTGCCTGCAACGACTTGGTGCTCCAACCAGTTCGAATGAGACGTGTCTGCTTGGATGTGGTGGGCACCGTTGCCTGCACGACTTGGTGCCCAAACCAGTTCAGAATGAGACGTGTCTGCTTGGATGTTGGTGGGCACCGTTGCCTGCACGACTTGGTGCTCCAAACAGTTCAGAATGAGACGTGTCTGCTTGGATGTTGGTGGCACCGTTGCCTGCACGACTTGGTGCTCCAAAACCAGTTCAGAATGAACGGGGTCTGCTTGGATGTTGGGGGGACCCCGTTGCCTGCACGACTTGGTGCTCCAAACCAGTTCAGAAATGAGACGTGCCCTGCTGGATGTTGGCGCGTGTTTTTTTTGGTTTCGGTTTTTAGCCCTACAGTTCACGTGGCAGAGGAACAATTCACTCAAAACAAGGTTTGTTCATGTTTGGGATTTTGAGGGGGGGGGGGGGGGGGGGGGGGGGGGGGGGGGGGGGGGGGGGGTCCATTTCTTGTCTGCTTTTATCTGCTTTTAATTGTTAAGCGGGGATGTCACGTGTCCGTCATCAGCGATGTTCATCGATTCATGATGTGCAATGTCAGAAATGTATTTCACCACACCACAGCATGTCATGGAATCAGTTCTCGTGTAAAACATTTTTTTGGGACGCAAATCAGGTAGGAAACACGGGAAACACTGTTCTGCATGCTTATTTCGGGGCAAAATGTTTCATGACTCCTGTTTGACAAAACTCGAATGTTTGGTATGAAGCAGGTATTTCAAACTCTTCACGTTTATTTTTTTCTATTTTGTTTCACAAAATTAACTAGACTTTACTTTTCAAATGTAATACATCAAAAGGTCCTACGACTAAATAAAAAAAGATGCGAAGCATATAAACGTACTCCCAGTTTCCAAACCGCTTATATAAAATCGGTCAAGTGCTTTGTGAGAAAAGAAATAAAGGCAAAATAACGGTTTTTAACGGTTATTTAACCGATGTACACTTTTGAAATGGTATTTTAGTCCTCACGGGGCTAAAGCCTGTGTACATACCAAATTTCATCCAAATCGGACAATATGTCAAGAATAAGGGATTTTATCGGTCAGATTTTGAAACACTGCATGGAAGTGCCATTTGTGTGTGATGACCTTTCTATATACAAAAATTGCATTAAAATCCCCAATATATAAAAAAATAACGGCAAAATAACGGTTTATCGGTTATATAACCGATATGCACTTTTGAAACCGGTATTTTAGTCCTCACTGGGCTAAAGCCTGTGTACATATCAAATTTCATCCAAATCGGACAATATGTCAAAAATAACGTTTTTAACGGTCAAATTTTAAAACACTATATAGGAAGTGCCATTTGTGTGTGATAACCTTTCTATTACCAAATTTCATTAAAGTCCACCTATATTAAGAAATAAGGGCAGAATAAACGGTTTTTTTAAGGGTTGTTTTAATCCATTTTCGCATTACATTACTTACATATGGACAGAGGATCCGATTTGTCACAAGATCATCCAAACGCTTATAAAATTGGCCAAGTACTTTCTGAGATATTCCATAAAGAAGAAAAACCGTTTCAGGCCGTTACAACCGTTAGTAACGCTATAACGGGGCAAACTAAAACATCAGGCATCATCCGTTTACCCTAAAATTTTCATAAAGGTCGGCCAAGTACTTTCTGAGATATTCCATAAAGAAAAAAACCGTTTTCAGGGCCCTTACAGCCGTTAGTAACCGGTTATAACGGGAAACTAAAACATTGGGCATTATTCGTGACCCATAATGAACATACCTACAAAATTCAGAAAGATCGGTCAAGTACTTTCTGAGAAAATTCCATAAAGAAGAAAAAGCGTTACAGGCCGTTACAGCCGTTTGTAACGTCTGTAACGGTAAACTAAAACGTCGGGCATCATCCTTGACCCCAATGTTCTTTAAGAACTGGGAGTAACAAAAGAAGGGAAACCTTAAAAAAATTTCAAAGTTCACACCCACAATGCCGCAGACACACACACACAAATCGTTTCCATAAACAAAGTGTCCTGGTACCTACCCTGGTTTCCCAGTGTCCGGACTCTGCAACCTCTCGCCGACCTGTAACAACTGTTTCCCAGTGTCCAGTCTCTGCACCTCCTCGCCCACCTGTAACAACTGTTTCCCAGTGTTCAGTCTCTGCAAACCCTCTCGTCGACTGACAAAACAAGCCACAGGGCTGTCTGAGCACCTCCTCAGCAAAAAGTCCTACAGCCCTGCTCCCCACTCTGTCCGGGGAGAAAGTTCCTGACGGTTCATCAGGGCCACCCTTGGCCTTCGATTTACAATCTCATAAGACACCTCGTATGTCTTTGGAGAAAAAAAAAACCCACGAGGCTTTCGTTTGACCGGTCTTTTCTATCTGCTTCAGCAACCCATCCTACAGGGAACACATCTCCTGGAGCTCTCTGTTCACCGCTCAGCATGCAGGTATGCTGCACGGTTTTTCTTAGGTGAGCACAGGCAAAGAGACCTCTAAAATCCATCCTTTTTTGATAAAACCCGCACAAATGATCCATGGTTTCTATCGACACACTTACTCTAACACATGAATGTATGGAAACCACCAGGAACTTTGGCACAATATCCTGACCCAAATGTATTAGGTTCGTACATTCAGCCTGTGAATAATCGTCCGCGGTGTTTGGTGGATCTGGAGATGGAGAATGTCATCATGTCCATCAGTCAGAAGACGCCACTGTTCGAACTGCATGGGGAAAACCCTAATGGAGGTGTGTTACGTTGAAAGAATTCCCTTCCGACTTTACGCCCAAAGGGGAAAACCATGCCTGATTTGATGGAAGACAAAGAGGTTTTAACAGAGAGAAGCCAATTTAGAGATTAGGTTATTACAACTTTACATCCCCCCCCCCCCTCTCTCTCTCTCTCTCTCAATTGCCGGTGGTTTAGTATGCCCGGGAAACGGCCTCCCTTCCACGTTAAAAAGTATCCTCAACGCTCTGCTGAGAGAAATGACCATGTCTTCCTTCAAAATCGAGAGTAAGGGAAATCAAACGGTAATCGTTCTTCGCCGACTCCGCGCCTCAAACATCACAGCCCGGTCACCGTGACACGTGGTTTTTTCGAAGGAAGTGTCCGTCCCAAGTGTTCCAAGACAGGGGGAGATCCGAGGGACACGGACTTCCACAGTTCAAGAAGAAAAGGCAAGTGCTCTTCCCCCCCCCCCCCCCCCCCCCCCCCCCCCCCCCCCCCCCCCCCCCCCCACCCCCCCCCCCCCCCCCCCCCCCCCCCCCCGCCCCGCCCCCCACCCACACACCCACACCACACACCACACCCACACACACACCCACAATCAATGCACACACCCCGATGAGTGAGGTGAAAAACCCTACACAACCCTTCAACGCGCACCGTACCAACCCCTCAAAACCAACCCACAATTCACCAAAAAAAAAAAAACCCCCCCCCCAAAAAAACCCCCCCCCAAAACACAACCCCCCCACAACCCACACAACCATCGGAACACCATGCACGGATGATACATCCTCTCACGTGCTGTAGACCCCACGTGACTGCCGACCCCCTCACTGTCACTGGAACCCCCCGTAGACCCACCTCGCTCCTGGTAACTCCTCGAACCCCTCCTGTTGACTGGCAGAACGCCCATGGACTGTAGATCACGCGACGTGTCAGACCCTCATTGTGACATAACCTCGCACTGTTGAGGAACCCCTCACTTGACTAAACCCCCACACTGTGACGCAGACCCCTCCACTGTGAACTAACAACCCCACGTGCGCAGACCCCTCAACAGAGACCCCTCACTGGTGACTGTGAACCCTCCTTTTGACCCCTCACTGTGACTGTCCGACCCTCGCTGTGACTGTAGACCCCTCACTGTACTGCAGGGAAACCCCCCCACTGTAGTCCCTCACTGTTAAATGAGCCCTCACTGTGATTGTAGACCTCACGGGGACTGGGAGACCCCACGGTAGACCCCTCACGTGAAATGGGCCCCCAAGAATCCCCTCACTGTGATGGACCCCTCACGTACTGTAGACCCCGTTTACGTAGAGGGACTGGCCCTACGAACCCCTCACTGTGACTTGGGAGACCCCACGGCTGTGATCAGAACCCCTCACTGTGACTGTAGACCCTCACTGTGCCTCTGCGGGCCCCTCACTTGACTGAGACCCTCACTGACCCCCTGTGACTGCAGACCCTCACTGTGGGTGTAGGACCCCCCCTGTGACTGTAGACCCTCTCACTGTGACTGAGCCCCTCACTGTGACTGTAGACCCTACGCCTGCAGACCCTCACTGGGACTGTAGACCCCTCCTGTGACTGCAGACCCCTCACTGTGACTGAGACCCCTCACTGGACTGTGACCCTCACATGCAGACCCCTCACTGTGACTGTAGACCCCCACTGAAACCCTCACTGTGACTGTAGACCCCCTCGCTGTGACTGTAGACCCCTCACTGTGACTGCAGACCCCTCACTGGTTACTGTGACCCCCTGTAGACCCCTTCTGGACTGTAGACCCCCCACTGTGACTGTAGACCCCTCACTGTGACTGTAGACCCCTCACTGTCTCACTGTAGACCCCTCACTGTCCACTGTAGACCCCTCGCTGTGAATGTAGACCCCTCACTGTACTCACTGTAGACCCCTCACTGTCTCACTGTAGACCCTCACTGTGACTGTAGACCCCTCACTGTCTCACTGTAGACCCCTCACTGTCTCACTGTAGACCCCTCACTGTGACTGTAGACCCCTCACTGTCTCACTGTAGAACCCTCACTGTGACTACAGACCCCCTCACTGTAGACCCCTCACTGTAGACCCCTCACTGTCACTGTAGAACCCCTCGCTGTGACTGCAGACCCCTCACTGTGACTGTAGACCCCTCACTGTCTCACTGTAGACCCCTCACTGTCTCACTGTAGACCCCTCACTGTAGACCCCTCACTGTGACTGTAGACCCCTCACTGTGACTGTAGAACCCCTCACTGTCTCACTGTAGACCCCTCACTGTCTCACTGTAGACCCCTCACTGTAGACCCCTCACTGTGACTGTAGACCCCTCACTGTGACTGCAGACCCCTCACTGTCTCACTGTAGACCCCTCACTGTAGACCCCTCACTGTCTCACTGTAGAACCCCTCACTGTGACTGTAGACCCCTCGCTGTGACTGCAGACCCCTCACTGTGACTGTAGATCCCTCACTGTCTCACTGTAGACCCCTCACTGTGACTGTAGACCCCTCGCTGTGACTGCAGACCCCTCACTGTCTCACTGTGACCCCTCACTGTAGACCCCTCACTGTGACTGTAGACCCCTCACTGTGACTGTAGACCCCTCACTGTCTCACTGTAGACCCCTCACTGTGACTGTAGACCCCTCACTGTGACTGTAGACCCCTCACTAGCACTGTGACTGCAGACCCCTCACTGTAGACCCCTCACTGTGACTGTAGACCCTCACTGTGACTGCAGACCCCCTCACTGTGACTGTAGACACCCTCACTGTGACTGCAGACCCCTCACTGTGACTGTAGACCCCTCACTGTAGACCCCTCACTGTGACTGTAGACCCCTCACTGTGACTGTAGACCCCTCACTGTAGACCCCTCACTGTGACTAGACCCCTCACTGTAGACCCCTCACTGTGACTGTAGACCCCTCACTGTGACTGTAGACCCCTCACTGTCTCACTGTAGACCCCTCACTGTGACTGTAGACCCCTCACTGTGACTGTAGACCCCTCACTGTAGACCCCTCACTGTAGACCCCTCACTGTGACTGTAGACCCCTCACTGTGACTGCAGATCCCTCACTGTGACTGTAGACCCCTCATGGTGACTGCAGACCCCTCACTGTAGACCCCTCACTGTGACTGCAGACCCCTCACTGTGACTGCAGACCCCTCAAGGTGACTGCACACCCCTCACTGTGACTGCAGACCCCTCACTGTGACTGTAGACCCCTCACTAGCACTGTGACTGCTGACCCCTCAATGTGACTGTAGACCCCCTCACTGTAGACCCCTCACTGTGACTGCAGACCCCTCGCTGTGACTGTAGACCCCTCGCTGTGACTGTAGACCCCTCACTAGCACTGTGACTGCAGACCCCTCACTGTGACTGCAGACCCCTCCACTGTGACTGTAGACCCCTCACTGTGACTGTAGACCCCTCACTGTAGACCCCTCACTGTGACTGTAGACCCCTCACGGTGACTGCAGACCCCTCACTGTGACTGTAGACCGCTCATGGTGACTGTAAGACCCCTCACTGTGACTGCAGACCCCTCACTGTGACTGTAGACCCCTCACTGTCTCACTGTAGACCCCTCACTGTGACTGTAGACCCCTCACTGTGACTGTAGACCCCTCACTGTAGACCCCTCACTGTGACTGTAGACCCCTCACTGTAGACCCCTCACTGTGACTGTAGACCCCCACTGTGACTGTAGACCCCTCACTGTGACTGTAGACCCCTCACTGCAGACCCTCACTGTGACTGTAGACCCCTCACTGTAGACCCCTCACTGTGACTAGACCCCTCACTGTGACTGTAGACCCTCACTGTGACTGCAGAACCCCTCACTGTGACCCCTCACTGTGACTGTAGACCCCTCACTGTAGACCCCTCACGTGACTGTAGACCCCTTCACTGTGACTGTAGACCCCTCACTGTGACTGTAGACCCCTCATGGTGACTGCAGACCCCTCACTGTAGACCCCTCACAGTGACTGCAGACCCCTCACGGTGACTGCACACCCCTCACTTTGACTGCAGACCCCTCCCTGTGATGGTCATAGGCTGCATTGTCATACTTCCTTGATATGGTCTCCTTGTCATAAAGGACTTTACTATCTTACACACACACACACACACCCTGCATCACTTTTCAGAGCTCTTTCATGGTTGAAGGAAAGAAAGGCCATGTGACCTGTTGCATGTGATGTATATCCCTAGAACGAAGCCAGAAGTCTCTCTCTCCTCCATACGCTTCACAACGAGTTTCAGACGATGGGCAGCACACAGCATCACCCCGCTCCCGGAGGCCGATGCTGCACCGATTCATCCCGCTCTCAACGCTGCGCTGTTCACCAACAAATCGCTCATACTGAATGTACCTCGTTGAGCAACGTTGCCCACGTCAGCATCAGTGCCTTCATCATCCGAAACCACGTGCACTTGCCTCACGCACGTTCAACCTCCGAGCGAGAAGATGTGCAGTCCGCGTCACTGACCCACACAACGGCCTGTCCGTGGAGCGCGTGCTGACTGCTGTCTCTGGAACAGACTTCAGCAGTCTACTGTCCTCTTCACCGGTTCCCTCCGCGGCTCCAACGGTTGCAGGACACACGTCTGGCGCCGGGTGGATAACGGTTTATTGATGCTACTGTTTACTGGCTGGCGCCGGGTGGATAACGGTTTATTGATGCTACTGTTTATTGGCTGGCGTTGGGTGGATAATGGTTTATTGATGCTACTGTTTACTGGCTGGCGCCTGGTGGATAACGGTTTATTGATGCTACTGTTTACTGGCTGGCCCCGGGGTGGATAACGGTTTATTGATGCTACTGTTTACTGGCTGGCGCCGGGTGGATAACGGTTTATTGATGCTACTGTCTACTGGCTGGCGCCGGGTGGATACGGTTTATTGATGCTTCTGTCTACTGTCTAAGAAGTGGACTGCTTTGAACATGGCTTAAGAAAAAAAAATGGTGTTTGCCGGGTTCTACCTCCATGGCAGGCCCCCCTGCATGTCCTCCAAGGCACACTGACTGGCCAGCGGTACAGAGACCAGACTGTGGGTCTCCGTGGATCTAACCAGTTCCCCAGGTCATCTGGATCTGGATCTGGATTGATAGTCGCTAACATCCATTTACTAGCATAGGGGGGGGTGCGCATCGCGGTGATATTATCGGCTTCTGGCTTTTGCCAGAGCCGACTTGGAAACTGTCGACTGACTTTTGGTGGACGATGTTATCGTCCGAGTGGTTCCACTCAGTTATTGTCTTGGGGGAAGTATGAGTGACGTACTGATCGGTGTGTGTTTCAGGAACGCAGTAGCACCTACCGTTGTTCCGGTAATAGTTCTCCACTGGGTTTTGTGTCAGGTACGTCCTGTTGGCATGGGTCCTCAGGGTCGTGCTTCAAGGTGACAGCGCACTTCGTCTCGTGTTCGCATCATGACGGGGAACTTCATGCAGGCGCGTGGGATCCAAAAGATGTGCTTTCCAGAATGGTCATGGGGTTTGGCGCCCATCGACCGTCCGTGGAACGCCTTTGGGCGGTGTGTGATGGACAGCCAGTCCTTCCGGGCCCTCGTGAAGCTCTCCCGTTTCCTGGTGCAGGACGGCAGGTCATTTCCCGCACCACACCCAGACCCTTGTGCAGTCTCTGCGTCCATGTTGCGAGGAACCTATGACTCGAGCGTCTACCCCCGAACGGTTGACTCTTTGCTATGAGAGGACGTTGACTTTGATGACATGGCCGAGTACTTCCGAATCCAGTGGATTCGAATGGCTCATTCGTCTTCCTCTGTGATAAAACTGAATCCCTGAAATGTTTGATGACTCGAGTTTCCTCTGTTAGTTGCCGGAATGAGTGCTGTTGTGAATGGTCCTTGACTTGTTTTCGAGCAGTCCCGTGGCAGTCTGTACAGAGGTGAGCAGTCTGTGGCAGTGTGTACAGAGGTGAGTGCTGTTGTGAGTGGTCCTTGACTTGTCGTGAGCAGTCTGTGGCAGTGTGTACAGAGGTGAGCGGTCTGTGGCAGTGTGTACAGAGGTGAGCGGTCTGTGGCAGTGTGTACAGAGGTGAGCGGTCTGTGGCAGTGTGTACAGAGGTGAGCGGTCTGTGGCAGTGTGTACAGAGGTGAGCGGTCTGTGGCTGTGTGTACAGAGGTGAGTGCTGTTGTGAGTGGTCCTTGACTTGTCGAGAGCAGTCTGTGGCAGTGTGTACAGAGGTGAGCGGTCTGTGGCAGTGTGTACAGAGGTGAGCGGTCTGTGGCAGTTGTGTACAGAGGTGAGCGGTCTGTGGCTGTGTGTACAGAGGTGAGCCGTCTGTGGCAGTGTGTACAGAGGTGAGCGGTCTGTGGCAGTGTGTACAGAGGTGAGCGGTCTGTGGCAGTGTGTACAGAGGTGAGCGGTCTGTGGCTGTGTGTACAGAGGTGAGCGGTCTGTGGCAGTGTGTACAGAGGTGAGCGGTCTGTGGCAGTGTGTACAGAGGTGAGCGTCTGTGGCAGTGTGTACAGAGGTGCAGTGTGTACAGAGGTGAGCGGTCTGTGGCAGTGTGTACAGAGGTGAGCGGTCCCGTGGCTGTGTGGGACAGAGTGAGCGGTCTGGGCTGTGTGTACAGAGGTGAGCATCTGTGCTGTGTGTACAGAGGTGAGCGGTCTGTGGCAGTGTGTACAGAGGTGAGCGGTCTGTGGCAGTGTGTACAGGGTGAGCGGTCCCGTGGCTGTGTGTACAGAGGTGAGCGGTCTGTGGAAGTGTGTACAGAGGTGAGCGGTCTGTGGCTGTGTGTACAGAGGTGAGCGGTCTGTGGCGTGTGTACAGAGGTGAGCGGTCTGTGGCAGTGTGTACAGAGGTGAGCGTCTGTGGCATGTGTGACAGAGGTGAGCGGTCTGTGGCTGTGTGTACAGAGGTGACGGTCTGTGGCAGTGTGTACAGAGGTGAGCGGTCTGTGGCTGTGTGTACAGAGGTGAGCGTCCCGTGGCAGTGTGTACAGAGGTGAGCGGTCTGTGGCAGTGTGTACAGAGGTGAACAGTCTGTGGCTGTGTGTACAGAGGTGAGTGCTGTGTGAGTGGTCCTTGACTTGTCGTGAGCAGCCTGTGGCAGTGTGTACAGAGGTGAGCGGTCTGTGGCAGTGTGTACAGAGGTGAGCGGTCTGTGGCAGTGTGTACAGAGGTGAGCGGTCTGTGGCAGTGTGTACAGAGGTGAGCGGTCTGTGGCAGTGTGTACAGGGGTGAGCGGTCTGTGGCTGTGTGTACAGAGGTGAGCGGTCTGTGGCTGTGTGTAAAAGAGGTGAGCGGTCTGTGGCTGTGTGTACAGGGGTGAGCGGCAGGGTGCAGTGTACGCAACAGAACAACGTCAGCGGTGGAGGCCTGGTGTTACACGCGCTCTCCCAAGGTCAACAATACGTGTCTGCCGTGCGCTCGCAGCGCGCCTTTGACAACAATGTCGACGTCTACAAAGAGCTGGCTTGCCAGTGAGTTCATCCCATGTTTTGTCCTTTCTTCTCCATTGCTGTTTTCGATTGTTCAATTGTGGCTTCCATGGTCGGCTAAATATGAACAAGGTGGTTTGACTTCATACGTATCTTTCTGTACCGCATATGAACAGCATCTTTCGTCGAAATTGTCAAAGTCACTTTCGCAAAAGTTATCGAAATGTTTGTGTTGTCTTGACATTGGGAGAGAGAGAGAGAGAGAGAGAGAGAGAGAGAGAGAGAGAGAGAGAGAAGAGAGAGAGAGAGAGAGAGAGTGTGTTTGTTGTTAATGTTGATAGTTCGAGGAATCTGCTTTTGATAGTATTACTCGCTTTCTACTTTGCATGTTGTGTTATAATTATGTGAGATGGAGAAACCGAAAGGGGTTCAGAAGGCAAGGAGCAAAAGAGGAGGAGAAAGCAGAAGAAGAAGATAATCCAAAGACGAAAGAATAAAACTCTCAAGAATAGTTTACCGTTAAAACAAACAAAAGTACTATACAGCACAAACTTCATTGTTTAAAAGATCACAAAAGCAAGCTCATGTGCTTTATGTTAACGATCAAGCATGACGTGTTGGACCATTAGCGGTATTTGTACTCCCAGTTCTTATAGAACAGGGAGTACTTTAGAATGGGAACGAAGAAATGCTCTGTGTGTGGTGTGTGTGTGTGTGTGTGTGTGTGTGTGTGTGTGTGTGTGTGTGTGTGTGTGTGTGTGTGTTGTCCGTCCGTCCGTGGTCAAAATGTGTTCCACTCGCTCCAGACAAAACAACTGAGCCGATCTTTCTTAAAATTTGTAGGTATGTTCATTATGGATCACGGATGATGCCCGATGTTTTAGTGTACCGTTATAACCGTTACAAACGGCTGTAACGGCCTGTAACGGGTTTTCTTCTTTATGGAATACCCAAGAAAGTGTTT
>CM031601.1:12210857-12280857 GCA_018398815.1 Conus ventricosus
CGCACAGCACGCACGCACACACACACACACACACCACACACACACATCTCCCTCTTTTCCAAATACATCAGGCCATCGCCACCTCCTCTGCCCTTACCTCCACCCCCCCCCCCCCCCCCCCCCCCCCCCCCCCCCCCCCCCCTCCCCTACCGCCCACAACGCTCACCAGTAACATTTACTCGCGCACTAGTTAACTTTCCCTTTTATTTTTACCCACACCAATCCATTGTCTCTGTTCAGACCTTCGAATCTCGCTACAACTGTTACGACGAGAGCTGAACAGATCACTGATTCCCCACTTCAGGACATTTGGCTGTCCTTCACCTTTGATAGCAACAATGCCGTTCGTTCGCAGAGACAGTTCTGCAGCTTTGGAGTAAGTCATGGTAGGGAGTTCTGCAGGCCTTTGAAGGTAAGATCATGGAGACATTGGCTGTCCTTCACCTTTGATAGCAACAATGCCGTCCGTTCGCAGAGACAGTTCTGCCAGGCCTTTGAAGGTGAGATCATGGTATGTAGGTAATAATAATAATAATAATAATGAATGCTTATATAGCGCCTATTCTCGGCTAGAGGCCAAGCTCTAAGCGCTTTACAATCAACACTCGTTTACACAACGGGCTGCCTACCTGGGTAGTGCCGACTGAAGAGCTGCCAGCTGGCGCTTCATTCAGTCGTGTCCCGAGTCATCCAGTCAGTATCGTTCACTCATTTTCCTTACTTCCTTCATTCTTTCCATTTCTCACGCAGGGTGCATGCTATGTGTAACGTGTCATCCATACCAACGGCCAAACTGGCCTACTCTTCCGAAAGTTGGTGATGGGATTTTATGTGTGTGCAAGATGTTGTGCGTGCGTTCACACACGGAACCTCGGTTTATAGTCTCATTCGAAGGACTGTATGGGAAATGGAGTCAGAACCAATGTTAACTCCGAGGGAAAAATCCCCCTGTTCCGAAACGCCCGGCAGAGGTTCGAACCCGCAACCCCAGGATCACCAAGATTACGAGTCAGGCGCTCTACCAACTGAGCTATTCCGGCTCATGGTCAGGGCGTTCTGTCAGGCCTTTGAAGGTAAGATCATGGTTAGGGAGTTCTGCCAGGCCTTTGAAGGTAAGATCATGGTTAGGGAGTTCTGCCAGGCCTTTGAAGGTAAGATCATGGTTAGGGAGTTCTGCCAGGCCTTTGAAGGTAAGATCATGGTTAGGGAGTTCTGCCAGGCCTTTGCAGGTAAGATCATGGGGACATTGGCTGTCCTTCACCTTTGATAGCAACAATGCCGTCCGTTCGCAGAGACAGTTCTGCCAGGCCTTTGAAGGTAAAAATGTGTTGTGTAGGTCATGGTTAGCGAGTTTCGCCTGGTCTTTGAAGGTAATAATGTTGTGTAGGTCACGGTTAGCGAGTTTCGCCTGGTCTTTGAAGGTAAGAATGTATTGTGTGGTAAAGGTTAGGGAGTTTTACCAGGGCTTTGAAGGTAAGAATGTATTGTGTGGTAAAGGTTAGGGAGTTTTACCAGGGCTTTGAAGGTAAGAATGTATTGTGTGGTAAAGGTTAGGGAGTTTTACCAGGGCTTTGAAGGTAAGAATGTATTGTGTGGTAAAGGTTAGGGAGTTTTACCAGGGCTTTGAAGGTAAGAATGTATTGTATGGTAAAGGTTAGGGAGTTTGCCAGGCCTTTGAAAGTAAGAGTGTATTGTATGGTAAAGGTTATGGAGTTTGCCCGGCCTTTGAAGGTAATGGTGTATTGTATGGTAAAAGTTAAGGAGTTTGCCAGGCCTTTGAAGGTAATGGTGTATTATATAGGTCTTGGTGGACGGACGTGGTGGCGCCCTCTGGAGGGAGAGCTCTACTCACGCCGGCTTTGCGTCTAAGCAATTACTGTCGTCAGTACGGGGCTTAGTAGGTGGTGTCCTGTCGTCAGTACGGGGCTTAGTAGGTGGTGTCCTGTCGTCAGTACGGGGCTTAGTAGGTGGTGTCCTGTCGTCAGTACGGGGCTTAGTAGGTGGTGTCCTGTCGTCAGTACGGGGCTTAGTAGGTGGTGTCCTGTCGTCAGTACGGGGCTTAGTAGGTGGTGTCCTGTCGTCAGTACGGGGCTTAGTAGGTGGTGTCCTGTCGTCAGTACGGGGCTTAGTAGGTGGTGTCCTGTCGTCAGTACGGGGCTTAGTAGGTGGTGTCCTGTCGTCAGTACGGGGCTTAGTAGGTGGTGTCCTGTCGTCAGTACGGGGCTTAGTAGGTGGTGTCCTGTCGTCAGTACGGGGCTTAGTAGGTGGTGTCCTGTTGTCAGTACGGGGCTTAGTAGGTGGTGTCCTGTCGTCAGTACGGGGCTTAGTAGGTGGTGTCCTGTCGTCAGTACGGGGCTTAGTAGGTGGTGTCCAGCGTGGGTTGGATCAGAACAGGCACCATCCAAGTGACTCGGCGGCAGTGCAGTGCTTCCTCTGGTGGACTGCCTCGCGACACTTTGACACTGACTGCTCCCTAGGGATTGCCAGTGCCGGGGCTGTGGCTGTGGACGTGGAGTCGGAATGAGCGGCGTGGGGTGCAATGCCACCGAGGTGGCCAGAAGATGGGACAGCAAAAACATGTGTGTATGTAAAAGGCCTTTCCCTCTTCAGGTGGCATAGCGGACGCTCTGACTGAGGCCTGTTATAACGACACGCAGCCCATCCTGCAGCAGTGCGAGGAGGGGTACGGGCGGGCGGTGGTCAACGTGCAGGACCAGTGGATCCACGATCACCTGGACAATGTGGGTCTGCACAAGGCCGCCTGTCAGTGAGTCCGCTTGATGCTGTTCCGGTTCTTTTTTTTCTTCTTTTTTTTTCTTTCCCTCCATCCCCCCCCCCCCCTCCATTTTCCTCCTCATACGTTAGGTCATTAAAGTTAAGATAACAAAATACGTAGGTAGTCAAACTTTTGTTTGCAGCTGTGTGGACGTTTGAAATAGAAAGTTGCCAACAGTTTTTCAGTTCGAGGTTTGGGGGGAGGCGGGGGGGGGGGGGGGGGGGGGGGGGGGGAGGATGGCAATGGAGGGAGTTGTTGACGTCTTTGCGTTTCTCACAGTCGAGTCGTTCTCTGCAAGTATTAGGCCATGAAGTGCTTTTCCAGTCATATATGCTTTTATTTTTTGGAAATGCTCTAGGACATATAATCTGCACGTAATGTCAGTGTCACGGCTGCGAGTAGTATGAAAAATACCAAGGTACCGTTGAGAAGACAAAAAAAAAAACCATTTATTTTCTGCGTGTAATGTTGACCAAGCTGCAAAACACCACTGTTTAGGTTACCCCTAGTTAAATTGACAGCTTTGCTGCTGTGGCACAACTCCGTAAAGAGTTTGCTTCTTTTTCTACAGTGGAACTTGCCACGTGTGTTGAATTGAATGAAACTCAACTGTGTGGTCCCAACCTTCCCAAATGAGCCTATATCTAACTCCACTCTCAGTAGGAGCCGGTCGGAGCAGAAAAATTCACAAATAACCGGTTGTAATGAGAATCGAACCCATGACCTCCCATCCGGCAGTCCACGATGTAAGCCACTTCGCCACTGTGGCTGGTGTTTCAGGCAAACTTCTTCAGGAGATGGAATGTGACTCAGAGACAATTAAGCGATCATATTCATGTGTGCATTTGTTGTGTGAATCCGGATTAAACGGTGGGTCCTGAATCATTCAGAAAGATTGTAACAAATTTTATTACGCAAAAACTGCAGAACCGACGTGAACGAAACGTGGGGGAAAGATGGGATTTGGCCCTGAAGTTTGCTGTGAATCCGGATCACATGGCAGAGCCAGGCTGTGTTCACATACCAGTAAGAAATGATCACCAAATGTTCACTGAACATCAACAATGTGAAGTTACTGTTGCAAAGTGATCCACGAAGTAATACATTTTCATGAAGCTTTCTAGAGAAAAAAAAACGTTCATATATATGTATTGAATTTTTTTCCCCAAAAAATGTAAATGTGGAATAATTCCTTCGGTTCGTTCCGGCTATTCCTTTCCGTGGCGGAAAATAGTGGGGGGGGGGGTTGCGTGACTCGCGTGATCCGAGATTCGTTCGACTTTGGTGGAAGGCTGCACTCTTCCGGGAGCCGTTCTAATCTATTACTGATCGAACATTCACACACACACACACACACACACACACACTCTCTCTCTCTCTCTCTCACGCACATACACGCACCACACACACACACACTCTCTCTCTTTCCCTCCTCCCATGGAGGCAATACCATTTGCGAATTACATGCAGGATACAGATAAGAAATTAATGATAATGACTGCCCGTATGGTATACATTAGTGGACTGTGAAAGAAATGCGCCTCTCTCTCTCTCTCCCTTATTACATGAGTTTTGTATACTGACAGAACCAGCATGCAGCGCGCGTTTTGCTTGCGGAACGCTTTCAAGCTGTGCGGGGAAGAGCTAGCCGAGGCCATGCTGAACAGTGAACTGCACACTCTCCCGGACATCTGCTTATCCCTGCTGCCCAGCGACGCTGACGACGACGAGGATTCTGATTCGGCGACCACCATTTCCGATGAGGAGAACCCCGACTCGACCACTCAGAATGAGGGCGATGGGAGTTCTGTGGTTCCGAGTGGTGGCGATTCTTCTCGAGATGGCATGGACAAGGACGACTCTCTGGCTTCCAGTTTGGGATGCAGCGTTTTGGTAGTTATCGTTCCTGGGCTCGTTTCATTGCTCGTGCTTGTTTGAAGTAAAGGGAATGTGAACGGGAAAAGTTTGTAGGGGTTTCAGATGATCCTTCAGGGGCTCATGCCTGTGGGACTAATATCACCATCTTTGGTTCTTCAGGCAGGAAGAATAGGAGTGGTTACTTTATCATTTAGCTTTGCTGACAGCAGTTACAAGGAAACACCTGACTGTTTTGCTGTACGTTTGTTTAAAGACACACTGTGAGACGTTTGGGCTAGTTTGGGCTATTTTCCTGTACATGTTTGTTTCAAGACAAACTGTGAGAGATTTAGGTTATTACCTGTATATGTTTGTTTCAAGACAAACTGAGATATTTGGATTATTTCCAGGTTGTAAGGTTGCAGATTTTTAAGGGAGACAGAGGGGATTTTAAGATTCTGTTGTAACCAAGTATGATGTGCGGAGGACCGAGTTGTAATGTTTTTGTCTTAAGAATCAGTAGAATGTAAAGGGAACTACTGAAGAATTTAAGAAAACATTTTTTTAAAGATTGCTAACAAATATAGAGTGACTGAAAAAAAGCACTAGCAGTGGCAACAAGAGCAATGATTTAATCAAAATGTTAAATGCAACAACAGTGCATTTTATCTTTATTTCAGAAGCTTCAATGTTGATTTCGTTCCTGATCAAAAATGAATAAGAAAGATAAATAATCCTCATTCCCACCAGAGTGCCATTTTAGAGCGTGTCTAAGTGGCAAAAATTATTTCAGAATCAACTTTTTTCTTCCCTAGAGTACCACTTCAGAGTGTCTCTATTAGAACCAACAATTATTTCACAGAGTCAAATCCATCTGAATTTCAAATTATTTTCTCTTCTGCTGCTATTGATAAAATATTTGATGAAGAGTGCCATTCGGACCAACCAGTTTGCAGTGTAAGCAGCAGCTTTGTCTGCAAACAAGCAGATTGAACTGTTCCCAACTCTAGATCGGTCTCCTGCCTTTGGTGTAGTTACACTTGTGTGTTTCTATGTGTATGATGGTTGCTTGAAAATCTCACGAAAAGATGACTGGTTGATGAATGTCTTGAAACTCACAAAAAGGTTATGTTTTAAAACTGGAAGCTTCTTTTTCTCTTTGCTATGCAAACTTATGTGTCATATTCTCTTCAAGGTCTGGATGGGACATATTTAAGAAGAAAAGCTGAAGAAACATGCAAGCTTATCCATTCAAAATATGACTGTGTATGCGTCTGTGTGTGTATGTGTGTGTGTATGAGTCTGTGTGTGTGTTTGTGTGTATGTGTGTAAAGAAAAGCGCAGTCAAGGGAATGAGTGTAAATATGTTGAAGCAGAAAAAAAACCCACAAGGCAATTAGTGAGTTACACATCCCCAGTTTAGATTCCACATTTATAAGCTCCAGATTGTAAAAATGGATTACCTTGCAACTTGAGCATAGAAAGACATATGTGTGATTATGCGAATCTCAGGTGTGAACAATTTTAAGCACTGGACCTAACGCATGCAAAGCTGTATTTTCACGACTTTTTTTAAAAATGTAAATAAATTGTCTTCATATTAATATTTGGTGGTTTAGTTCAATACCATTTTCTTAAATGATCCATTTTTCATTCTCTCTCTCTCTCTCTCTCTTTTTTATATATACCTGCGAACAAAATTTAACTGCCATGTAGATCTCACTAGCACGCAATGATAAGGATGACGCTTCACTGGATTAAAATGCAAAGGCATGTTCGTTGAATTCTCTTTTTTATGTCCTCTTTTCAATGTTGATTTTCTTTTTCTTGATAAGCATGTGTACTTGCATATTTCTGGTGAAGGCATTACAATTTTCAACATTCTTGGTTAGCATTTTTGCTTGCATATTCCAAGTGGAGAAATGTACACAGCGGTGTAATTAACAATAAACTGGTTTTAAACAATCTTAAATAAAAGCAGATTTGTCTGTACTGTGTGTCTGTCTGTGTCTCTTTTTGCTCCTTATACAAATCTTCTCTAAACATGGCATGGTGATGGAAAACTAATAAGAGGGAATCACATGTGTGGTAGTAAGTTGCAATACTTCGAAGGGGGAGGGGGTGGGGAACAGAATAAGAGGAAGCACAAGGGGGAGAACAAGGGGAGGTGGGAGTGGGGGTGAAGGGGAGGAAAGAGGAAAGGGGAGACATGGAAAGGGGAGGGGGGGGGTGTAGTAAGCAGGGAGGTGTGTATGTAGGTGGGAGGGAGGGGGGGGGGGTGGCAACTTATGTTTGATAGCTGGACAGTATTATTGAACAATATAAAATTGGCAGAACATATACTCTGTCTCCACATCTACGCCGACTCTATGAGAAAAGAATTTAAACCTTTGCTTGTTCGTTTTTTTTCTCTTATTTTTCCCTTTTTCTTTAGTAAATTTTGAGTATGATGTTCATGTCACTAATGGAATCTAAGGGGGAAATGCCCTTTGGGACAAGAGGGTTAGATAATGTTGCTTATAGCCCAGCCGACCGCAAAGGGCCACAAGAGGGTGGTGGGATTGGGATGAGTGGGGTTTGGAGGGGAGGGGGAGGGAGGTTGAAGATGAAGGATGGGTATGAACCCGCCTTACGTCCTCTGCATACTCTTGATGCTTTGTGTTCAATTTGTCATGAGGTATACACCCAACACGTTCCTCCACTGCTCTGATTTAATCCATTCAACTATTCTGGAATAAGGGAGCATGAAATTCAAACAGAATTTCTGTGGAAAAGCGAAACACAATAGAAATCCAAAGAACATCAGTTGGCAGCCCTGAGTGAGTGATCAATGTACAATAAAACAAAACAAAAACACATACCTCATTTATATATATTCTTCATTTATTTCAAACTGATATGTCACTGATAAACAATACAGAGTACGGAAACTACTCTGAGGAAGGTGTCAGTAATATCAAAATCATAGGAATTCATTCTAAAACCCTATCAACATGAGTATATTGGTCACAATGGTATGCATAGAACTGTACAACCACATTCGTCTTGCCATGAGAAGGCTGGAAGATTGCTAGCAATATGGCAACACAAAAAGAAAAAAAAAATGATCTGTGTGAGACAGACAGAGATGGAGAAAGAATATGTTGCAAGACAGAAGTGAGTTGGACAAAGAGACCATGTGTGTATGAAAGAGAGGTTGGACAAAAGGACCAATGTGTGTATGACAGAGAGTTGGACAAAGAGACCATGGTTGTATCACAGATGAGTTGGAACAAAGACATGTGTGTGATACAGAATAACAAAAAGTGTGATGGATACGACAACAGGCAAATACTGGGGATGTGCACTAACATCATACGATTCAAATTTACATGGTTGATTCTCCAAGCTGATTTAAGAGAAATTAAACAAATCATGTTCATTTGAGTACAAATGTTAGCACCACTTTGGTCGTCATTCAATGCAGTAATCAGGAATTGTTAAATCATAAACATGATTCACAGGTCACAAAAGATCCATAAAATGTCAAGTCATTAAGTGAACATAAAAGATCTGGTAATAACACAAATTTGTAAACTACATGAATTGAACTGTGACCAGTTGAAAATGGAACGGACCTGGTTATAAAACAGTATTTCCTAGAAAACCAACTGGCTAAATTTAAAGCTTTTCATTGACATCTTAAACCTGACAACACATGCTGGAAAAGGGACAGAGCAGAAATGTGAACACAATGAAAAGCTTGAATGTAGGAGTACAGAGGTGGTGTGGGATGAAATGTGAACGAGTGGAGGGGGTCAGGGGTGCAGCATTGGGGGGTTGGGGGGAGGGCGGGTGGGGGGGTAGTGGTGTGGTTCAAAGGACAAAAATGAAAATTTTGTGGCAAGAAATGTTTTAACAAGATCAGTACAACACGCGATGCAACATTTCTTAACTGAACCAAACTTCTCACGATTAATGAATATACCATGAAGTACAAGATGGTGGTGGTTTTCATGAAAACCGTTCCTAAGAGATGCTGTTTTTAAATACAAATGTTGCTGATAACTATTTCTGGTGATTTTCTCTTCTTCTCTTCTTCTTTTATGTTTTGTTTTGAGAGACTTAAAACAAACACAAAAGCACATGGTAATATAAGTATTATACGTTGTTATTATTATTATTATTATTATTAATGTTACTTGTCAACAGCCCTTAAAAACTAAAACCAACTAAAAAAAAAAACCCACAAAAAACATGGCAATGTTTCACTTTAATAACCTTTAAAACAAGGGTAATCACATTTAACTGAACTGCCAATCCTTATAACTCCTTAAGGCACTTGAATTCCTATGTATCATTATCATTCTGAGACATCTCTCCTCTTTTAAGACTGTATCCCTCAACAGGGATGATCGATTGAAAAAGAATTTTGAACACAAATTCTATCATTTAAATTGGTGGATTGATGGAAACACAATGTGAAACAACAATTTGTTAAATTAGTACGACCATCTTGTTTACAGCAACCAATGTGAATCAACAAGTAGTTTGCTGAATTAGGAGGGGCCGTCTTGTTATAGCAACTGTCAACTATATAGCCCCTAACCCCTCCACTTTAAAAAAGAACAACAAACCTGCACAAATCTTGATTATAGCAAATGTATCTGTAGTAACCTAACATACATGCATTTCCAATATGCATCTGCACAGACACCCCAATTTGCACACAAACTAGCAATAATCAAAATCATCAAACTGTGTCAAAAGGGTAAAATGGAACAAGTGAGCAAGTGTGTCTGTGCCATCTTTCATCCTGTAAAACATCTTGCCTTATCTTCAGGTGACTGGACATTCCATTGCGAGGACCTGCATTAAAGAAGCAGCTGAACTGCACTGAATCAGCGACAACTGGACACAATGTCAACCCAACACAGACAAAGGATAACTGGCTTCTGTCGGGAGTCAAGACCCGTGTCTGCTATCTCAATTGTTCTAGCCAAAAAAGGTTGCGGAGCTGGACGAGTTTGAACACGAAATGCATACACTTATCTGGCCTGGTGAAGAGAACTATGGCCTTTCAATCCCTTCCCACCATCTACTCAAAGAGACAGTAAAACTGTAGGCAAACTTTTGCACTGAACACAAAAAAAACCCAGACCACTGGCCTTTTTCCATCAGTAGGGGGTGGGTGGGGGGGAGGTGTGGGTATGACCAGACCAGCAGTCGGATGCCAATGTGGAGGCTGGAGGCAGGCAGAAACCCAACCTCTGAGAGTCATCGCCCGCTCACTGGCTCTGGCTGACCAGGGGTCCTCCCCTGCTGACATAGGCCCCCCACCTTCACTGTCCAGTGTGATGGCTCATTCCTCGTGTTAAGAGGCCCCCCACCTTCACTGTCCAGTGTGATGGTCATTCCTCGTGTTAGAGGCCCCCCACCTTCACTGTCCAATGTGATGGCTCATTCCTCGTGTTAAGAGGCCCCCACCTTCACTGTCCAGTGTGATGGCTCATTACTCGTGTTAAGATCAACCTTCAGCGGATGATGATAAGCTTCTCGGGTCGCTAGATACATTTCTTCATAAACATCTAAAATCTGGCCCATGAGCGCCTGTGACATTGATCAAGCAGAACAATACCTAGTGATGCAAATCCACTTTGCAGTAATAAACCCACACAACTATCGGCACAAAATTAATATGGAAACGATCTGCCAAGTTTGTGTTTTGCAATTGGAATAACATGAAAAAAAAAACAACGAAAAAAGAGACACACATGTAGCCAGCATTTCGTGCAAAAAGACTGCACAATATTCTACCAGGAACACGGCAGTACATGTCTATGTATCATTATCACAACTTTGGGAAATAAGTACTCTTTCTTTTTCACAACCAAGGATACAAACGGTTCAAATTCCATAATGTGAATGTGTCTCACACAAGCTATTCTCCAACACATTTTTCATTAAATAAGGAAAAACAAAATGTTCTATCATTAGCAAATATTCTAACCTCATACAGATATACTATTGGGAGCTCTCACAGGTACAGAATTGTCTTAGACTACACTCTGTCTATGGCAAGCAGTAAGCATGAACTACACAGGACAGGATTTCATATTTCCCTTGGATTTATGGCAAGAAACTAATACACACAAGTATATTTCACAGGATTTAAAAACTACTATTTTGTTTTTTTATGGATTTCAAAATCATTACAAGAAAAAAAAGAAAGAAACAAAGCATGCCTCAAAAAAGCAAATCACAGACTTTTTTTTTACCTGAACAGAAGTTCAGAAACTGAATCAAACGCTTCTTGCTCCGATATGGAAAAAGAAAGAAGAGAGAGAGATTGACAGAGAGAGAGGAACATAGCAAGGAAAAGTATAAAATTGGTAACGTTTTTGAAATGTTCACAAGATTTCGGCCCACACAAGGCCTTCTTCACAGTATCACTTGCTTACACATGACAAAAGTGCTTGTGTCTCCCATGAAGCAATGTACAACATACTGCTCATCCGGCGCTGCAGCGCTTGTCTTCATTTTCTCTCTTCAAGAATGGTTCATATGGTTTGTGATCTTCATAATTATAATCATGTTCATACTGTATGACTCTCAATTAACACCTACCTCCACCCTATTCCTTTTTAAATGTGTCTTTTCTATGCCTCCCTTGGTAAACACTAAAATAAAACCATTTACATGTTATCACCCTATGTGATGGGACTTTAAGTGGATTCCAACCATTTCGTTTCTTTCCCTCCTGTTAAGTCTCTACCTGTTAAACCCTCAGACTTCTGGGGCTCGTTGAGAGGCATCACTGAGCACTCTTTTTATAGAAACGCCATTCTTTTATTAAAACAAAACAAAACCACCATCAACAACAACAACACAATCTGCTAGAAAGAGACCACCAATGGATCATGATAACCAATACGCATCTATGGCCATAGACTTTGAAACATCTATGGAACAAATATACACTTCTCTTTTTCACACACAAATGCACTTCAACAGTTAACAACAAAATAACTCTACAGCCGGAGCAAAATTGGTAAAACACAATTTTTATATATTCAAAAAGACATAATTACATGGGTGAAGTTTTACAGCTGTTCCTCCATGTATAATGAACAGTACATAAACATATTCTATCACACAAGAGTTGGTTAAATGAGGTGTCGTACTTGTCTGGATATGTACACACAGTACACGTCATAAACATTGTCCATGATACTGCTTGCAGTAAAAAAAAAACTCCCTGGATATGTGAAATTCTGTCATTCCCACAGCATCCTCAGACTGCTGCACTGTTCCCAACAGTCTAGAAAAATAAGATTCGGACCACAAACATGAAGTTGCCATGGGTTCCTCACCATACAGGCCAATGTGCAGTAACAATGACTGCCAACGATACAGGCCAATGTGCAGTAACAATGACTGCCAACGATACAGGCCAATGTGCAGTAACAATGACTGCCAACGATACAGGCCAATGTGCAGTAACAATGACTGCCAACGATACAGGCCAATGTGCAGTAACAATGACTGCCAATGATACAGGCCAATGTGCAGTAACAATGACTGCCAACGATACAGGCCAATGTGCAGTAACAATGACTGCCAACGATACAGGCCAATGTGCAGTAACAATGACTGCCAACGATACAGGCCAATGTGCAGTAACAATGACTGCCAACGATACAGGCCAATGTGCAGTAACAATGACTGACAACGATGAACTCACTGAGTTTTTCTACAGCACCAAACTATCAACTGGGCAGTTTGTAATGTTTGCGTACTATGGCATCACTCCAACCTGATTTAAAAATTTAAAAAAAGACTTGAATTCTCCCTTCCATCAATCAAACTCAGTGATGAGCAGTATTTGATCACAGTAGACGATAAGAAATCAACTGATAACAAAAATCGAAGTAACTTCCTACTCCACACCCGTTATCATCAGTTTAAAACAAAAAGAAAAGATTTCATACTGTGAATCATATCACGATCTATCGCATGAAAGTTGATCTGTCACAGCTGTGGCACAGAGAAGAACAGGCAAAAAACAAGAAAGAAGAAGATGCCAACTCCATTTTACTTGAACCAAAACCTAGAAATACTGGCTCTCAAGTAAACCCATGCGCAAGACAACCAGTGCAGCCAGATGTGCACTGGACAGTAAATCATGTGCAGAGATAAAATCATGAAGACAGTTCCACAAAGGCCGGTAAACCAGCTCATGTCAAGGTAAACCAGATCATGTCAAAGGACAGAACAACTTAACATCCAGCTTCATTCTCTGCTTATTTTGTTCCACATAATCGTGTGCCTGGGGTCATCACTGTTATCACCTCATCGAGGATTGTCAACCTGTTATACACTCACTGCGCAGTGATCCATTCCATCATTACTGAGTTGTTAGTGTGCTGACCTGCCACTTGTCATTGGTGTAGATGACACCTAAGTCTTCTATCAACGCTACAGACAAAAACTGAGGAGACATTTCTAATATGATTAAAAAGAAGGTGTCACAGAGATGATTACCTTTGCTTTAAACGGGTATTCCCTAGGAGGAAAGTGTATGGCAAACTCTGTGAACTAGTCGGCAGTGGTATGAAAACTCTCTCTGCTTGAAAAAGATCTGCAACTTGGTACACAGATTTGGAAATTCTCCTTTTGCAATACAACACAGTGTGGAATGCTTGTTGAAATCACCAGCTCTCACAGCACTTTGAATACTCAACTAAACCTCACACTGTCATAGCAGCTGTCACTAGTGTCAGACACACACATGCCACTTCATGAATTCGATATGTGCCAAAGGCAAAAAAATTAGAAAACAAAAACAATGTACTGGAAGCACCATCTATACACTGTGCAATAAATGGAAGCTGAACTATGCTTCCCAAACAGACACATAAATGCATTTCAATGCACATACCTTAAGAACAGCACGAGTTCAAACCATCCCATCTGAGGATAACCACCCATAAATGAACACCAACATAATACTCACAAGGAGCAGCCTAGATGAGAGAGCTTCCCTAAGGCAAAAGAGCTGCAAACACCTTGAGTGCATGTTAGGAAACAGTTAAAACCTTGTTTGTATTGGAAGCAGCTGTGCTCAAACATTTTGTCCAAGTAAAACCTTGGTATAATAATGGTCTAATTTTTTTCTTGCATCCTTTCTGTCAGCTGTTTAACAGTAGCAGTGAGAGGAGAACTCAAGTTACTTGGTCTGCTTCAGGGAGGATAATGTTGTGCTCGGTCATTTCTGAGTGGCCAAAGCCATTAAAACTTCCATAAAAAATGCAGCTGTAAAGTATGATCAATTCTGTAAAGCAGCTCAAATTAAAATGCATATTTTCCTTGGAAACTCTGATGTGTATTTCATGAGTTAATTCTTCATATGAACCAACAATCCACAAACAGGATATGGAAACATTCAAATGAATTTAACGGCCACAAAACCTTCACGGTCAAGTGAAGTACCAAACAGAATATTCAGACATGTCTGCTTGCATGAGCCAAACAGTAAGTTTTTCAACTAGCAATAAAAATCACTGAAAAATGATATTTTTCTGCAAACTGTATACATGCACGAAGTAGTTCATTTATGTAAAAAATCAACCACTAATGGGGCAACATAATACAATGTTGTATATTTTTAACATACAAAGTGGCAAGACTATACAACTCAACTGACAGGGAAAAGACTTGCTTCAGAAAATTTGCTTCATATTTTCACAGAATAACCATTAACAAAACGAAAATCGCCCAAATCTAAAATGTTTTATGACAATATCAATTCCTGCTTTCCTATTTACACACATCTTGCCTCAATTCATATTTCCACATGTCTACCTACATCTTTTCACAGATAATGTTAAAAACATAAACAACACTTGAAGTTTTAGTATTTCTACACACTTTCATCTGACTAGTTTCCAGTTCTAAAATTCACATCTTTCACTGAAAATAATACCAATATGTTTTATTCATTTATTGATAATAAAATCTATAACATATTTAGTGTTTACATGCTACTTTGCAAAACAATCACGATTATTTTATCACACACACACACACACACATATATATATATATATAGAGAGAGAGAGAGAGAGAGAGAAAGAGAGAGTAAGAGAGAGGGGAGAGAGAGAGAGAGAGAGATCTACTTTCTTGCATTCTGCACCCCTCTTAATGAAAAGGCAGACACAAAAAACATAACATATGTGTAACCCTAATTCTCTACACTATACACACACACACACACACACACACACACACACACACACACACAGAGAAAAGATCCAAAAACAACTGGCTTGAAAAACAGACACAGTTACTGATGAAATATCAACTACCTCAGTAAAAGGAAATACCAGTACTGCCAACGACAAAAGTGAGAGGAATTATCTCATTTTCTTTTTTTTTTTTTTTTAATTTACACCAGTCAATGAACACCGATAATTGGCACTGGCAGCTTTTTTTTTTGTTTGTTTATTTAAACTTTTTCATAGTATTTAACTGGATGTGGCCAGTTATTGTGCTTCATGGGGTAAACATACCATTTTGCATAAATAAAACAGTACAAGTAAAATCAAAACTATTTCCTCATTAGAATTCTCAATTTTTCTGATCAGTTATCTTCTTTGCCATCACACTAGCCCTGTTCTTCCTTACAAATCCCAGATCAGGAATTCTCCCCCCCCCCCCCCCCTCCTTTATTTCATGTTTTTTTTTTTTCCTTTTTGCTGCTTCCACTGCCATTCTCTCCATGTGGCATTGCTCTCAAGCATCTCAATTTCCTTTGTGCACGTTCAATCTCTTGCAGTCTCATGCTAGCTGTCCCCAGGCCGTTCACAATGCCATCACCATCAGGCCACCCATGACAGTCCACTCAGCCCTACTGCGTAGTCACTCTAATGGTGTTCAGTGAGGCCTCTTCTATAACCTCACTCTGGACAACTTACAAGATAACTCATAACAAGATGGCCACAGCATGCGTCAACCTACAGGATAGCTCAGAATAATGAGCGAGGCCCAAATTCTTCCGCAAATCCAGTTATTTTCAGTTACGGCCCTGTTTTCATGCTTCTCTCTTGAGCAACTTCTTTCTGAACACCGAGCATGCATTGTGACTGCAATGATGTTACCTTTCTTTTTACTGCGTACACTGTTTTTTTTGTTTTGTTTTGTTTTGCTTTGTTTTTTTTACGGCAGCTCAGGCTGCAAAGTTGAAATGGGCTAAGGTCAAGACATAGTCTGATCACCCTTTCCCCAACATTTTGAACTGTCCTGGGTAATGTGACTTCAAGATGCAGTCAATGTCTGTTTACACAGACAGATTCTGCTAAAAAAAATATTTTTTTTTTGCTTTTTTCTTTATGGATCATTTTAGTTCACATGAACATTTGATGACTGAAAAAATCAAACTTCAAACATAGAACAACCTGAATGGTAATGGGAAAAAACTATAGAAAGATGTTTACACTTGTATTCTAAACTGATCACAACAATGCACACATTCAAGTCATGTGGTTCTAGGAGTTTGCCATCTAAAGCAGCAATGCTATCCCACCCATTCACATTTCAACAATATACACAACATTGTAAACATTAGCTTTGGTGAAACGTTACTGTGGAAACACTGCAACGTATGTGAAATACTTATCAGCACCATTTTCAGTTTCACCGATGTCTTGCCCAGAAAAGGCAAAGGAATCCCTCCCCAGTGCTGCTCTTCCTCACACAAGCCTGCTCACTTCTCCTTATAATGCGTATGTGTTGTATTGCACCACGTTTTCCTTATGAGGGAGGCCTTTCAGCATACAGGCCCACACCCACACACACTCACACTGGCACATGACTCTCTCTTGTACACACACCCCTGCCTACCTAACAACACCCGCACACACTCACACAAGCACATCATCCTCTTGTACATACACTCTGGCATGTAAAGGCAAACACCCATACTTTCAAAAAAACCACACACACACTGACCGTCCCTCTTATTAAGTTACTGCTATCAGGAGGCATGACGTATCAGCAGACAATTTTTTTTAAGGCAGCACAATTTTCTGGTGTGATTTAGATAAAAGAAGTCCTTGAGATGATTGAAACAAAAAAAAAAACAACAACAAAAAAAACTCTTCCTCAGGTTATTCCATCAAATCTTTACTCTTTGTCAACCAAATGACTAAGATCTCTATACATGAATTTTTTTTTACTTGCAAATTTAATGCAAAATCAGTTGTTCAGGCCTTTTGAAAATTTTCTATCAGATGTTTTGTGTTGATGGTTTCTCTTCATAAACTGGAAACCATCATGATTCAGTTACTCCTTCGTACACGACTCAAGTTGCCAGATGATTCTGAAACCAGTACAAGGACTAGACATGACACTGTACAGAACTGTTTTTTGTGTCTGCGGCATTGGTTTCATGTCAGACATTTCTGTTCCAATCTCTCTCAAGGCACTTGATACCTGACTGACCAACATCCACACCCTTCCACACAGTGCTGCAGGTCTCCAGACTGGCAAGATCAATGCTCCATTCTTTCACGTACAACAGGGCCTTTCACTGTCATCAGCATTTCAAACTTTAGTACTGTCTGACACACACATCTTGCAGGCTGAGGAAAGTCAAATGCAAGGCTCTTTCTCACACAAATCAACAAGGGCAGTGAAGAGACCCCACCTTCCCTACCACACTGTCAGCTCCCAGGTGGATCAGGGCAATGAAGAGACCCCACCTTCCCTACCACACGTCAGCTCCCAGGTGGATCAGGGCTGTGAAGAGACCCCACCTTCCCTACCACACGTCAGCTCCCAGGTGGATCAGGACCCGAATCCCAGGGCAAAGGCCATCTCCACCAAATTCTGACTGGACGACTCATGGAAGCACACATACAGTTCATTTTTTGCAGGTCCCGACACAAAGCGCCTTCTGGTAGACCAAAGAAACACACCAAGCAAGCCTGGTTACAAATCAACTGAAAATGCTAACGATAATAATATCAATATACATGTCAACCCACTGTCAGGAAAGAACAACATCCATAACAAAATATGGTATGATACAATTACCATGATGAGTCTGTTGTTATAGCTGAACACTGATCAATACTTTAACCTTCCACCCTGGCCGATAAAATGTGAACCACAGGGTGACTAAACCAGGTAAACCAGTCATTATTTCACAAACAATGTATGCCCTATAAAACTTACTCTCAACACCTTTGTCAGATAGTTCAGAATTACACATATTCCGGTTAGCATACAGAAATAAGAGTGATGGGATAACAATACAAATGAGATGAACACAAAACATAGACTTCAGCATCTCAAACACTAATGTTTGTCCCTTCTCCCAGACAGATGATAAAATCTTCCTGATACTGATAGAAGGAAAACCTAAACCAGACAGAGATCTATGACAGAGAGCCATGTTAAAACCACTTTTGCTATTAATAGAACAGATGCAAAATTTCATAATTGCAAAAAATGTCTTGATAATTATGAACAACAAAATCTTAGAACACACACACACACACACACACACACACACACACACACACACACATACATACACACACACACACACATGCACACACACACACACATGCCAACAAGATAAAAATTAAAAAAAAGCATTGAAGGAATTACTTAATACATTTTCATGTGGCTTCTTTACACCAGAGACAAATTCACAAATGTACCCCTCCTTTCCCCTTTTACATCCTCATACACACACACACACACACACACACAAACCACACACACACACACATACACACACACACGCACACACACACACACACACAAACCACACACACACACACACACACATACTACACACACACACAAAGACGCACACTCACAGACAGCTGAGAGAGACTCTCACCTAAACCCCACCCACCCCCACACACACACTGACAGTCAGGACAGGCACTCACCCAACGACCCAGTACATGAGGGAGGCAGTGACCCTGGTGTTGTCCGGAAGGGTGGCAGGGGCAGAGCACTGAAACAGCACCCCTTGCTCCACCACCGCCTGCGTACAGGCACTGTCCCGCTCAAATGTCAACTGCGACTTCTGTGGACACAGAACCGGTCAGCAAATCAACATCATATCCCATGACAAAAACTCATGGTCCTCAAAGCACCAGCACTATGCAACAGAGTGGCACTGCTGTTGGAGCGTTGATTCCTGAATGTTACGTTCCTATGGAGAAATGCTAGGTGGTGCCCCTCTCCCGTCCAAGTATCTTGGTATATGCTGAGGAGATTTCAGGCTCTTTGATGTCTACATTAAATCTATTCATTCTTTTTTTTTTTTTTTTTCAAGCATGCACATCTGAAACTGCATTGTCAACTACAAGACTGCTAGATGTTTTGCCAAGAGATGATGACAGCAAGACCATCTGAAGAGATAACAGATGGCGCCAGACTAAATCTGATTTCAATGGCTTTAACTTACAAATCTGGCTTCTGAAACTTGTTCTCAATATGAGAAATTAGAGAAAAAGGAGAAAACTGATTTAGTTGATAAAAAAAAATAAAATAAAAAAAGGCTGAATGGTGTAACTCACAAAGGGAGATCACTCTGGTGTCTATCCCTAATAAAGGCCAAATGACCTTCCTGCTCTCCCAATTTCATATTTGGGAATTTTGTTTGGCAATGTTTAAGGCATATACTTGGTGTTAAGTATACCGTAAAATTACATTTTGTAGTAAAATTCCTTTTTGCAGAAGAAGTGTTCTGATGGTATTGTGCGGACAGACACAGCTGGTTCACACCACAATATACAGCAACACTTTTCATGACACTTTATCATAAACACCACCAGCACTCATCACCCATCAATCTGATCTGTATTACTGCCATCTTTACCTCCTTGTATGCAAGCCAGTCCAAAGATACATTATCCATATTCAGCGGTCTTTTGCCATGCCAGTAGCAACGAAATGCCTCTACCTCACAAACTCATACAAATTTAGCCCTGATTTTACTCCACAGTTCTAACTATTGTTATTCTGAATTCAGTCCACAGTTAACTATTGTTATTCTGATTTTACTCCAAAGTTCTGACTATTGTTATTCTGATTTACTCCACAGTTCTGAGTATTGTTATTTTGATTTCAGTCCACCGTTCTGACATTGTTATTCTGATTTCAGTCCACAGTTCTGACTATGTTATTCTGATTTCAGTCCACAGTTCTGACTATTGTTATTCTGATTTCAGTCCACAGTTCTGACTATTGTTATTCTAATTTTAGTCCACAGTTCCGACTATTGTTATTCTGATTTTAGTCCACAGTCTGACTATTGCTATTTCGATTTCAGTCCACAGTTCTATTGTTATTCTGATTTTAGTCCACAGTTCTATTGTTATTCTGATTTCAGTCCACAGTTTTAACTATTGTTATTCTGATTTTAGTCCACAGTTCTGACTATTGTTATTCTGATTTAGTCTACAGTTCTGACTAATTGTTATTCTGATTTTACTCCACATTTCTGACTATTGTTATTCTGATTTCAGTCCACAGTTCTGATTATTGGTTTTGTTTTTTGTTTGTTTTGTTTTTTGCTGTCCCACTCTCTGCACCACCTCAGAGGCAGTGCACCCACGCCGCTCATTCCGACACCCCGTCCACAGCCACAGCCGCGTCGGCCCCGCCGCAGCCCCGGCACCGGCAATCCACAGGAAGCAGTCAATGTCAAGTCGTCAAGAGGCAACCCACCGGAGGAGACACTGCACTGCTGCCGAGTCACTTCGGTGGTGTTCAGTGGCGCCTGTTCTGATCTAACATACGCAGGACACCACCTACTAAGCCCCCTACTGACGACAATAATTGCTTAGTTGCGGAGCCGGCGTGAGTGAGCTCTCCCTCCGGAGGGCGCCACCACGTCCGTCCAACGACAGCCCCCATGGACTCGCCAATACCGGTGACTTCGACGGAACCAAACCAAGGTCACAGACGTGGAGAGGACATCGAAATTGAGGTCACCATGAGAGCAGGGCATGAAGGGCCACAGAATTCGAGACATTTTTTTCCAATGCTGATCGATGAGAATGAGGATGATTAAGATGATGCTACGGATTTCCGTTTCGGTCTGAGACTACATGACAGGGCTGTACTCGACGCTTCCTTTCATAATATATCCCGGCGTCAACCAGGCCCGAGAGATACAGGCACCTGCAGTGTTGGTCAGGAAATTTGAGCAACACTCTCAGAAACGCATCCATTAAGTGGATGAAACTCGACTGTGTGGTCCCAGTCTTCCCAACTGAGTCCACAGCAAACTCAACTCTGGGTAGGAGCCGGTCGGGGCAGAAAAAACCCACATGACTTCTGATGGGATTCGAACCACGACCTCCCAGCCGGGAGTCCGCGACGTTAACCACTTCGCCACGGCGGCTGGTGTTCTGATTATTGTTATTCTGATTTTAGTCCACAGTTCTGACTATTGTTATTCTGATTTCAGTCCACAGTTCTAACTATTGTTATTCTGATTTTAGTCCACAGTTCTGACTATTGTTATTCTGATTTTAGTCCACAGTTCTATTGTTATTCTGATTTCAGTCCACATTTCTAACTATTGTTATTCTGATTTTAGTCCACAGTTCTATTGGTATTCTGATTTTAGTCCACAGTTCTATTGTTATTCTGATTTTAGTCCACAGTTCTAACTATTGTTATTCTGATTTCAGTCCACAGTTCCAACTATTGTTATTCTGATTTTAGTCCACAGTTCTATTGTTATTCTGATTTTAGTCCACAGTTCTAACTATTGTTATTCTGATTTTAGTCCACAGTTCCAACTATTGTTATTCTGATTTTAGTCCACAGTTCTATTGTTATTCTGATTTTAGTCCACAGTTCTGACTATTGTTATTCTGATTTCAGTCCACAGTTCTAACTATTGTTATTCTGATTTTACTCCACAGTTCTGACTATTGTTATTCTGATTTTACTCCACAGTTCTGACTATTGTTATTCTGATTTTAGTCCACAGTTCTAACTATTGTTATTCTGATTTCAGTCCACAGTTCTAACTATGTTATTCTGATTTTAGTCCACAGTTCTATTGTTATTCTGATTTTAGTCCACAGTTCTATTGTTATTCTGATTTTAGTCCACAGTTCTATTGTTATTCTGATTTCAGTCCACAGTTCTATTGTTATTCTGATTTTAGTCCACAGTTCTGACTATTGTTATTCTGATTTCAGTCCACAGTTCTAACTATTGTTATTCTGATTTTAGTCCACGGTTCTATTGTTATTCTGATTTTAGTCTACAGTTCTAACTATTGTTATTTTGATTTTAGACCACAGTTCTAACTATTGTTATTTTGATTTTAGTCAACAGTTCTAACTATTATTTTGACCAAGAAGCTCTGATTTTAGTACTCACTTCTATTGTATTCTAACCTAGGATTTTCTGATTTAGTCCACAGTTCAAACTATTTTTATTTTGACCCAAGATGCCCTGATTCAGTCCTCAGTTCTAACTGCTGCATTTTGACGCAAGATGCTAGGATATAGTCCACAGTTCTAACTATCGTTCTTTTGACCCAAGATGCCCTGATGTTGTGTACAGTTCTAACTACTGTATTTTGATGAATATGCTATGATACAGACCACAGTTCTAACTACTATATTTGACGAATATGCTATGATACAGACCACAGTTCTAACTACTATATTTTGACTGAATATGCTATGATACAGACCACAGTTCTAACTACTATATTTTGACTGAATATGCTATGATACAGACCACAGTTCTAACTACTGTATTTTGACTGAATATGCTATGATACAGACCACAGTTCTAACTACTGATATTTTGACTGAATATGCTATGATACAGACCACAGTTCTAACACTGTTATTCTGACTGAAGATGCTATGATACATGACACAGTTCTAACACTGTATTTTGACCAATGATGCTATGATAGACCACAGTTTTAACCATGTTATTTTGACCAAGATCTATGACTTTGTACACAGTTCTAACCATGTTATTTTGACCCAAGATACTATGACTTTGTCCACAGTTTTAACCATGTTATTTGACTCAAGATACTATGACTTTGTCCCACAGTTTTAACCACTGTTATTTGACTCAAGATACTATGACTTTGTCCACAGTTTTAACCACTGTTATTCTGACCAAGATGCTATGACTTTGTCCACAGTTTTAACCACTGTTATTCTGACCCAAGATCTATGACTTTGTCACAGTTTAACCATGTTATTCTGACCTAGATACTATGACTTTGTCCACAGTTTAACCACTGTTTTTTTGACCTAGATACTATGACTTTGTACACAGTTCTAACCATTGTTATTTTGACTCTAGATACTATGACTTTGTACACAGTTCTAACCATGTTATTTTGACTCTAGATACTATGACTTTGTACACAGTTCTAACCATTGTTATTTTGACTCAAGATACTATGACTTTGTCACAGTTTAACCATGTATTTTGACTCTAGATACTATGACTTTGTACACAGTTCTAACCATTGTTATTTTGACTCAAGATACTATGACTTTGTCACAGTTTAACCACTGTTATTTTGACCTCAAGATACTATGACTTTGTACACAGTTCTAACCATTTGTTATTTGACCAGATACTATGACTTTGTACACAGTTCTAACCATGTTATTTTGACTCAAGATACTATGACTTTGTCCAGTTTTAACCACTGTTATTTGACCAAGATACTATGACTTTGTACACAGTTCTAACCATTGTTATTTTGACTCAGATACTATGACTTTGTACACAGTTCTAACCACTGTTATTTTGACTCAACATACTATGACTTTGTACACAGTTTTAACCACGTTATTTTGACTCAAGATACTATGACTTTGTCACAGTTTAACCATTGTTATTTTGACTCAAGATACTATGACTTTGTCACAGTTTTAACCACTGTTATTTTGACTCAAGATACTATGACTTTGTCACAGTTTTAACCATTGTTATTTTGACTCAAGATACTATGACTTTGTACACAGTTCTAACCACTGTTATTTGACTCAAGATACTATGACTTTGTCCACAGTTTTAACCACTGTTATTTTGACTCAAGATACTATGACTTTGTACACAGTTCTAACCACTGTTATTCTGACCCAAGATACTATGACTTTGTCCACAGTTTTAACCACTGTTATTTTGACTCAAGATACTATGACTTTGTACACAGTTCTAACCACTGTTATTCTGACCCAAGATGCTCTGATTTTGTCCACAGTTTTAACCACTGTTATTTTGACTCAAGATACTATGACTTTGTACACAGTTCTAACCACTGTTATTCTGACCCAAGATGCTATGACTTTCTCCACAGTTTTAACCACTGTTATTTTGACTCTAGATACTATGACTTTGTACACAGTTCTAACCACTGTTATTCTGACCCAAGATACTATGACTTTGTCCACAGTTTTAACCACTGTTATTTTGACTCAAGATACTATGACTTTGTACACAGTTCTAACCACTGTTATTCTGACCCAAGATGCTCTGACTTTGTCCACAGTTTTAACCACTGTTATTCTGACCCAAGATGCTCTGATTTTGTCCACAGTTCTATCAATTGTTATTTTGACCCAAGATGCTCTGATTTTGTCCACAGTTCTATCAATTGTTATTTTGACCCAAGATGCTCTGATTTTGTCCACAGTTCTATCAATTGTTATTTTGACCCAAGATGTTCTGATTTAGTCTGCAGGTCTAACCATTATATTTTGACCCAATACGTTCCGATTTAGTCTACAGTTCTGACTATTGGTATTTCGATCCAAGATGGTCTGTAGTCCTCAGATCTAACTATACTGAACAACATTAAAAACGCACCGCTTGCCAAAAGACCCAGACAACGTTGGTAGTACAGAATTATTTAATGAAAGTAAGCATATTTGATTACGCATCCATTTTTCAATTAAACAAAATGTCTGTTCTTGACAAGAATGGCCGAATTCATCTGAAATTAGCTGTTGACTTCACTAGGGTCCCTGTCAAAAAGTACACCACGACGAGCATGTCCGTCCGCGAGCTCTAATACCGAGTGTGTCCGCCATTTGCCCCGATGCACACTTGGCAGCGCCTCCTCATGGAGTAGACAAGGTTGTGCAAGAACGCCTGTGGCAGTCCATCCCACTCCTCGGTCAGTGCGCGCCTCAAATGATCGAGAGTCTGTGGATGTCTTCTACGGGCCACAAGACGCCCCAGCTCATCCCAGACGTGTTCAATGGGAGCCATGTCAGGGGACAGAGATGGCCAGGGCAACACGGCAATGTTGTTCGCCTGGAGAAACGCAGCGGTGGCTCTTGCGGTGTGGGGTCGTGCATTATCATGTTGGAAGAACTGCAGCTCCGGGTGCTGGCCAAACAGTGGGACGACGTGGTTCTGCAGCACCTGCTGGTACGTGTTGGCATTCACATGGTTGTCAAAAAAGTACAGAGGTGTCCGGTAGTCATGACTGAATGCCCCCCAAACCAGACTGCCCCCTCCCCATCTATCGGCTTCAAACACGCAGCAGTTGGCGTAGCGTTCCCCGACACGCCTCCAGACTCTCATTCTCCCGTCAGCATGAGATAACGCGAAGCGACTTTCGTCAGAGAACAGCACAGCTCTCCACTGACGTCGTGTCCATGGCAGATGCTGGTTGGCCCACTGCAGGCGTTGCTGACGGTGTCTACGGGTGAGGACTGGGCCCTGAATTCTTGCAATCGACGTCGAACGGTTTGTCCAGACACTGGACCCCGTCGACCAACCACCTGGCGACATGTTTCTGCTGCTGTAAGGAATCGATTACGAAGATGAAGCTGTCGAATGTATCGATCCTGCGCTGGTGTGGTAACACGAGGTTGGCCCGTTCGGCGCCGATCAGTGGTGGAACCAGTCGCTGCCAAACGTTGTGATAGCCTTACAATTGTAGAGTGACTGCAGTTCAGTTGTCTGGCTGTCTCTCTCGATGACATACCGACCATCAACATTCCAATGGCTCGCTCGCATTCTTGCACAGACAGTCGCGGCATTGTTTTCGGACCACTTCGTCTGGTCGAATGACAACTGATACCATTTTCCAGTCGGCATGACTTCAAACTCACCATTTGAGACAAAGAAACAGATGAGCTACGTTCAGTCTCGGCCCCAGTGGCAAAAAAAGTGTTTTGGGCGAGTTGCACGTGGGCGTCACACGATTGTCGGCAAGCGCGGAGAAACCGAGGCAGTGTGAATCTGTGTCCCTTAAAAATTGTGTTAACATACCAAATCCAAATACACATTTTTCCAAATGGGAAATCGGCAAATCAAAACGGTGCGTTTTTAATGTTGTTCAGTATACTGTACTTTGACCCTAGATGCTCTGACTTAGTCCAGAATTCAAATCTCCATAACTGTCACACCAATGATAAGAAAGCAGGAACAAAACAAATCAGACATTAGAGTAAGTCTTCTCCTTTCCTGCACATTGGCCACATCTAATCCATTAGCTGAGTAATCATTCAATATGAAAAAGATGTTGTGATGAAAAAATAAGTAAGTTTTACTATGTAGAAATAAATCAAAACAGGATGGAAACAACAACAAAAAACCCAAACAAGTCTGTATCAAAGATTAAAGAAAGAGAGATACTGGGACACGAGAGAGAAAGAGAGAGAGAGAGAGAGAAGAGAGAGAGAGAGAGAGAGAGAGAGAGAGAAGAGAGAGAGAGAGAAAGAGAGAGAGAAGTTAAGAACCACATAAAACTCCTCACCTCAATATCACGGGACTGAGCATCATGCTCACTGAACACAGCACGAATGTTGAGGACACAGCGGTGGAAGTTGGCCATGACCTCACACTGGATTCTGGCCGGGGCCAAGGTAAGGTCAAGGTCAGCAGAAGTCACAAGGACGCCTTCAAGATCGTTGTAGTGGATGAAGTGGAAGACAACATTGTCCCTTCCCCTGGAAAGTCTGAGAGGCAAACATACACCAAACTATTTTTTCCATGTAGGAGAGATTTCCCATTGCTGTTTTACGATCTTCTGGCTGCAAATGAACTGGGAACATGATGGTGCTCTGGACTGCATATCTGAAGTCATCTGTCTGAGTTTGGAAGTGGCTCGATAGGTGTTGTGAAGTGTGCATATTTGCAAACACATCATAAGAGAGGGAGAGAGGGAGGGTGGGTGGGAGGGAGAGAGAGAGACAGACAGACACAGACAGGCAAATAGACAGACGGACAGACAGACTGACAGACAGACAAGACAGACAAGGACACACACACAGAGACAGACAAAGTGAGAGACAAAGAGCAGAAGAAAAGGGACAAAGGATGGCAGAAAGAAAGAGAGATCCTTAGTGAGATAAAGAGAGAGACGAACAGAGCGAGCAATAGTGAAAGAGAGAAAGAGAGACAGACAGACAGACCGAGACACAGAGAGAGAGAGAAAGAGAGAGACCGAGACTGAGGTAGAGAAAGACAGACAGAGACAGAGAGACAATGACAAAGAGACAGACAGAGACAGAGAGAGACAATGACAATGACAAATATTTTATTGTCCGTTCAGCAATTAAGCTCCTTTGACAAGGGGCATGTTTGAACATAACACCTTTAAAATCAATCGCTCACCTCACCCTTCCCTTCTCCCTCCCGCCACCACTTGCCCACAACTTGTTCCAACAGCTTCCTCCCTCCCTCCCCCTTCCCCCCACCCCCGTCCCACCCCAATGCCCGCTCCTGCTTCCTCATTCACACACCTACGCACATACAGACACTCGATGGCAGATCATCTTGACAAGCATTTCAATCATTAAATACATCACTAGCTGTTTCTTTCAATTGCCTTTTTTCTAATGCTCATAGCTTTTGATATGAATTTTGTTAGATCTATTCACACGTTTTCATTGTTGCTCGACAAAACATTCGCAATACGATTCTGGTCAGTAATATGTGAAAGTGAGTCAAGTATAGTACATTGCTTTCGGATATCTTTGTATGCTGTGTAACAGAATAAGAAATTAATTTCAGTTTCAGTTTCTTTTTCACATGACGGACATTTACCATCAGCCTGTTTTTCATCAAGAAACCATCACTTGCAGTTATCAAGTCCACTAACCCTTAGCTGAAATCTTGTAAAGTTATCTCTGTGCCATTTATTTGTAATTAAAACAACTATCTTTCTTGCTGGAAAAATGTTCTTAAAAGAATAAAACCATTTATATTTGTCATTGTTTTCTAATGCTGAATGCCAGCTTTGCATATTACATGCAATAAGTCTGTCCTTAAATTCAGCAAGAAAACTACATTCCCTTCCAACTCCTTTAAACATCCACACTACTCCACATCCATTTTCACATAAAAACATTCTGCACACTGGTTACCCAATTGTTATGCCCAGGTTCATGCTGAACAAGAAGCATTTCATTTGTCTGTCTGCATAGTCGTGACATGGGTAATTTAAGAGCTTTAGCCAGTATCTAATACATTTCATAGTTGTTTTTATCCATAGACCAGTTTGTTTGAGGCGTGCAGGGGAACGTTCAGAAATCTTTTTAAGCCAAATGTATGTACAGTTTCTATGAGATCACTATCTTTCTCAAGACCCCAAACTTCGGCTGCATTACACAACTGGTTCAATCTGTGTATCAAACAGTTTCAGAAATAACTGTAAATCTGTTGTATTTAACCTTCTTAGTGACTTCAACATCTCAATGTCCCCCCCTTTTTCCTTTACTGCAAGCCTCAGACTAGAGACAGTGAGAGAGAGAGAGACGACGTGAAAGATGGGTTGGCATTGCACACTTTCACATTCACACACACACATTCACATTAACACACACACACTCACACACACACTCACACACACACACACACACACATCACACCATCCAATCAACCACCATCACCACCAGCACACACACACACACACATACAGGAAAGACTGTATCTGTGAAACAGAGAAACACCAAAGAGCCACATGAATAAGCTTTGCCAAGCTCAGCAAAGGAGTCAGCAGCTCACTCACTTTCCCTGTGCTCCTGGAGTGCCAATGGTGTCAATGTGCAGAGCAGACATACTGCGGCCCATGGAGGACATGTCCAGTAGGGAACTGAAACGACCCGTTTTGGGCTGCAACAGCAACAACAACAAATTATATGGCAACTGCTGTACAGTTTTTCCATGATGCTTTTCTGGTACTTAGGTCATGTTTTAATGGCAAATGCTGGAAATGACAGACAGAAAGAGAGTGAGAGTGAGACAGTGTGTGTGTGTGTGTGTGTATCACAGCTGTCCGGCCGAGATGAAAATCGTGCTGTTTAGTTCCTCCTGCCTGCCTGGCAGGTGATAAGCAGGCTACGTGACTCACGGCAGCGCCCCGTGTACCACAGCTGTGCACAAGGGAGAGCATGTGTTCTCATGCTGTGCTGTTCCTGTTGTGCTTTACGGATTATTATTCTTTCTCACCAGCCCTGATGTGGCCCTTTGCGGTCGGCTGGGCTATAAGCAACATTATCTTATCTTATTGTCTAATGTCACTTGAGGGTGTGTGTGTGTGTGTGTGTGTGTGTGTGTGTGTGTGTGTGTGTGTGTGTGTATGTGTGCACGCGCGCGTGCGCGCGCATGTGTGTGACCGACCCTGCATTGGCTAGTCTTGTTGCTTACGTGTAGGCCTACTTCATTCCGATCTTTTGTACGTGTGTACGCGTGCGTGTTTGTAGCGCCAACAATGGTGGAGGCGTTTGAACACAACTTCAGTAAACACAAAAGACGTGTTGATTTGTTGTGCCGTGTGTGCGGCAATCGTGTGCTCAGAAAGGTACAACATAAAGGATTAAACCCTAGACTTTGTGTCAACTTCTCCAATGATTTGTTGCAGTATTGCACTCTAGATATTTCTGGTGATGAAGAAGGCAAACAGTCCAAGTGTATCTGCATAAAATGCTACCATAAACTGAAAAAAACGAGACACATGTCAGCACATTCTCAATGTTATACTACAAAAGAAAATGCTGCTCGTGACATAGAGAGAATGTCAGAAATCTGGACAACGTTCGATCCAGATCTTTCTTTGAGTCAGTGTACATCGTGTCAATTCTTTCAATCAGCCGGACTTATTGGTCATCGGAAAACAAAGAAGAGCCGACCCGTCAAAAGATCTGCTCAAGAATGTTTAGATCAGTCTGATCTTTGCTTGCGCACAGATGAAAGCGTGTCATTATTTTCTCCGTTGGTATCAACCCCATGAAAAAGCCTAGAACATCCTCTGCACAAACCTCACCAGTCATAGCTAGCACATCCAACTCGGCACTTGAATGTGTTGACATGTCTGATGTATGCTTCGATACCAATGAAATTGTCAGTCACCATCGACCGCTGTTGTTGGTGTGTGGTTTCTGTCAGTGTGTGTGTGTGTGTGTGTGTGTGTGTGTGTGTGTGTGTGTGTGTGTGTGTGTGTGTGTGTGCGCGTGCGCGTGTGTGTGCTCGCTCTCTCTCTCTCTCTCTCTCTCTCTCCAGTCATGAGTAGGCTCACCATGAAGATGAAAATGAGAAAATGTTTTTCATTGGTGTGTGTATATGTGACATCAATTTCAAATGATTTGAACGGGCGAAAGCACAAGGTCAGGTAGGAAGCATTTCATTGTTTATAACTGACATCTGCATGTGTGGCATGCTAAAATCTTGCTTTACTAAAAGCATGGTGCGGTTGTGATAGAATCAGTTTCGGCATGTATCACAAGCACGTAGAGCACGCAGATAAACAAGCAAAACATGCCTAGGCCGTGGTAGGGAAACTGTCACCGTGTTCCCAGTGAAGCTGACCAGTGCCAACAGTGACTGTTTATTTTGGCCCGGTACCAGCTGTCAGGTAGGAGTCCCGCGAATAATTTTCTGTCAGTTGTAAAGGAAAGATATGCATGTCCAATATGGTCCACGTTGAGCGTGATAGCTTCAGAAACGCATGCTCTCCACCGAGTTGAAATTTCAATTCACTTTGTGTGTTCGTTAGTCTGTTTCAATCGTTTTTTTGTTGGCAAATCTTTGTGGTGCTTGTCAGCAATGCGTATGAAAGAAGACGCATTCATGTTTGGTATTGTTCTGTCAGTCAAAGACCCCACAATTCAGTGACATCAATCGACCACAGTTCGTTGCATTCTGGCACAAAGTATTAATGAAGAAACACAGCATCCTGTTTTCAACACACTATCAGCCAGACAGTTAGTATCACATTACGCGTAGGGAGGAAAGCTTGTGGGAGGTTAGCGCGAGGAAGCTGGCAGCTGGCAGCAGAAGTGTGCTGTTTAAACAAACCGCGGCTGTTCCATCCCTTCCCCTCCTGCGACCGATAGGCGGTCAAGAGTTATTGCCCTTGTCTTCAACTAAAGATTCCTCTGTGGACAAACGTGGTGTGTGTGTGTGTGTGTGTGTGTGTGTGTGTGTGTGTGTGTGTGTGTGTGCATATGTATGTGTGTGTGTGTGTGTGTGTGTGTGTGTGTGTGCGCATGAGTGTGTGTGTTTGTGTGTGTGTGTACCTTCGTATGAATGTGTACTAGTATGAGCATGTGCATGAAAGGGAAAAAAACTGATATACCAGATGTATTCGTATAGAGCCACCTATGCCATTATCCCCAAAATTGCATTTTTCTTAATACTTCTCTGAACAACAGGTGACAGTCTAAATCTTTCTTGATGCAGAGCACTTTAGGAACCTTTAAAGCACTTTGTCCTCTGTATGTGTGTGCAAGTGTGCGTGTTTGAGTATGTATCTGACAGTGTCTGCCTGTGTGCGTGTTTGAGTATGTATCTGACAGTGTCTGCCTGTGTGCGTGAGTATGTATCTGACAGTGTCTGCCTGTGTGTGTCCACTGTTAATTGGGGATAGGCATTTTTGTAGAAATGGACGGTGGATGTAAATGAATGGTTCTTTGTTTATGCCAACGTACAAGTGTGTGTGTGTGTGTGTGTGTGTGTGTATGTGTGTGTGTGTGTGTGAGTGTGCATGCATGCATGCGTGCGTGCATGCATGCTTGCGTGTGTGTGTGAGAGTGTGTCTGTGTGTGTGTGTGAGAGTGAGTGTGTGTGTAAGAGTGAGTGTGTGTGTGTGTGAGAGAGAGAGAGAGTGAGAGAGAGAGAGAGACTGCATGTGAGTGTTTTAAAATGTTCACTATTTGGAGCCAAAGTGTGTGCACAAAATGTACAGCAATATGTTATCATAAGAGACGCCAACCCCAGTCTTTCCATCAGGAACTGGTGACGTAGGGAACATACCATATTTTTACACATGTGATGCAATGCAGATGTACACATATACATACTGGCATGCTCACATCACCATGGCCACTGTGACTGATGACGAATTGGCACATGAAGACCAAGAACCAACCAAAGTTTTTCTTTTTCTCCTTGTAAACATGGCTGCCGTTTATTGCAATATTTCATAAAGGTTTAGTGGTATTGATTTCCTTTCTTTTTCTTTCCATTTTCTTTTTTTCCCAAAATACTTGCTTTTCAGCTTCTTTATCAATCTCACACACTCTGATTTGCTTGCAGCACCTAGGTATCTCATCAGCGTTTTGACTGCAGCTCACTTCGGTTAACGACTTACATCTGTGCACTCAGAATCTGAGTTATGATTTCCAGTCTGCCGACAGGTTTGTCCACCTGTGCAAACAGGTGCATCCATTTGCTTCCGGGTTTGTTCTTGTTTTCAATAACATGCCACCTGCGGCAATAGCACGCAGGATGGTTGTCAACTTTCACTTTTTCAGTAACAAATATGGCTGTTCTGGGACAGTAATCATGTCTGCATCACATACATGTTTAAATTTGTACACTAGTAAAAAGGAACACTGGAAAATGCAAAAATCTATCCCTATATTTACAAAGAAAAATACAGCTAAAAAAAAAACCGCCAGAAACTCCAAAACAAACCAACCAACCTTTGATGCTCCAGTACTGCTGCCACTGCCACCCGAGTCATTGGAACCATAGGAGAGTTTACTCCCTTGGCGGGTCATGGCACCTGTCTCGCTACCCGCGTCACTGTCTGCCGCTGCGAATGAAAGTGATTAACAAGTTGTATGCCCTCTTAAGCTCAAACTTGTTCACATTGTAAAAAAAATTAACATCTAAGAATCATGCTGTCCCAGGGACTGTGGGATGCCACGAGATCATTTCTCACAGCATTTCAGTGGGCAGTGGGAATGCTTGACACCTATATCCTTTCAAAACTATTTTGTTGCTTAATACTTTTTTCCAATGATGACAGATCCTTAACACAGATATCTGTTCATCTGTACACATATACAGCATAACACCAGGAGGCAGCGCTCACCAAACGCACCAGAAATAAACAAGAGTTTACAGCGAGAGAGTCATACTACTGAAGACATGCATTGTTCTATGTCCTCATATCAGGTGTTCAATCACCTGAAGGTCTCCATTACACGCTGACCTGCAGACTCAGAGAAAAATCATGCTCCACACTTTCGGCCCAGCCAGGATTTGAACCTATAACCTTCAGCTTAAGAGACCAGTATTATAACAATTCATAGATAGCATTTGTCTTCAGTAAGAATACATGGAAGACTAAATGACAAAATACTTACTTTTCTGTCAGTAATGCATTCTGATATACTTGATACATTTTCAAGCCGAAATCAACAAAAAAAGTTTTATGTTGTTACTATGATTCACGCAAATTTTTTTTTAGAAATTTTCATATAATAAAGCAAAAAAACACACAAAAAAAACACATATACACTCTGAACTACATCACATTTTGAAAAACAACAACACCTTAATTGACACAAAAGTAAACTTGTGTAAAAGTGACTCTACCTACCAGGCCTCCGATCACTTCTGGGACTGGATCTGTACTTGAACGGTCCTTCATTGCTCGATCGACCCGGACTAGCTGCAAGTGTTTAAAGTCCTTTACAGCATTTACAGAGAGCACACAGTTTATCTGCTCTTATTTGAGTCTGCGTTTATCTTTCCCTAGACACGAGACTACCTTACCTTGTTTTGCGAAATGAGAGCAAATACACAGTCACTCCATATGCAATCAATAACTACACAAAGTCTGGCACAGCCTTGATCATCTATAATCTATTAGCTCTTTGCTCAGTATCAGTGTTTCCTTAACTAAAAAAAAACCCAAGAATACGTAACTTTGAAAAAAAATTGCTGATAGTGTTGTTGTTGCTTGAAAAAGGTTTTGTAATGAACCGAAAATACTGCAACTCTTTCACAAGTGTTGCATGGCTTCAACTTTTCATCATACTTTAATTGGCTGATATTCCACTTCATGCATTTGTCTGACAGCCCGTTCTGGAATGAATGCGACACCATCCATCTTCTGATATATTCCGAATGTTCAACATTCCTTTGTTACCTGCATGTCACTTGTGATGGCACATCATGCATATCTGAATGGGCAATCAGGTTTAACTGCAGTCTCATTACACTGCAGCTGACCACCTGAGGTTTTTTATGAAGGCGTGAAGAGGCAGTCACATTTGTATGACGCCAAAATTGGGGAGTTTGTATTATACTCCCTGTTTGGCTAGTATACTTACCATGTCAGACTCTAATGCCCGCCCTGCCTTCCCCACTAGCGCCAAGGTTCTGGGGTTACCTTGCGCGCAGGCCTCGATGAATGAGGTACGGGAGGTTGACACTGGCTTCTTCCTACGGCGAAAGCGGGTGGGCATCACGTGACCGTCTTATTACTGCATTAGCCACACAAAAACTTCGGCCTGGCACAAGACTTATCTTGCTTGGACGGCAGGCCGAGAGAGAATGAGGTATGGGAGACTGACACTGGCTTCTTCCGACGGCGGAAGTGGGTTGGGCACCACGTGACTGTCTTATCACTGCATTAGCCACACAAAAACTTCGGCCTGGCAGAGCAGACTAACTGCCGTGAATGCTATTGTCTGACATGGTAAGTATACTAGCCAAACAGGGAGTATAATACAAACTCCCATTTTTATGCTCCTTTTCAGGAAGTATGTCTACAGAAAGAAAGGAATCTTTTTTTCTTCTTTTTCTTTTGTTGTTCAAAGTTATAATTTATCTTCCACCTAGTACGTACCTCTAAATCCTCAGTATTTTCCACTGTGTGCCTCAATTTTGAAATCTTGAATACTAAACCCTTGCCTCACATACCTCAAACCCTTTAATATTTTTATATTTTTTCTAGATATCTGTGCTGTTACATGCAGAGAAAAAAATATACACATGCAAATACACACACACACACATACACACACACACACACACACATACACACACACACACACACACACACACACACACACACACACTCACACACACACACACACACACACACACACAGACCATCACACATGGAAAAGAGACAAAAATTAATATTTACGAGGTTTTGAAGTGACAGAGGACTTGACCACGTTGCTGGTCTCGTCCTTGGCTTGCTTGGTGTGGACCACGTAACGCTCAGGGCTAGTGGTGAGAGGCGAGTCCTGCTCTTCCACCAGTCTGTGCATACAAAACCCTAACCCCCTGTACATCAATGGTTTGCTGCATTTTATCGCCAGTGTTTCTTTCTATCAGTCTTTCTATTCCAGCATGTAGAAAATGACCCGATCTCGAGATTGCCCACATACAGAAAAATGCTTCTGAAGTACCAAACTGGCCCTTGGTGGCATCTGAACAGCCCAATTGTTAAAGCATTAAGTTTGCAATCCAACAGGACTGGTTCGATCCCCAGGGCTCCTGACTTACAAATGGGCACTTCCTATCCATGAAAATCTGTTTTGTTGAGCCAGACAGTCCTCTGCCTACTCCTCCGAGATGATTATTCCGGTAGCCATGTTACTCTGAGTGATAGTGGACATTATGTGTCAATGTGCACACTTTCCTTTCCCCTTTCGTATCCCAAACCAATATCCCTTCCTCCTCTCTTCTTTGTAGGACTCTCACATCTTTTCCTTCTTCCTTTCCTATCCAAAATCCACATGCCTCCCAGCTTGTTTCTTTTAAATACTGTTCTATCTTTCTTATGCTGTGCACATCTCCTCACTCTTGCCTGTTGTTTTTCTCTTTAATCTCCCCACTGCCATCAGCTGCCCCACCTCCTTTAAACCTCTCACATTCAGACCCTCCCCATCCTTCCACACATGACACCCACATGATTCCTCCCATCCGACACACCCTCCCTACACTCACCACTCCCCCTCGCACCCCCCCCCCCCCCCCCCCCCCCCCTCCCCCCTCCTGCTGGCACTGCAGGCCGCCCCCACCCCCCCCCCCCCCCCCTTTCCCTTCCCCTGTCCAGCGTTACCTGTGCTGGCAGCAGTGTGACAGGTGCACGTCCTCAGTGTCCAGCTGCACCACCCCCCCCCCCGTTTCCCTTCCCCTGTCCAGCGGTTACCTGTGCTGGCAGCGTGTGACAGGTGCACGTCCTCAGTGTCCACTGCACCAGGGTGCGCGGGCCTGGTCCACGACAGCGGTGGGGCCTGTCCTGCCAAGCCTTCCTGGTACACCCCCCGCCCCACACCGTGGCCAGCATGAAGTGCTTCTGTCGTGTCACACACACACACACACACACACACACACACACACACACACACACACAACACACAACAACACACACACACACGCACACACACACACACCACACACAGACACACACACACACGCATGCACGACACACACCACACACACACCACACACACACACAACCCACACACACACACACACACACCACATTGGACACTGTGGTGATGACACAATGGTTCAGACATTGCTGTAGTGACAAACTGATTCAGACACTGATGAAGTATAATACTGATTCATGTAATGAGGGAGTTACACACTGATTCAGACACTCAGGGAGTTACACACCGACTCAGACGCTGAGGGAGTTACACATTGATTCATACACTGAGGGAGTTACACATTGATTCATACACTGAGGGAGTTACACATTGATTCAGACACTGAGGGAGTTACACATTGATTCATACACTGAGGGAGTTACACACTGATTCAGACACTGAGGGAGTTACACACCGACTCAGACACTGAGGGAGTTACACACTGATTCAGACACTGAGGGAGTTACACACTGATTCAGACACTGAGGGAGTAACACACTGATTCAGACACTGAGGGAGTTACACACTGATTCAGACACTGAGGGAGTTACACACTGATTCAGACACTGAGGGAGTTACACACTGATTCAGATGCTGATGGAGTTACACACTGATTCAGATACTGAGGGAGTTACAAAGGTGTGATTATGAACATCACTGTTTCATTACATGATGTGCTTAAAAAATACAACTGAACATAGACTGATGTATCTATGAACTTTGACCGATTCATATACTAACATAGATAACAACCATCTATCTGCTGTCAAGATTCAAATCCAGTACCTTGGCGTATGAAAGCAAAACAGAATAAAAACTCACATACCACACCTGTCAGAAATACAAGCCAAAGTCAAAACCAATGTAAATTACAACACCACACTGAGCGTTAAAGTTTCAAATTGTATGGAGTCTGTTCGTTACAAACAACAGCGCCTCCCTTTGAAGATAATGAATTCCATACTGGCATGTTTTTCAAATAAAGATTTCCGTTTAAATCCTATAAAGAAAAAACGTTTCATTCACACTCTTGTTCAGAACCCAGCTTTCAGACACCCCCAACTCACCATTCCCACAATCAACATGAACCAACGGGCGGGAGGCTCCCGGTACCCCACCGGCTTGGTCTCCATGGTGACGGAAGGTTCACGGCAAGTGAGGTGCACTTCCTGCCAGATGACCAGCTCATCGATAGGCTGGCGGGAGGCTAAGGTTAGCAGACTATGGCACTTCAGAAACCCGTAGACGTCCCGCAGATCAGAGTCCTGGAGGTGGCTGCAGACTAGATATTTCTGGGTGGAAAAGAAAAAGGAAACTGGCTGACAACAGGGTTGTATAACATTCACACTCAAAAATTCAATATTCAAAAAAAAAAATCCCTTCACTACGGGGTCTTTGTCAGCTTCAGCAAAGATGTTGTACCTTTCAGATCACATGTTCTGCTGCAGGGCATGATTTCTTTACTTTCAAAACCTGCATCATCTTGAAACATTCCAATGGGACGAAATGCTATGCACATGTTTGTTTCTTCATTTAGAATCATTTACCTGCCTCTTGATTTTCACATCTTTGATAATTCTGGCTTAACAAACGAGACCAGAGTGCAACTTCTTCTGTCTCCATCCTAATACACACGCAGAGTGTATAGAAGTTTTGTTTGTTTTTGAAATGTCTTTCCTTCTGCACATGTAACAGACTTTACTGCCATTGACACCAGAGGAGAGGAGGACAACACAGAAGAAAAGGAAGAAGAGTTTCAGTGGGGAAGGCCAAGATACTCATACTACAACAGGTGAGTAGCAAATGAGAAGAAAAAGAAGAAAAGGAAGAAGAGTTTCAGTGGGGAAGGCCAAGATACTCATACTACAACAGGTGAGTAGCAAATGAGAAGAAAAAGAAGAAAAGGAAGAAGAGTTTCAGTGGGGAAGGCCAAGATACTCATACTACAACAGGTGAGTAGCAAATGAGAAGAAAAAGAAGAAAAGGAAGAGGAAGAAGACAACAACAACGAAGAGAAAGCAGAAGAAGAAAGGGGGAGGGGGTGCACAAGACAGACACAGAGAGAGACAGACAGAGACAGAGAGATAAAAAGACTCAGACACAAAGACAGACAGTGACAGAGAAAACAGAAACAGAGACAGATAGACTGACAGAGACAGATATTTGACACAACACATATCTGATACAAGTAAGAGACCACAGCTTAGACTAGCAAGAGTGAGAGAGACAGAAAGTGGACACAAAAGGTATCTTGTCTTAAGAGACAAGAGCCATGGCCAGCAAAAGAGAGACAGAGACAGACAGAGAGACAGAAAGTCAGAGACACAGAGATCTGAAGAAAAAAAAAAGATGAGAGAAAGAGTCAGACAGACATAAACAAGAGACAGACAGATATCTGAAAAAAGATGTATCTTGTAAAAGAGACTGGAACTAAGGCCAGAGAGAGAGAGAAAGAAAGAGAGATAAAGAGAAAGAGACAGAGTATGACAGACAGACGGACATGAGAGAGAGAGAGTGAGACACAGAAAGACAAAGTCAGTCAGGCAGAACCAGACACATGATCTACAGGAGACAGTCAGTCAGGCAGAACCAGACACATGATTGACAGGAGACAGACAGTCTGTAGTCAGTCAGGCAGAACCAGACACATGATTGACGGGAGGCAATAAGTCAGGCAGAACCAGACACTTGATTGACAGGAGACAGTCAGTCTGTCTGTAGTCAGTCAGGCAGAACCAGACACATGATTCACAGGAGGCAGACAGTCTGTAGTCAGTCAGGCAGAACCAGACACATGATTTACAGAAGACAGTCTGTCTGTAGTCAGGCAGAACCAGACACATGATTTACAGAAGACAGTCAATCAGTCTGTAGTCAGTCAGGCAGAACCAGACACATGATTCACAGGAGACAGTCAATCAGTCTGTAGTCAGTCAGACAGAACCAGGCACATGATTTACAGAAGACAGTCAGTCTGTAGTCAGTCAGGCAGAACCAGACACATGATTCACAGGAGACAGTCAATCAGTCTGTAGTCAGTCAGGCAGAACCAGACACATGATTTACAGAAGACAGTCAATCAGTCTGTAGTCAGTCAGGCAGAACCAGACACATGATTTACAGAAGACAGTCAGTCTGTAGTCAGTCAGGCAGAACCAGACACATGATTCACAGGAGACAGTCAATCAGTCTGCAGTCAGTCAGGCAGAACCAGACACATGATTTACAGAAGACAGTCAATCAGTCTGTAGTCAGTCAGGCAGAACCAGGCACATGATTTACAGAAGACAGTCAGTCTGTAGTCAGTCAGGCAGAACCAGACACATGATTCACAGGAGACAGTCAATCAGTCTGTAGTCAGTCAGGCAGAACCAGACACATGATTTACAGAAGACAGTCAATCAGTCTGTAGTCAGTCAGGCAGAACCAGACACATGATTCACAAGAGACAGTCAATCAGTCTGTAGTCAGTCAGGCAGAACCAGACACATGATTCACAGAGACAGTCAATCAGTCTGTAGTCAGTCAGGCAGAACCAGACACATGATTTACAGGAGGCAATAAGTCAGGCAGAACCAGACACTTGATTGACAGGAGACAGTCAGTCTGTCTGTCAAAACAGATATTATCAGAAACACTATTTACCTTGTAAAAGAGACCAGACCCCAGGACAGTAAAAGACCTGCGAAGATACAGCTCACTCTCTTCCTGAAACATATCCATGACATGCAAAAAAAAAAATTTTTTTTATCTAAATCCTCCACAGGAAAGTTTAAGCTTGGCTAAATTTCTATTTTTGCTTGTTGTTTGCATGTAGCATATATATATACGTGCAACTCCAAGCAAAGTTAACAGCACAGAGACAAAGACAAGGAAAAAATCAGCCTGTAAACAAGAACTTTGGAACAAACAATACAATGCTGCATGTATCCCCGAAAATGGTATAAAAAAAAAGGGGAAGTAACTGGCAGAAACAGAGATGGCCGTCTTGCCTGTACCTGTTTTATCCACTGGGCATCGGTTTTCCTCTCTCATCTGTCCTGCCATTCACATTACTGCTTAAAACAATTCCCACCGAACGAGAAGCGGCAGTTTAAATACTGCCCTTTCATTTTACAATGCTCACTTCAGCCAGCTGAATTCATTCAACTGTACTGATCTTCACCTTTCTTTGCGACTAACAGAACACTGACATGACCGTGTGTGTGTGTGTGTGTGTGTGTGCACGTATGTGTGTGTGTGTGTATGTGCATGTGTGTGTGTGTGCGTGCATGTGTGTGTTTGTGTGTGTGTGTGTGTATGTGTGTGTGTGTGTGTGTGTGAGTGAGTGAGTGAGTGAGTGAGTGAGTGGTGTGAGTGTGTGTGTGTGTGTGTGTGTGGTGTGTATGTGTGTGTGTGTGTGAGTGTGTGAAGTGTGTCTGTGCCAGTGTGTGTGCCAGCGTGTGTGAGTGTGTGTGTGTGTTTGCACGTGCCACTGTGTGTGCATGTGTCTACCTGCCCACGCGTATTTGTTTGTATGTTTTTAAGTGTGCATGCACATGTCTGCGTGCAATAGCACACTGTAGTGTTCTAATTGATATACAGGTGTTGAAACTGCACAGATGCAACACACAGCATACTTCTTTATACTTACAAGGAAGTCATCAAAATCCAGTGCCTCAAATTCACTGAGTATCTCGTCACAGACCAACTGAAAGCCACAAAAACATAAGTAAATAACTGCTGTGTTGCAAATTCATCAGGTCAGGCTACAAATCTATTTAAGAAAAAGAAAAAAAAAAAACCTTGCTGAACTGAACCTAAACTAAAATTCACATTAAAGCCTCTTGCGTGATCAGTAAAAACCCAAATGTGATTTTTTTTCCTATTCTTACTTGTCAAAACGGACCATCAAAGACTTGAACCAGACTTTTAGAACACAAAGACTGACGCCAATACACACACACACACACACGTACCCGGTTTTCGTCTGACAAGGGCAGTAACGGAGCAGCACAGTCGCCATCCACGCCCAGCTGTGACCAAGAGGGTGCACTCAACACAAGATCCCCCACCTCGCCAGCACCGCCGCCATTGTCTGCCCCTGTCTGGCACAGCAGGCGGTGAAAGAAGAGAGCGAAAACTTGGTCCAGCTGGCTGCTCTCCCCACTATGAAATGCCCTGCAGAGGGAACAAGTCATGTTCTACTAAAGATGAGAAAGCTTTTTTTTTCCCTTTCAGCATCATCATAGGTCTGTGTTTCACTATATTCCACTGTATAAAGATTTTCCTGTCACTGTACACGTTCAGTTCAGGCCACTCTCCATTATGAGACTCTAAGAGTGCATTATGCATTATGTGGTGGTTGCCAAGGGATGTTTTACGTGTGCGAATAGCACGCAACACGTCATACTTCCCTTTATCTCCTCATCTGAAAGCCTGGCATCCAGCCCAACACTTACAGTGTACAGGAGTGAAGACAAAAAATACTTAAGGTTTCAACCACAGACCTAAGATCTTATTACTTCATGGGGAAGCACAATAAGCGCTTCATACAATCACAATATAAGTAACTAAGTGTGTAATGCCAACACAGATCAGTGCTGACTGACAGAAATCTCATAAACTCATCTCTCAGCAGTTTTCCATTTCATTATTTCCAGACATCTCATAAATTTAAATACACCTTGGAAAAATCTATTGGCTCATGTTAAAACTGATTAATTTAAAGGTAAACTAAGTAATTCATACAAAGAACTGAATTTCACAAAACACATTGTGAGATACTGATGACAAAACGCACGTAACACAGGACTCTTTTTCAGTGTCATAGTGTGCAAGCCTCAACATCCAGTGGTATGTGTGGGATGGAGCCGAGTTTTTTCAATCCCCCTTGTGAACACATGGGCAGGCTCACTGGTGTTTGAACACTCTCTGTATGTACAGTCTAAGCACATGCAGAAGATCAGGTACTAAAGATTCTACAACCTGAGTCAACCTGTGTGATTATTCTTCACTAGATGACCGTATCAGCCTGCTTCTGTGAATCTTTCAATCTTCCAAGCTGCTAGAGAGCTTTCCATCCTTGGGTTATCTGGCTTGGCTATATGACTCTTTGAAGGGTACCCTGCTCAGGGTAGTCCTGACTATGACTCTTTTAAGGGTATCCTGCTCAGGGTAGTCCTGACTAAGATTTTCACTATCACAGGCGACACTGTCAAGACAACGTGTCTGTGTGGCCAATTGTTATTACGTTTACAAGCGCACAGTCTGTTGTGTCCTGCTCTTAGACTGAACAGGATAACCTCATCAACTCACTTCAGATGGTTGTGGCTATCATTTCCCTCAAAGTCTGGATGTTACTGGCACCCTTTTCTTGTGGAACATAACCTTCTCTCCATCATTTGAAACATGTGGAACATAACCTTCTCTCCATCATTTGAAACTCCTGTCATCCTGCTCTGGCTGACCTTCCTCTGCTGTATATCAGAGATTTCACTATAGCATGCAGGAATCCACCGGTATGTTGCACTCACCTATCAGCCAAATCTGACAAAGTATGTGGAATTACTGAAACACAAAACTATCCAGCATGGACCAGGACACTTGGGAGAATATCGGCATTGCCAAACATTCTGACACCAGCAACTAAAATTTCAAGACGAACAACTCAGATAACATTTGTTATTCCGGAAGACAGTAAATGTCTGTGGCCCACTGGCCATGGGATAATCTGGTGATAATTGCCAACCTTTGCGATTCAAATGTCAGTTAGGGATGGAGGGATCACAAAGAAACTGTTTCTTACAGTATATGTAGTGGCATGTGCAGAATATCATTCTGATTGTATGTGGCAATATTTCAACATGTCTTTAAAAAAAAAACAATTCTGTAACCATTACTTTTTTCCACAAAATTCAGAAAATCAAATTTTACAAACACCAAATTCCTTATTTCAAGAAGATTCCTAAAACAAGAAAATTTGAGAAAAAAAAATTGGATCTGAAGCTATGTAACTGAAACTTACATTAAAATTTTCAACTTAATGAAAGTCTAATCTTGATTAGCTGTCTCATTAACGACAGACATGGACATCCAGCTGAGACTCACCTGTCTACAGAACCAAACACTATCGTCAACATCCTACACAGCTCACTCATTGCACCCCGAAGCAAACACACTGGAACCCTGCACAGAGAAACACACGTCAGGCCTTCAACAGGAAGCTAATCACTGGCCAACACTGCAAAACAACCACACTGAAGAGGTCAGTTATCATGTGCATGACAGAAACTCAACAGCCACAGAACACAAGGACTAGTATGTAATCAGGAACATGATGACAAACTGAACAGGTAGAGTGCATAGAAGCTGGTAAACGTCACAAACATGAGGAGGAATTCAGTCACTGGACTACATGGGAATGGCTACTGATCCTGTATGAAATGGGACCTCAGTCCCTGGAGTCCATGGGAATGGCTACTGATCCTGTATGAAACGGGACCTCAGTCCCTGGAGTACATGGGAATGGCTACTGATCCTGTATGAAATGGGACCTCAGTCACAGGAGTACATGGGAATGGCTACTGATCCTGTATGAAATGGGACCTCAGTCCCTGGAGTACATGGGAATGGCTACTGATCCTGTATGAAACGGGACCTCAGTCCCTGGAGTACATGGGAATGGCTACTGACCCTGTATGAAACGGGACCTCAGTTCCTGGAGTACATGGGAATGGCTACTGATCCTGTATGAAATGGGACCTCAGTCACAGGAGTACATGGGAATGGCTACTGATCCTGTATGAAATGGGACCTCAGTCACAGGAGTACATGGGAATGGCTACTGATCCTGTATGAAATGGGACCTCAGTCCCTGGAGTACATGGGAATGGCTACTGATCCTGTATGAAACGGGACCTCAGTCCCTGGAGTACATGGGAATGGCTACTGATCCTGTATGAAATGGGACCTCAGTCACAGGAGGACATGGGAATGGCTACTGATCCTGTATGAAATGGGACCTCAGTCCCTGGAGTACATGGGAATGGCTACTGATCCTGTATGAAATGGGACCTCAGTCACAGGACTACATGGGAATGGCTACTGATCCTGTATGAAACGGGACCTCAGTCCCTGGAGTACATGGGAATGGCTACTGATCCTGTATGAAATGGGACCTCAGTCACAGGAGTACATGGGAATGGCTACTGATCCTGTATGAAATGGGACCTCAGTCACAGGAGTACATGGGAATGGCTACTGATCCTGTATGAAATGGGACCTCAGTCACAGGAGTACACAGGAAGCAGTCAGAAATCATGTACATGATGATGAATTCAACAGCTGAAGTACATGCATGACATGGTAAGTATTCATGTACATGAGTAATTCCACAGTTTCATTATATACAGAGAAAGAGTAAGTTGTGATGTTACAACTAAAAGTAGTTTTATAACACTCTTAACTGTCCAAACAAATGCCTTCTCCCACTTGGTGTGGAACATCGCCATATCTTAGGATCCCCCATGCACCCACCCACCACATGATGAAAGAAATGGGGACAGCAAGGGGCTAGCTAACTTTACCTCCATACCAACACTGGCAGAAAGAGTGATCACTATTAACGACTTCACAACATTGCATCATATTCAAACTAGCTCGTTTTTCACTAAGCAGGAAGGTGGAAGGGCATCCTAGCATTCAGACAGGTAAGTAAATTGCAAAACTCCTTTTAGTAGTTAAGTTCCTTTCTCTCATGCTTACCTGCATAAACAAACGCCAGAATCTCAGCGAAATACAAAATTGTCTGCATATTCTCTTCACAAACAGTGCCTTTCTTGAGAGTAGAGAAGCAAGAGAGAGAGAGGACAACTCTAGAGATGACACCAAGGACACCAAACGATCAACGGACTAGCATGTCTGGCAAGCTGAGTTGAAAGTGCAGAAACTGATACTGTGAAACATGCTGCGTGATGTGAATTCAGTGGCCAGTGTAGACAGGAAAAGGTAGATTATCACTCACATAAAGAGAAACTCAACATCTGAAGTATTAATTATTATACACACAGTAACAAACATTTCGCCGTTCTTATTTTTGTCACGTCTCTCTTTTATACCAGTCTACATTCGTAGTCTACGGAGGGATTTGTTTCTGGCCAATTCATATTTTTCTTTTCATGCAACTCACCGCAGACACAGAGAGAGACAGAGAGACGCAGCATATAAGGCTATGTCTGAAAAACATCCTTTACAATACTGACAAGAAAAGAACCAAATAAACAACTGACTTTTTCAGTCCCTCCTTTTTCTTTTCTTTTCTTTTTGGCCTGAATTTTTTTTCTTGGATGCATAAAAAAAAATAAAAGAGATTTCAAGTAAAAAGCTGAAGAATTTTCACCCCTGTAAAGTACATGGAAGTTTGGGCTGCTTCTCTACACTGGAATGAAACACAATTGACTGACCTGAGAGAAGGAGCACCAATAACGAAGATGTCACGTCCCTGCCGGTGATAAGCCACATTAATTGTCTCGCCACCAATGACAAGGCTGGAACTGGAAAAGAACAAAGCATCACAAGGGTAAGATCTACTTAAAATATGAACTCACTCCACATTCTGCGTTTATCAAATTCATTTAAAAAACCAAACAAAAATCGATATAAAGATAAGAAATGGATGTCTAATTAATTGATGGGTACGGCTGTTTTCTTTAAAATTTAAAGAAATATAATGGTTTACAAATATAATGAACACCACATATATATGAACAGAGTAACAAATAAAAAATGTTGACAAGAGAAACTCTCTTAACACAACATTAAAATTTTGCTCCTTTAGTTAACCTTTAGCACGCTGTAGGCACACTATGTTGACTAACCGATTATTTCCCTTGCATCTGCAGGCGCACTATGTCGCCGAGCGAAGGGTGTTCAAAATTTGCAGTTCGTGAACACTATTTCCGTCACTAATAATTAAAAAACCGCGGTTACTTTCGATTCAAACCGAGGCTAAACTTTGCTCTTCGGTCCGCCATTTGCATTTCCTTTGATTCGACCCGCGACAGGAAATCTTTTTAAATGTAAACATCGATATGGGGGATTTCCTCAACACAAAAATGGTGGAGACTGACTTGGAAAGATTACTCCACAAAGTCTTCTGCAATTCCGACTCAGAAAATGAGTTTGAAGGCTTCACACAAGCTGAAATCGACAGTGAAGTGGTGGCTAGTGATGATGAAGACAATGATAGTCTCTTAATTTAAGTGACAGTGACAGTGACGACGATGTTCTAAGTGGGTATCAACCTCCGTGGCACACTGATTTCACCAGAACTTCAGGTCCCAAGGAGATGCCTGATGGCATTTCGAAGGACAACTGTTCTGCTTGTTTATGACAGATGACATTATCACTTTGTTAGTGACGGAAACAAATCAATATGCCAGTCAAGTGAAGAGAAGAGAGGAGAAAACGTAAATAAAATTGAGGCAACACGTTTTCATTTGTTTTTATGTTTGTTTGTTTTTTTCAATGTCAAAACATGCATGCAAAACAAAATGCATTGCATGAAAACATTCCTCAGCTATCCCTTTATTAGTACACAAAAAATCAAGTCTCTACATACAATACTAGCAAAGTTATAACAAATTTAAACAAGTAGGTCCTCAAACTTTTTGCTCCTTGAAAAAGAATGCAGGGACAAAGAAAAGAAGTCTCGAAAAAATGTAGTGTGCTAAAGGTTAACACAGGGACATTTACAATTAAATTCATGCTGAAAGACAGCTGAAAACTATCAGCTCCTGAAGCATGCCCATAGATATTTCTAGCTAATTCATCATAATCTTTTCCTTATGATTATAGGACATAACAAAACACGCATTAAGTCATGTTGTCAGCAGGCTTTATATTTTTTTGCGTTTTATCTTTTTCATACTGAAAATGGCTTCTCATCGTCACACGTGTTAGATGTTACACCTCTGCTTCCCCACTGCAGATAAGTACGTATGATCATCACTGTAATCTTTCATCAGATACAACAACAAATCAATAATACAGTGAGTGAAGGGTATCACTAAATTCGTAAATTATTAACCCCCAAAATGAAAATTAAACAACTAAGAATCCCTGATTATCAACTGCAGTAGAACGCAGGTAAAATGTAACATTGAACGGGCAACACACACTTCTGTCAGTGAAAACAAAAATTTAAAAATGATACAACAAGATGCACTAAAATGGTGGAAGTAATGAAGAATAACGATAACAAAAATAACATCGCCAGTAATGACTGGGACAAATAAAACTTTTTCCCTGGCACTTGCCTCTAATAGTAAAGCCAACACGCTGTAACTAGACGAACTACTATTTGACCCAAAGCCATAGCAACATGAAGAAACTGAAGAACATGAACACCACAATACACGAAAACAGCACACACTCTGGAACTTATCTTCTGATCTAAGATGGCTGAAAAGTGAGGAAAAGATGTTTGGCAAAGGATGTATTGATGTACACCCCACACACACACACACACACACAAAACACCCCACACACACACACACACACACACGCACAGAATAGTGCATACTATTCTAGCACTAGACCATTAGAATGGGGCTTCCACAGGGATCAGTATTATCTCCGATTTTATTCATATTTTAACTGCAGATAAACAAAAGGATTATCAAAGATGTAATTATTAGCACAATTCGCTGATGACTTATGTTTGTGGATGAAGGTCACTATGAAAAGAAAGACTCCATTAAGATCTTTCAATTACATAAAATAAAATATCAACATGAACTAAACAAAATCAACGACTTTTTACATTGAAATGGACTTTCACTTTCACAGAAAAAAACGATTAATGCTTTTTAATCTGGATACGACCCTGAGAAAACTTCCTCAATTTACTCTGAAGGGTCATTTCTACAATACGCTAGTTCTGTAAAATTTCTTAGGCTTTTATCTAACTCCAAAGCTTTCATGGAATCTACATATGAATACATTTTGATAAAGCGAGGAAAAGTTTTAACTTTTTAAAAATCATAAGCAAACAAAAGTGGGGACAAGACAAAGATAGCTTAACATTACTATCTTCTGCGCTTGTGCGGTCAAGATTAATTTATGCCCAAGAAGTATTCTTAGCGCCCCACACATTTACTTATAAATTACAAAGTATAGACTGCAAATCGTATAAACTGGCACTTGGAGTTCTATACATGCATGTAACTTGGGAACATTACATGAATAGGAGTTTTGCCTCTCAATGAGTTTCGAAAAAGCGTCTGCATCTAAATTTGTCTTAAAGAACTCTTCACAAAATACTTTTTGTGCTAAAGAAGTATCATTAAATTCAGAAACAACTTTGCAAAAAGAGCTAGAAGCATAAAATCAACTTTATCCATTCAGACATATACTTCTACTCTCATTGAAAGAATCAAACATAATCAAACTAAAATAGCTTCGAGCCCCTTCTATGGACCCATTCCCAAATGGAACAAATAAAAGCTAAATTTGATACAAAATTACACGTACTAAGTAAAACGATTCTCCAAACCTTCTTAAAAGCGATGTAAATTGTCATTGGAAAATGTGTATAAAGATCACTTGAAATTTTTTACGGATGGTTCAGTACTAGATGATCGTAACACTGGCGCAGCTTTTACATACCAACCTTAAAGTGGAGAAATTGTATCATCTTGGGAAATACTTGTCGATTTTTACAGCAGCAACTAGTAGCAATTCTAATGTCTCTAAAGTATATTCTAAATTCTTCCACTAAAAATTGTCAACTTCTACTTTGTAGTGATTCTAGATCAGCGCTTTCTGCTTTACATCTCCAAATTCAAAGATTCGTAATGAGATAACAACGGAAATAAATTACGTAACGCATCTTCTATCAATGAAGAGAGTCAAAATTACTTTTTGTTGGGTGCCCTCTCACTGCGGCATTTCATCCAATGAGAGAGTTGACCAAGCTGCTCGAAGAGCAGCTCGCAACATTGAAGGCACAACTTCATTCAGTATAGATTTGGATTTGTCAGAATGTTATGCACTGATAAATAAAGCATCAAACGACAGATTTAAACATTTATTAAAAAACACAGATTGTCTATATATAAAATGTGTGTTAAACCAAGCCCTGTTATTAACCCCAAAACACAATTAAGAAAAATCCAAACTCCATTTCTAGAGATGTAGAAAGCTTAATTCATCGCATTCGATTAAATTCACCTCGAACTAAATACTGCCAAAATGTCTCATGTATGTGTGGGGAACCTCTCAGTGTAAGTCATCTGTTATTGAACTGTGCAAGAACAAAACAGTAGTGCAAAGGAAGGTGCTGAAATTTTATCTGATGGATCGACTTCACTGAACTTGCCTTACAGTTAAATAACTGTTTTTTCATGTGTTTAATTTGTAAACATTTATTACAAAGCCCAGTTGGAATATTCCTTTGAATATAACTTTATTCCCCCCCCCCCCCCCAACTCATTTTGAACAAACATATGCTCATCTTAATCAATTCAATCATTTGTATGATGCCGCTTACAAATAAGATACAACATAAGATTGTAATATATACACTCTTTAACTCCTCAACTACACGCTTAATTGAAGTGTCCAAAACTGGACAAATATGACCACGTCAACACTGGAAAATGTGCTGAAAAGAAGACATCATTCAAAGGACTGCTTCCAACTTCATCAGATACACCTCTAGTGCAGAGACACTATTGAAGAACAGAAAACTAGTTCCACTGGACATGGTGAAATTACTGTAATTCTTTGAAAAACTGTGGCACACTGAAAACCGTATCATAACTTACTCTTAACACACTCACACACACACACACACACACACACACCACACACACACACCACACACACACACACACATATATATACACACACCCACACACACGCACATACATACATTTTCACACACACACGCGCCCCCGCGCGCGCAAGCACAAACACACACGCCACACACACACACAACACACACACCACACACACACACACACACACTCACAAATGGTTGCACACACCCATACCTCTTTCATCATACACTCTTATCACTACAAACTGTCTGAAATCACTTCATGTGGTAAGACGTTATTAAACGGAAGAACAACACAACACGCACTCACACATACACACTTGCACACACACACTTGCACGCACGCACGCATGCACGCACGCACACACACACACACACCACACTTTTGCATGCACGCACACACACACACACACACACACACACACACACACACACACACACACACACACACACGAACACACACTGCTCTATGCTTACACTTCAGCACCAGACTGTACACTGTCTTGTAACGAGGAGCTGAGAGTTAGAAACAGACCACGGATGTTGGTCAGCGCCTCTTCTTGGGGAGGGAAAGAGTACACTATGTCTTCCTGCACATGAGACAACAGTGCCAAATGAGATCAATTCCCAGCGTCTTATTAATATTCTCTGTGACACATTTAACACAGGTCACAAAGATATCAACAACTTTGATGTCAGGAAATATAACAGACAGTATAAACTTTATGAATACATTGTGACGCAGAACACATGCCCGTAACTGAAAAGGAATGTCAACAGAATTTGAAATAAAATTCAACATATGAAGGACAGTGAAACTTCCATTAAAGATGTTTGCAGTAGGAGTTTTTACTAGCATGTAAATCTGGAAAGAAAAAGAAAGACGTTCCAGTAAATTACAAGTCCTTTTTTTTTTTTCTAAATGTAAACGGAGGAGGCAGTTTTATCTCAGAAGGTTTCTATCAACAGGTTTCACTGTATCTGTCCAATGAAATGAAAAACAGCCAATGACTGAAGTCATGAAGGACTTCTTTCTTTTCACAAACCAAGTGAATTCCCCCTTCAATTGCAAAAAATGTCTATGACCAGAAGAGACATCTGGAAGCAATCTTAACCTTTACCAGTAAATGAATCATCATGAAACTTCCGTAAGTGGTGTCAGTAAAAAAAAAATAAAAAAAAGCAAGTAAAACATGACCTAATTCTTGTCAGCATTGTTTTCCAGTTAGCTCAGCATGAGTAATCTTCCATATATTGTGCAGACTGAAGTTTTGCATGTCTGAAGAATGACTGATAGCTTATACAGCTTTGATCTGAGTTACTGCAATGTAAAAAAAAAGAAAGGAGAAAAGATAGCCCACTACAAATTATTATTACTGGCTGTCATACTAAACCTGGTGCTGCAAACAGCAAATAGTTAAATTCTTTCCAGACCCTTGTATATTATGTGCCACTCTTCTTCACAGAAATAAGCTCACCGCGAACATCAAATTAGCTACAAGAGTAAGTGTTCATCCCTCTCCTTGCAAGAACATCAGTTCTTTTCCCTTATTCCATCACTCTCCCTCCTCCCAATATTCTTTTTGTCGGAAGAACAGAGAAAGAGTTATGGGATGGAGAACAGCGAGGCAGAAGTGGTCTGCAAGCTTGTGCTGTCAGTGGCACAACTCCCATGGTAAAGCCCATGTCACTCACTTGCACTCCTCAACAAAGGAACATCCAAGGTCCTGTTTTGTTCCAGTCCCAACCTTCTACACTTCTCTCAATCACCTCTTTCACAGGCCATCACACCCAACCAGTGCCACCCCACCCTACTCACATTGGGAGCTTCCTCTCCAGTGCCACTGCTGCACAGTGTCAGGTACAAGGCGATGCAGCTGTACTGCAGAAGCTGCTGCTGCAGGTTAAAGATGTCTCTGCCAGTCACCAGCAGACACAGGTTGTGGTAGGCCGGCAAGCGACTGGACCCATTGGACACAACGCTGCCCTGACTGCAGGAGGTTGGCCCAACAATCTTGGGCACTTGCAAGGTCAGCCTCACCTGTTAAGTACAGGCATCATAATTAACAGGGTTTTACAGACAAGGGGTTTCACATTGTTGGGCACACCTCCAATTAAAAAAAAGAAGAAAAGAAAAAAAACACACAAAAGACACAGCACAATACATGGTGCACATGAAAATGATAAACAAAAGCCTAAAAAGATCAAAATTTAAAGGAAAAAAGTGAACTTTTGTCCCTGAGAAACCTGATAAATTGCTCACAAACATAAGCTTACATGACTGCATTCATCCATACATACACGAGGTGCTAGCCCCCTTTATCATTTCAGAGAACAATACGGTAAATCTGTCAGCAGGGGGGGGTGGGGATCCTCAAAACCTTTAAGAGCTGGGATGTGGGAAGCAAAACCCTACTAAATTGTTCTATTCTCAGGAGCATGTCAAGATTTGCCTATGGCATGCATCAGCTTCTCCATCAGTCTACAGAGAGACTCTTCTGACGTTTATTTGGCTGCCAGTCCATCTATCCCCCCCCCCCCCTCCCAGCAGTCAGGAGTCTGTCACTCATCTAATACATATATACATAACCTTCTCTTGGTCAATCACCATCAGACTGAGTCAGGGTATACATCTGTTCTTTATGTGCCCCATCCTCTTGTCACAACTGGAACCTTACCAGTTTTGTTATTTTTACTTTGCAAGTAACCAATCAGAAACAAAATGTACATTTAAAAATGTTATCTGTATGCAAGTATGTGTCTTCAGTGTGCAGAGGGGCAACACAGATTTTTCAAGAGTTTCAAATGGAAGAACTGCACACATGGTCAATCTACGGCCCCCCATGATTTCCCTTGGATTGGTGGAGTTCACGGCTGCATTGACAAATACTAAAAAAAATGCTGCATGGTGACTTCAGCACATCAAAGGGTTTGGGCTGACACCTAAGTTAATACTGCCATACAATGTCATGGAGTTAAACCAACCGACATTGAGAGTGACGTTGCTCAAGAGTGCCATAAATTAAACAGCAGAAAACCATGGGCATTAGGATAGGAGATATTTGGATGGGGTGGTCAGGAAACAAAGAGAGAACAGGACAAAAAAAGAAGAAAAAAAAAAAGAAACAAAGACCACAAAAAAAGAGCTATAACTCTGGATCTGGAAATGAAGTCAAACTTCCTGAAATAAAGTACAAAGGCAATCAAAACATACTTTGTTTATTCACTTCCATTCAAACCACAGAAAAGCTTTCAACAGATTTTATGAAACAATTTCATCGATTGCAGTCTGTTCAGATGTTTGTGGATTCAAACGGTTAATGTAATGACGGCCTGCAAAAATGCAACCATCATTCAATAAGCCTCGGTGACAAAGACTTGACACTTACAAATTACATGCCTATACATGTGTCTAACACTGTGCCAAAACTATAAACACACAGACACAGAAACACAGACATACAAACACACAAAAACACACAGAGTATCAGCATGTGTGTGTGTGTGTGCATGCGTGCGCGCGCATGTGTGTGGTGTGTTTAAATCGTATGTATCGAGGGATGCCTGGTCTTAAATAATCATATTTATTATTTCAATCTTATTAAACTGAATATATTTAGATAGATTATGTTGCTTGCTTTTAATGATGATGATGCTCACTTTTGAAATTTTAGGTTCCATGTTTTAAAGAGAGTGGATGTGTACTGTAGCTGCGCATGCACATGTATTTGTACGTGTGTGTGTGTGCGTGTGTGTTTTGAGATGTGTGTGTGTGTGGGGTGGGGGGGGGAGAGTGTTTGTGCTTGCATGAAGATATTTTACTGATGCGATTGATTTACTATGGATTCTTACACAGGCATTTTACGCCTTGTGTGTGTGTGTGTGTGTGTGTGTTGTGTGTGTGTGTGTGTGTGTGTGTGTGTGTGTGTGTGCGTGTGTGTGCGTGTTGTCCTGGTATATGGCTGCTGTGCTGTCGAAAATGAATTTTCCATCTCTTGGACAAACAAAATTGTTATCCTTATCCTTAGAAACACATCAAACATACCTCTCTCTTGATGCTGTGAACTACGCTGTTCAAATTGGACCAGGTGACTTCTTGGCCATTCAGGTACAGCAGCATATCTCCTGTGAACCAGTCATGGGGCAAATTCTAACTTTTACTCTTCTTTTTAAAGATTAGCTCAAGAGCTGAACGTATAATATCAATATTTCTTGTACAGTGGAACCCCGTTGCGGACCACCCCGATGAGGGGACCACCCCGCTGAAGGGACCGCTTTTTTTTGCGACCGAATTTTTTCCCTCTTTATCTCTGTTACTAAAACCCCGGTAACAGGACCACCCCGGTCCTCGGACCGCGGACCACCCAAAACGGGACCAAATGTCAGATTTAACCTCGGTAAGAGGACCACCATTAGAAAAAATCGGAGTGATTCACTTTGTCATTGTGCGTTCTCTGCATTGTCCACTCCCACATGTACTTGATAATGACACACACACACACACACACACACACACATACAGTACATGTACACACAAGTTGGCAAGAGGACCACTTGATGATGATCGGAAGTTCACACTTCACTCACTGCTCAACTTTTCCACTTGATAATGATCGGGAAGTTCACACTTCACTCACTTGCTCAACTTTTGACTTTTCTCGTGTAACGTTCACTCTCACCTCTCACGATTCCTTTGCTAACACCATTCATCACTGCTCAATGCAAGGAACCAGTTGGCGTCAGAATGGCTACACCAAGTAAGAAACAAAAGGAGTTGAGCCTGAAGGAAAAAGTGGAGCTGATACAACAAAGCAATGGGAAATCACAAGAGCATTGGCTAAAAGTATGGCATTGGAAAAAGTCAAGTCCAGCGGATTTTAAAGAGAAGGCAGAACTGATGACCGCATATGAAGAAAACGCACCTTCTGATAGAAAACGATCAGACACTCCACGAGCCAGCATCATGAAAATATCGAAACTCTCTGCTACCGGTGGTTCCAACGCATTCGAGCCCAACTTACCCGTGTCCGGACCTTTGCTGCAAGAAAAGCTAGAGGTGTTTCGCGGAGGGTCTGGGGATATCTTCCGACCGTTTTAAAGCATCAAATGGATGGCTTGATCGATTCAAGAACCGCCACAACATAAATGCCGGTGTGATCTGTGGAGAAAGCGGCACGGTCGAAGAAACAACAGTCACAGACTGGCATACCAAGCTGCCTGAACTTCTCTCTGGGTACGATCCAAAGGACGTTTACAACATGGATGAGAGTGGTTTGTTCTTTCGCGCCCTGCCAAATAAGACGTTAAAGACTAGAGGACAAGAGTGCAAAGGGGGTAAGAAATCAAAAGACCGACTCCCCGCGTCATTTTGTGTGAACATGACGGAGAGTTTGAAAAAACGCTGATCATCGGAAAGTGTGGCGCGACCACGATGCTTCAAAGAATGGATGTAGCGTCACTGCCAGTCACATGGGAACACAACAAGAAAGCATGGATGAACACAGAATTGTTCACTCGCTGGATCCAGTCATTTGATCGCAGAATGAAGAACCAGCGCCGCAACGTCATTCTCCTTGTGGACAACGCTCCTAGTCATCCCAAAGAGTTGGCTCTGACAAATGTGAAACTGGTTTTTCTTCCGGCGAATACAACTTCACGGTTACAGCCACTTGATCAAGGCATCATCAAAACCGTCAAGGCCAATTACCGAAAACGTTTTTTGCAGACACTCCTGCGAAGATGGATGCCGGCGACGACATTACCAACGTAGCCAAGTGCGTGTCTGTACTGGATGCCATCAACTGGATTTACCATGCAGTGAAAGAGGTCAGCCTTCTACTGTGAAACGCTGCTTTGAGAGATCAGGGATCACAGAAGCAGTTCTGGGTGTTGACCCGGGAGATGACCTTCCCTTGGCTGACTTAATAACAGCAGATCCGGATGACGAGACACCTCTCTTTGAGCTGGTGTTGAAGGTGCAAGAACGTCTAGAGCTGTCCGAAGGGAGCGTCGAGGATTACTTGTCATGTGACGCAGAAGTTGAGACTTGTGATGGAGACGTCAATGGACTTGAACGCCATGTTCTTGATGACTTTCTGAAGAGCAGCTGGACCATCCAGAAAAGGAAGACGAGGAAGGCGAAGAAGACAAGGAGGATGAGGAAGGCGAAGAAGATAAGAACGTTACAAATGACACATGCATCAAAAACGTCCACCAAGCTCTTCACCAACTGGAACAGCTCAAGTCCTTCATCGTGGGAAAGGGTGCTCCCCATCTTCTCACGGCCGTGTACGATCTGCAGAAGGGAGCTGTGTGAACTGGGTGTTGATCGTCAAAGCAAGCTGAACTTACTTCGTTTTTCCAAAGACAGTGATGTTCACAGTCACCGTTTGAGGTTTGTTATGTGAGAATGTGAGAATTATTCTGATACTGTACTTCGGTAAGCGGACCACCCCGTAGAGGACCACTTTTTTTGCAACCAGGGTGGTCCCCTAACCGGGGTGGCCCTGTACATCAATGTGTGTTGGTTTAAACAATTACTCTACTTCTATAATAATCATTATGCCTCTTTTTTCACTTGTGACAATGAATGAGAAAAAATTCTAGCACTTGCTTCATACTGTTTGCACTGCCATTACTATGATACTGAATTATTTATGGCATTTTCATCAGATGAGTTTACACTTAAAGCGCTTTGATGCAATATTAGAGAACATAAACACCCCAAAGACCATGATCATACCTAATTTTCAAACACTTTATATACAATGACTACTAAGGAAGGGACCTTGGTTTCCCTCCTCAAAGACAATCACTGCTCTATACAAGTCAAAGACATTATTCATAATTCAATAGACACTCACAGTCACACATGCATGCATTTTTTCGTGCCCATTTTCCCAATGCATGCCTGATATGCACAAGCTGATCTTTTTCCCCTCTTTTCCTAAAGTTTAATCAATCACATATGAATATATTCATACAATGTACACATTTAGTAATTGCAGTCTTTTTTTTTCATTTTACAAAAAAGTTGTTCTAAAACATTGAGACTTGATACTTCAACAGCTTGTTTCACAATGTCATAGATGATCATCATACAGACCTCTGTGAACAACTCCAACTTGTCGGCAGGAGAACCCGAGAACCACCCCTTGCACCACCAGTTTGCGCACCTTGCTCTCCCCTTGTGATTCACGCTTTTCCCCGCCCGCTGAAGCAGCCGTCCGCTGCCTGTAGCGACACAGAGCTATGCCCAGCAACAGCTCAAAGAGTTCAGCACCACTGGCCAGCTTGCTGGCAGATTCTGTGTGTTTGGAAAAGTCTGGCACAAGAACAAACGTCCTTGAGATGGGGGCCATTTTTCTGTCGTTGACTAGCACCGGTGGTGGTCCTGGCCAGCAACCCTGCCGTTGACTCTCTGCTTTGTCGGCAGTCTGTGACAGCACATTCTGGAACGGCTGTTCTGCTGAGGCAGGATGATCCAATTCACCATTATTAGCAGATTTGATTTTCCTGATCTGCTCTGCTCTCTTCACTTCTCCATTCTTGGTATGGTCTTGTTTCTTATGCAGCGCGCCTGTGCAGCTGCTTGCTTTTCTTGCGTAGTTCGGCACGTGAGCGAAGCCTTTCCTCCTCATCTTCCTCGCTGGCGCTGCCACGGAGGAGTCTGGACGGCACCACAGCACTGTCACTGTGACGCCCCTCATTCGTGTCGACTGAGGGCGGTGACTGTTGTGGGTACAGAGCATGGCAGGGACAGGGGTGGTGTCTGGGGTGGCAGAGAGTTGCTTCTGGCTCGTGTCTTGCCGTCCACGTCAATGTAGAACAGATCACCTTGGTCGTGCCGCACATGTTCACACCACTTGGATTCAATTTACTGTAGAAATAAGAAGAAAGTATACACCCATTTACACATTTGAACAAACAAAAATAATACAGCCTTAAAAAAATCTGTCACATTAGAATTAAACACCAATAATGATATAAAAAAAAAACAAAAAAAAACAAACAAACAAAAAACCCCAGCATTTTCAAGTCTTTTCTGTTGTACTTAAGTTCATATCTGTAACCTCACAAACTGTGCACACTAATATAAAAACTAAACACTGCTGCTGTATGGAGGAAATACACACACGCACGCACGCACGCACGGACGCACGCATGCACGTACACACACACACACACACACACACACACACAATGCGCGCACGCTGGATTTGTACCTTCTTTTTTTTTTAAATAGGATTCTTTTCTTTCAAACTCAAATAAAAAAAACCCTAATAATTCAGCCTAATTTTTTTTTCCTTCAAAGTATACATCAAAAATGAAATCAGTGCTTTTCTGTAGAATCTTCTACTAAGAGTACATGACAGCATGCATACTCATCAGTCTCAAAGTGTACTCACTACAGGTGGAACTTGAAACAAGAACAAAAACAGTATTACTGATGTCTTCAAACGAAGGAACAAATGAATTACAAAGTAACCACAGTGAATTTCAACCCATTGGGTCTTCTTCAGGCAGGACAAATTAACATTCAAAACAATGAAAACAACGACGAACATTCACCTTGATCTCTTCGATCTGGGTGAAAAATTTGGTCTTGGATCCAAAACCAAATTCTGGAACCACATCGAAGGACTTTGGTGACCAAGGTGTGGTCACCTGGCATCAGTGTTTGGATCCTTATCCTTCAGACTGCCGGTGAGTGACCACAATGACCGGTCATTAACATCAGTGTTTGGATCCTTATCCTTCAGACTGCCCGTGAGTGACCACAATGACTGGTCATTAACATCAGTGTTTGGATCCTTATTCTTCAGACTGCCAGTGAATGACCACAATGACCGGTCATAAACATCAGTAAATACAAAGACAAAATGCCTTTTAATCAAACTACTTGCACAGCCAGATTTTTCAATAAAAGGGTTTAAAAAAATTCCTATCTAGATTTGCAGATTTTTTTTTCATGGAATAATTTGCTTTATAAAAGTGATCCAACTTTCAGGAGTTTGTCTAGCTCTCTTGGGAATAAATTTGGTTATTTAGTTCAAGATGCATTCAAAACGAACTTGGTAAACACTTAAGTGTTCTATTCTACTATTCTAAGTGTTGTTCCAATACTTACATTTGTAAACCTCAATGCTAAAATTCCAGAGTTGTCATGATGCATGACACTGTGACAATGACACTACACACAGAGACATAGGTCTATTGTGGTGATCTTGAGAATAGTTCATCAAACATTTTACTTTTGAAGACTTTTTCCTGGCTGGTTCAGCATACTTTAAGAAACAGATTTTGATCAAGACTAATTCTGAAGATCAACAGTCTTATATAATCTATATATATCAGACTAGACTTGACCTATTACTGGCATGCATGACCAGGGACTTGGCTGCAACCATGGAAGTGTATGCACTGTAAGATGTATTTGTGTGGCAATACATACAACTTGCATCAAACACTAATTTTTCTGTGCACTGTTATTTGTGGCTGATTCAATTGGTGCTTAATCTGACTGTGTGTGTGTGTGTGTGTAGACACGAAAATGAATATATTAAATATATATATATATATATATATATATATATATATATTATTATAGGCCTTGTGTGTGTGTGTGTGTGTGTGTGTGTGTGTGTGTGTGTGTGTGTGTGTGTGTGTAATTGTGTGTGTGTGTGTGTGTGTGTGTGTGTGTGTGTGTGTGAGTGTGTGTGTGTGAGTGAGTGACTGTCAACATATCATTTTTGTTTATTAAAACAACTAAATATTTCTCTAGAAAACAATATTGCTGTCAAATCAGCCTCATAACTTTGTCTCTTTCTCATCTGAACTTTGTGTATTTGTTACCACATGATTTTGAAAAGACACACATTGATTAATGAAATTGTAATGTTAAAAAACCTGTTCATGTCCTATGGGTTCTGTCCTACAGTCAACATAAACACAAGCTTTTCTTCTGACATGTGACACCCTGGAATTTACGCAGTTGTTTAAAGCGAATCGAAGGAATCTTGATGACTGACAGCAGCAAATTTAGGGCTAAATTCTACTAGGTCAGAGGCATAAATTCATTTTAAGTTTGTTGAAATTGAGAGAAGGCAATAAACTAACGGAAAGAAGCACAACTTAACGAACATCTTAAACTGAGCTTATTAACAATGATTAAAAAAAAAGAACAACTTAAAACTCAAGAACCCTCGGACATACTGAATCTTTTCAAAGTTTTTTCCTGTTTGGGTTTCCAGACGACGAGCAGACGGCACGCTGACCCCTGAGGGAGTTGGCGGTCTGCTCCTCACTCTCAGACTCCCATCCTTATCTCTGTAGACTTCTTGCTCTTTGACCGGATCATAGAAAGGTCCAAACGACGGAAAGTAGGACATTTCCGTCTAATAATGCTGCCCAAAGACAACATTATATTCGAAAGAGGCAACCATATCCTCCATCTTGTTTTCATCCGGGCTCTTCACACCTTTCAAACCTCCGTGAAGAAAACGCTATTGACAGGGGAGTTCATTCGGTCGATTGAACTGCACCCAGTGATCGATTCCGTCTCTTGCCTCTTTCTCTCTGTGAAACCAGCTGAAGTCGACACTGGTTCAGAGACTTCCCATTCCTTTGATTTTCCGTTTGTTTGCCTTAAACACTTGTGTTCTTTCAAGCAGCGCACATAGCACAATGTTTCCTTAGTGCAGCTTGCTTTACCGTGCTTTGAGCACTGAAGTTTTGGAGTTGTACGCGAATTGTTTAACGTTTCTCCCACTAACCTGCAAGTGATTTAGACGAGTGAAATGAGAAAGTGACTGAATACTCACTCTCTCTCTCTTCTCTCTCTCTCTCTCTCTCTCTCTCTGTGTGTGGTGGTGTGTGTTGTGTGTGTGTGTGTGTGTTTAATTCCATCTGCGCGCCGATGTCAATGGAGGAACAACTCCTCAACATGTTCAGTAATTGTGGAGATCACGCACGCGCGTGCTTTGCGTTCGTGCGTGCGTGCGTGCGTGCGTGCGTGCGTGCGTGCGTGTGTGTGTGGGGTGTGTGTGGGGTGGTGTGTGTGTGTGTGTGTGTGTGTGTGTGTTTGTTGTTGTTGTTCTTAAATTTTAACGTCTTTTCACTAGATGTGATATTAGACAAGGTGGGTGTGTGTGTGTGTGTGTGTGTGTGTGTGTTGTGTGTGGGGTGTGTGTGTGTGTGAGTGTGTGTGGGTGTGTGTGTGTGGTGTGTGTGTGTGTGTGTGTGTGTGGGGGTGCTTTGTGTGTGTCTGTGTGTGTGTGTGTTTGAGTGTGTCGTGCAGCGTGGTACGTGTGTGCGTGCAGGTGCGTACGTGAGTGCGCGCCCGCGTGCGTGCGGGGTGCGGGGTGTGCGTGTATGTGTGATGAGGAGAAACTCTAAGTAAGAATTAAACTTTTAAAAAAAAAAAAAAAAAAAAAAAAAAAAAAAAAACCCCAAAAGTAAAACAAAACAACTGTACAAAATAAGATCATGAACAGCAATTACAGGATTGAGCCAACGGGCTTAACATAAGAATTCGTACAAAATTTAAGAGAGATATGGTACCTGAAAATGCACTTTGAAGCATCCTTTCTAAATTCTGACAATCGGAATCAAGTAGGGCAAAAGTATAGAACGTGGGGTTGTTGTACAATTTATAAAAGGGCGCCGCAAGCACATCGAATATTCTTGACATATTTTGTTCTGAATGCATTTATTTTTAACCGAAATAATAAGGAGACAAGTTGTTTACAGTGCTTGGATATAATCCTATGTTTGTATTACAGTTTACTGGATTTACTGAGGAAGCCCTTTTTAAAAGATTACTTGCTCGAGAGCTCGTACAACAAAGTATAGAAGTGTCGGGTTTGTGTATTCGGGGGGGAAAACACTATCTTTGTAGTATTCCTCAAATTTTTCAAAAGAGCTCTTTGTAAGAGAAAATTTATCCTTCATGTAAGCTCAAGGGAATATGAATAGTGCCGTATTGTCAGAATTGTTTGCACCTGCTCGAGCAATCCTGTCAGCCCACTCATTTCCGGATATGAAGCAATGAGAAGGAAACCCAACAAAAATTAACTATTATACCTCTTGACAAAAGGTTGGAATAAGTATTTTAATTTCTGATATGATTTCAGCACGGTTTTTTGAATTTGTAGATTTAAAGCTTGAAGAGCTGACTTAGAATCTACACAGAAGAGAATGCCATAACAGCAATGATAAATCATTTATGTACTCTACGGCCATTAATATGGCTATAAGTTCGGCTGTAAAATAGACAGATTTGCCCAAGTGAAAGGACTTCTCAATTTTTAAAAAGGAATGACAAAGCCACAACCAGCTTATTGTTTAATAGAGACCCATCGGTATAGACTTTTTACGAAGTTACGATAACAATCACTGATATGTAAATTTGCATTCGCAAGCTAGAATATTAATGTTATCAGTTTTGATATAGTAGTATAGTTATAATAAAATTTTTGGTTTGAGAGCTCCCGTTTGGAAGGGGACTTACGGAAAACGCACAGCAAGCTTTTTATGATTGATACCTGAATTTGTCAACAAGTGAGAAATATGTGAGTATCGTTTTAGTGGCTCGAATGTTTTAGCAGTTTAGGAAAGTCTCATCAGACCTCATATCCAGTTCCGTTTGGTTAGCACTTTGAATAGTTGAGCAGCGAAGAATGTACTTAGCGCAGGCTAGTTCACGATGGTCATCAAGAGTTAAGACACCAGCTTCATGGTATGTTCCTAAGCTGAAGCTTTGAAATGGAACACCAAGGGCTAATCTGAATGCCCTTAGAGTCTATACATTGAAGCTTTTTTAATAAGTACTTAGGAGCACAAAAAAAGGGACCTCTTGTGCATATGACCAATTTGGATCTAACTAAAGCCGAAGAAAGATGTATTAAACTTTTTGTTTCCTGCCCCAACTTTGTTTGCTTATAACTTTGAGCAGTTTAAAGAGATTTTCTCGCTTGATTTATTAGTGTTCCAAGTGAAAATTCCAAGAAAGATTTGACATAAGATGCACACCAAGGAATTTTTTAATCTCAGAAGTGTAGCTCAATGTGGTTTATGTACTTTGAAGTTAGGAGTATTGTGAGCAGCCCCACCTGCATCAAATAACATTATACGGGATTTTTCAGCCGACAGACATAAGCCATTATCAGACATGAAGTTCGCAATGTTGTCTAACTCTTTTTGATATATTCTTCTAATGTAATTAACGATCTTTTGATGTGTTCTTTTTCAATGTGGCGTTCAACCATAAGCAGATGTCATCCGCATATTGAATCAATTTAAAAAGTTTTTTGAAATGTATTTAGGTAAATCATTAGTTAAAATAATTAAAGAGAAGAGGGGCGATCACAGACCCTTGAGGGATACCCATATCTAGTAATCTTTTGGATGAATACGAATGACCTATTCTTGTCTGAATACTTTTGTTGGTCAGGAATGATTTTAACAAATTTTAAATATGAACCAGAGAGACCAAATAGTTTTTAATTTATATAAAACCCTTTATCATGCCAAACTTGATCAAATGCCCTGTGATATCGAAAAATGTGGCGAGAACTTTTTGGGTCTTCTAGCAAACTGGTGTTTAATTTGCGTAGTGAGCTTTACAAATGATCAATCGTAGACCTGCCCTTTCTAAAACCGGCCTGGTTTGCGGGGAAAAATGCCAGTTTTTTCACAATAGTATGTCAATCTGTTTAGAACAATTATCTCCATTAGTTTCGACATGAGATGTAAGAGCTATAGGTCGATAGCATTTGTGTTTGTATTGATTTTCCATTCTTTAAAATGGGAACATAATTGGGTCTCTCCATAGGAAGGTATGTTCCCTTCAATCCACCCATTTTTTAATAATTTCATGTAGAAATAAACAAATTTTGTGGTATATGTTTTAACTTTTCATTAGAAATGGCACCCTAAACCAAAACGTTTTCTTTTTAAAACAATGAAGAAATAGCAGAGTGTAATTCCTGAGAAGAATATCAGCTTTTAAAATAATGATTTTTTTCGTCAGGATCAGCGTACATTTCTTTGTTAGATTGGTTTTCTCTCATAGTTTGCATTTGTCTGATAAACTACGAAGGAGCTTTTTTTTGGAAAACATGTCAGCAAATGATTCGCTTTTTGGTATGCCGAAGGAAATTTTTTAGCACCTATTATGATTGGATAGCAGGTAAATGGATTCCGTTTTCTTTTTCATGGATCTTTTTCCAAATTTTATTGATATCTTTATGTTCACTTTTTCTTAAAACAAAATGAGGACCAGTACTCGCGTTTAGGCTTTTTAAATTACTTTATTCCTTTGATTCTTGGCAGTTCTAACTGGTATGCTCCCTTTAACCTTTTTACTTTTGCGTACAGTTTAAACGTGCTTTATTTTTATCAACAGCGTTTCTGCAAGATTCGTCCACCACACTTTACCCGTGTGTTTGGGAGATTTTGATTGACTAAGAATCGGAATTGCCTCACCAGCTGCATGCAGTAGTGAAGATAGTAAAATGACTGTACATAGAATTTTTATCAGATTTATCAAAAGAATTGCCCTCTATGAAGATAGCACAGATTGAAATTTGGCCCAGTCAGCTCGCTTGTAATCAAACTTTGGGATTTTATCCTTACTGTCATCTTGGCTCCCCTACAAATCCTCTCAGAGAAATAACTAATGGGGAAAATGATCACTCCCTAAAGTGTTATCATACGTTTGCCATGTACAGCTCCGGACCTTGATGGCGAGATTAAAGACAAGTCAATTGCAGATGATCTGTGACTAGGAGTATCAGCAGTCTCTTGATACTTCCCTCATTTAACAGGACGAGTGGGGAGTCTGATTGTTCCCCCACTAAACGTTTGAGCTACTTTCGTGCAAGTTCTGTCCCAGAAAGGGGGATGTTCATTAAAGTCGCCTGCAATTAACCATTACTACTTTGAAAGTTTATATTAATGTAAGCCCGTCTGAATGCTATCAATGACTCCTTTTGGGAAGTACACAGAGACAATGTTTAAGACTAGAGAATTGTCAAAGTGAACGGAAGCTGCCAAGAATACAAGTTGAGGTGCCAGGGGGTATAGGTGACTGCAGGGGATGGTAAAATAACTGGTCATTTATATAAATGGCTGCAGAGACTTTCTCATTGTCACCAGTTTCTTGTACCCCAGGCGGGTAAAAGAAAAGATCCAGCCGTGGCAAGTCGTTTTTAGACACATTTAGTGATTGAAGAAAAAGGACCATGTAGGAGCTGGGTTCAAGATGTTGTTGAAGATTACCAAATTCTTGTTTTAAACGACCGGCAGTTCCATTGTAGTAAAATTAATGTCAGTCTTCTTTGCCATCAAATTTTACAATGGACATTCAAGGAGGCACAATTGCAAAATGAAGATGATTTAAATGAAAGTAAAAGACAATTCCCCACAATGAACTAATCAGGAACAGTAAAGCAAAAGAGAACACTTTTAAAAAAAGGCAAGGGCCCAGAAGAGAATAAGATGGTAATGTGGTAACGCACATACACAAAAAAAGGGGGGGGGGGGGGGGGGGGGGGGGGGGGGGGGGGGGGGGGGGGTTGGGGAAAAAAACTATGCGATGTAGCAGGCTAGAAAAAAAAACAAAATCAAAATGGGGAACCAGGCAAATATATATCACAAAAACGATCGTTTTATCATTTCAGTTTGCTAACATTATAGCACACTACTGACTTTCTTGACGGGGGAGTGTTGTTAAGTTTTATGAAGATCATTCACCAGTCTTGTAGAACATCATAGAAGTTCCGCCGGGGCCTGGTACAGGAGAAAAAGGTAGATGATGATATCTGTGTGACGAGAAACTGGGGGAGGGAGGTATCGTGTTCTCCATGAAAAACGGGGTAGACCGGGGTTCCGGATTGCTGCCGAGGGTTTCTTCCAGAAAAGCTGGTGAACGTGTCGCCCTAAGTTACCAGCAAATACACTGGCTCCTTTTTTGGTTCGGGTGGACCCGTCTTTCAGTGTCCTGGGCTGGCAAGGAGTTACATGCTGATGACGGACACTTTGGGAACTTTGAAAAAGTTCAGAGTTTATAACCGCGTTGAACATTTTGCGGGTTTAGTTTATCTGGGGTTAGAAACAGGAGCCACTTTACTGATCACAATGTTGGCGTGTGAATGCTCTTTAAGCGATGGTTTAAAAGGTGTGCGCAAAGAGTTTGCTAGAGGATGCAAGTCTTTTTGTTGAATATCATTGAGACCACAATGAATAACAATTGGGATCGACTTCTGTACCATTGACGACAAGGTTTGTCTCGGTGGGCAGTAAGGCCTTTGTAGTGGAAGATTTTTGGAAAACGGTTTTGAAACCATAAGATCGACCAAGTCGGGGGCACTTCACACCCTTCAAAACTGAATCATGAAGACGAGAACAGATGGGAGATCTTCATTAGCCTTGTTCACTTTCCTTTCCAAGTTGTGTCTTTTGTTTGTTCGATTCTGAGCAATCTGTGACGTAATGACGCTATCATTGGGATTGACGTCATGAGAAGTTTTTCTTCTGTGTTCTGGATCGTTCTTTTGGCTTTAGTTTTTTATCTTCTTCTTTTCTTTCCCCTTTGTGTTTAAACCGGGCGTTTTGCAGTCACCTGAGCGTAGGTAAGGTCTTGTTCGCGCTCTCTTTTACCATTTTCTGTTCTGGATTCGTCTGAACAAATTTAGAAAAAGTGGTTCAGAATTACATTTTATGGTTGTGAGCTGAGCAATCGTGTTGTTTTGCTCACGTACCGTATCTTCGAGGGATACTATTTTTTGCATAATGTTTCGATTACTTTTCCCCAAACTCACCGATTTCTTCTTTCACGTCCTTCATGCATAAAAAGTGAGGGAGTTGAGATTTGGAATTTCATCGGCGCTGTCCGTTCCAATGCCGGGAATGTCGGCTTTGTCTGTTGAACCCGGGTTTGCTCAGAAATTTTAAAAATTCGAAGGCCGTCTTTCTTGGTTGTGTCTTTCTTTCTTGACTTGCATTTTGTTCTGGGCACGAAAGAAGACCTCCCTGGCTCCTAGTTTTGGTCATTTCTGAGACAGAGCCTGCAGAAATGCTATAAGCTAGCAGACCCGACGTTTAGCTTCTGATCGCTGTCGCCTCTTGAAATGTCTGTGTGTGTGTGTGTGTGTGTTTAATTATCTGCGCGCCGATGTTAATGGAGGAACAAGTCCTCAACAATTTTCATGTAATTGTGGAGATACGCCTGTTCTTTAAAGTTTTAGTCTTAATCGCTAGTCATGCTTATTTTGTTAGTCACTTAGCGGGGCAACGACCGGGTGAAAAAAAAGCATGTGTTTGCTTTTCTTTTTACCCTTGGAATAAAGATCATCATCATCATCATCATCATCATCATCATCATCCCTCTCTCTCTCCTCTCCTCTCTCTCTCTCTTTTTCTCTCTCCTCTCCCCTCTCTCTCTCTCTCTCTCAGTTTTGTGTGTTCTTCTCTGTCTCTGTCTCAGTCTCTGCGATTTTCTGTTATCTCATACATGATAATTCTCTCTCTCTCTCTCTCTCTCTCTCTCTCTCTCTCTCCTCTCTCCCCCTCTTTTCTCTCAGTTTGTGTGTTCTCTCTGTCTCTGTCTCAGTCTCTTTCGATTTTCTGTTTTCTCATACATGATAATTCTCTCTCTCTCCCCTCTCTCTCTCTCTTCCTCCTCTCTCTCTCTCTCTCTCTCTCTCCCCTCTCTCTCTCTCAGTTTGTGTGTTCCTCTGTCTCTGTCTCATTCTCTGCGATTTCCTGTTTCGCATACATGTTTTATTCTCTCTCTCTCTCTTCTCCTTTTTCTCTCTCTCTCTCTCTCTCTTCTCTTCTCTCTCACTCTGAGCGCTCAAGTACGTGCTCTCTTTGTTCATCTCCCTTATCATGATTTTGTTTTCCATATATGATTTGATATGTATTTCGTCCTTTATATTTTGTCAGTTTTCTCCTGGTTGTATGTTGTTGGTTTTTTTTAACATGATTTTTTTCCATTAGTGTTTTTAGTTTTTACTCGTTCAATGATTTTCTTCAGTTCTCTCTCTCTCTCTCTCTCTCTCTCTCTCTCTCCTCTCTCTCTCTCTCTCTCCTCTTCTCTCTCTCTCTCTCCTCTCTTTCAAATTCCATGTCACTTTGCTAAACACCTACGTATTTTCATGCCTTATGAAAAATGATTATATGTTGTACCTTGCTCTCTCTCTCTCTCTCTCTCTCTCTCTTCTCTCCTCCTCTCCTCTCTCTCCTCTCCTCTTCGTGCGTGCGTGCGTGCGCGGTGCGCGTATATGTGTGTTCCAAATTTTGTACGCATTTTGCCATATTTATTTTATTGTCTGTTTTTATACACGCTAATTGTTGCATGATATAGCATTTTTCTATATGCTCCCCCAGCCCACCCCCACCCCCACTCCCCTTCATAATTATTCTTTTTTATTTTATTTCTATTATTATCACTTTTTTTCTCATTTCTCTTCTACTTTCATTTGATGTTCCATGATAACTGCATGACCGCTTTGTTTGTTTGCTTGTTTGCTTTCTTACATTATTTCAATTTCACTGCATGTTGTAGTCCCTACTCAGGGCGAGGACTGGATGTAAAAAAGCGCGTCAGTGCTTCTCTATTATCCTCGCAAATAAAGAATTTTGTCTTGTTTGTCTATCTGTTTGTCTGTCTCTCTCTCTCTCTGGCTCCCTCCTCTCTCTCCTCTCTCTCCTCTCTCCTCTCTTCTCTTTCTCTCTCTCTCTTTTTCTCTCTCTCTCTCTCTCTCTCTCTCCTCTCTCTCTCTCTCTCTCTCATTAAAGCGCTACTCCATTCGGACATGGAGTCCCACAAGGCTCAGTACTAGGCCCCCTCTTATTCTGTATCCTCATCAATGATTTACCAATGTCAACATCAGATGAAAAAGTCACGACAGATTTGTTTGTTGATGAATCGTCACACCAAACGAATGGTAGTGATCTGCAAACAATAGAAACTTCTCTTCAGGTCAATCTAAACGACGTGTCAGACTGGTGTCATTCAAACTAAATGGTCATACACCCAGCCAAAACCAAATCTATGATTATAGCTACCCGCCGAAAGCACCAGTTAACTCCTCTTTGCCTAAAACGTCAGTTGAATGGCACTTTATCGAACAGGTAGATGAGCATCGTGTTTGAGAGGTAACGATATATCAAGAACTAAAATGGCAATCTCATCTCAATTATGTATGCAAGGTAGTCTCAAAAACCCTTTTCCTCTTATCTCAATTAAAGCGCTACGTCAACGGTACTGTACTTAAACTTTTCTCCAATGCACGCATAATGTCACGTATCAATTACGCTTCAACAGTGTGGGACGGGAGTAATGATGTCCACAAAAAGGGCTGAATTCTCTCCATAGACGTGCAGCAAAACTACTCCATCCAGCTGCATCTCTAACAACAGACGAAAAACTAAAAGCGCTGAACATACTTCCTCTGAGTAAGAGATTGGAATTCAACAATATTTAAGGCCTCATTTATGTTTACAATCTTGACAGATACTATGCCTTGTTATACCAATGCCCCCCCCCCCCCCCCTTTTTTTTTTTTTTAAACAAGACTGAACAGCTTTTCTGGCTCGAAGAAATTCCTTCTACCCTACGCACGCATAGATCAATACAAACAATCCTAGCTTACTCTGGACTATATACCTGGAACTCACTTCCACCGCGTCTACAAAATACGAATACTTTAAAACTTTTCAAGAAACATTTTACATTAACATTTTATGTCTCAGTTGTTTGATTATTCGATAAAAATGATTTTCGTCCATTCGCAAAGTCATCTGTAAACCATACTTTGAACACACCGTCTAAGCATATAACCTACTCCGTTAAATCGCTCATCCCCACTCCCACTCTACCATCCC
>CM031601.1:12285857-12288357 GCA_018398815.1 Conus ventricosus
GGGGAGTTTTGCCGAAACCCAGGCACCAGCAGGTCCACCGCACCTGCCCACGGCCTTCAAAGGTGGAGACAACTCCGGAAGCGTTCTCCTTCAGTGCTACATGGCCCTGAATAGCCCTCCTCCTCCTCCTCCTCCTCTTCAGTCTGCTTCTTTCTTTCTTTCTTCTTTCTTTCTTTCTTTCTTTCTTTCTTTCTTTTTCTTCTTCTCCTTCTTCTTCTTCTTCTTTCTTCTTCTTCTTCTCTTTTCTTCTTCTTCTTTCTCTTCTTCTTCTCCTTCTTCTCTTCTTCTTCTTCTCCTTCTTCTTCTCTCCTTCTTCTTCTTCTTCTCCTTCTTCTTCTTCTCTTCTTCTTCTTCTTCTTCTTCTTCTTCTTCTTCGTAATGCAGAAGCCGAAGCGCGGGGAATGTTCTTGTCTGTTGTGTCAGTGTACGTAGACCTGGCAACAAATGTTGTGTGATCCAAAGTGCTGCTGGCAGTCTTAGAGCCCAGTGGTCAGTTGAGTCGCAATCGCCATCCCCCTCCCCCCCCCCCCCCCCCCCCATCGTCCCCTCCCCTATCTCCCTCCACGCCTCCCTCCCCGTCTTGAGAGAGCTCCTCTTCTTCGTCTGCAGGGCGTGTGTTCTCTGATGTCGGCACGGTCCTCTGGACTTCAAAGGTAGGGTGGTCACTGAGGCACTGAACTTATGAACTGACGGCACAGCGAAGACATGTGTCATTGTCAGCCCTTGTGTGTCTGTGTGTAGATCTGTCCAAAGGACCGACCCTTAAGTCAAGCCTTTGATCGAGCCGCGGACTTGCAGACACTGATGCTGCAGGGTTTGACTGGAAAGTACCCGTGGCATTGGATTTTTACCGTTTGAAACCCCAGTCTGTCTATCCAGCAGTAAAGGACCGAGTACTTAATTCAGTTCAGGACAACCCAAGGCGGTGGAAGGTGCGCGGTATGGACCTTGCGTTTCCGTAATGAAGTTGACAGGAAAACCTCACCTCGTTCACAGCACTGCCGTGATCAGGCTATGGCACGTCAACCGTTTATGTCTAACTATAACTCGTGTGAACACAGTTGAACGGAATGCCCGTATATTCACAACGTGAGTTTAACGTCTACAAGGGAATGTATTTGGAGATTTTTAAGTGCAAACAATGAAATCCAGAAGGGAAACCGTAAAATAAAAAATAAAACAAACAAACAAACAAACAAAAACGTCTGAAGACAGTTCTGCTGTCAGGGATGTCTTGATGCGCGCCGTGTTTGCATTCCTTGTTATGGATTTTTTTGTTTCCAGTTTGATTTCCCATCTTTCAAGCACCCCCAATGGCATTCACCCTCCCACTCCACTACCCCAACCCGCACCTTAGATCCGTCCCGTCTGAGGTGCAGCAGCAGTACTCGACAGCACACTGTCAACATCAGCACGCTGGGGGTCACCCACCACAGTATTCCTGCGGGCAGAACCGGGTATCGTGTTTAGTTTTATTCTCGGTCTCTCTGTCCGCAAAAAAACTTCGAAACAAGTTTGGATTGGACAGTCACTAAATTTTGACAGGGTGGATTGTAAGGTCAATATATACAACTGATCAAATCCCGAGGTATGTGGCTGCAAAACTGATGAAATGTATGGGGAGTTATTGCGAACTGGTGAAACAAACGCTGAACATTGAGGAGTCGGCAGTTGTTCTGGTACCACTGGCTCACTGCCGACCCACAGCATGCGGTAATCACAGCTCGTTGCTGGTCTCAACAAACAACACACGATTTTTTAACAGCTTTACAGAACAGGACGAAAGTTTCACTTTGTGGAGGGAAAGCGCAAAAAGTGCGCAGAATTTGCGTCTCTTTCTCGGACTGCCGTGTTCACTCTGTTCTGCAATTGCCGTCAACGTGCACACTGACGGAAGGAACGAAAGACCAACGCTATTATTTGATCTCCGCCTCAGACATGTTTACCGAGCGCTCATGTTGATAAGACTTGATCAAACAGATTCGCCCCCCCCCCCCCCCTTCCAAGCCCCCACCTCACCCCCACTCTGTTTCACCCACCCTTTCACCGCGACCCTCCCTCCCCTCCCCTGTTTCCTCCGCAGTCCTCCTTTCCTTCAGTTCCACTGTGTGGTTTCTATGATTTGGGAACGATTGTTTCACTGGTAGTCACAAATCACTAGGCCTCTTGTGCTCAACCTGTAATGAATGAAATGTAAACAGGGACACACAGATAGACTGAGCGGCTGTTGCTGGGTTTCATTCTATTCGTCAGGGGAAGAGGTTACATTTGTTACAGATTAATTCCGTGCATTTTTTTTTTGTTTTGTTTTTTGTTGTTTTCGTTTTTTTTTTGTTGTTGTTTTTTTCGTTTGTTTGGTTTGTTGTTGTTGTTGTTGTTGTTGTTGTTTTTTACAATTTCAAAGGGCTTTTTCTTGAATTAGACGGAGTTCACAAAGATCATCTTTTATATTACTGTTTAACTTTGTTATAAATGTGTTCACAGTTATATTCAGACCCAG
>CM031601.1:12290857-12308425 GCA_018398815.1 Conus ventricosus
GTGTGTGTGTGTGTGTGTGTGTTGTTTCTAACATTCCTTCCATTTCATCACCCATATACGCACTGATCTCTCTCTCTCTCTCTCTCTCTCTCTCTCTCTCTCTCTCTCTCTCTCTCTCTCTCTCTCTCTCTCCCCCGCCCCCCTCCCCCCCCTATGATTGACAAAGAGAGAATGGACGCTTAGATTTCGCTACGTCTTTTATAATATTATTAAATTCAGCACAATGGAATAAATCAGACGTGTAAGCGCTGATTGTTGAAGGAAGAGACTGGTTTGCTCTCTTAGAAAACTCAGTGTGGGATCTGAGAGTGGCTTCCTTCCTTTTCAGCATTGTTTTCACACGTTGAACTCTGTAAGATGTACTTTGCGCCAGCAATCTGTCCGAGATCGTCTCACGGTGACACTCTCATCTCTCTCCCAGCAATCTGTCCGTGATCGTCTAATGCTGACACTCCATCTCTCTCCCAGCAATCTGTCCGTGATCGTCTAATGCTGACACTCCATCTCTCTCCCAGCAATCTGTCCCTGATCGTCTAATGCTGACACTCCATCTCTCTCCCAGCAATCTGTCCCTGATCGTCCAATGCTGACACTCCATCTCTCTCCCAGGAATCTGTCCGTGATCGTCTAATGCTGACACTCCATCTCTCTCTCCAGCAATCTGTCCCTGATCGTCTAATGCTGACACTCCACCCTCTCCCAGCAATCTGTCCGTGATCGTCTAATGGTGACACTCCATCTCTCTCCCAGCAATCTGTCCCTGATCGTCTAATGCTGACACTCCATCTCTCTCCCAGCAATCTGTCCGTGATCGTCCAATGCTGACACTCCATCTCTCTCCCAGCAATCTGTCCCTGATCGTCTAATGCTGACACTCCATCTCTCTCCCAGCAATCTGTCCGTGATCGTCTAATGCTGACACTCCATCTCTCTCCCAGCAATCTGTCCGTGATCGTCTAATGCTGACACTCCATCTCTCTCCCAGCAATCTGTCCCTGATCGTCTAATGCTGACACTCCATCTCTCTCCCAGCAATCTGTCCGTGATCGTCTAATGGTGACACTCCATCTCTCTCCCAGCAATCTGCCCATCATCGTCTAATGGTGACATTCTCATCTCTCTCCCAGAAATCTGACCGTGATCGTCTAATGCTGACACTCCCATCTCTCTCCCAGCAATCTGCCCGTCATCGTCTTATGGTGACACTCCCATCTCTCTCTATCAACCTAAACGTGATGTGTGATGAGACAAATGCAGTGCAAGTTTGACTGTCTTGGGAATCCCATCCCACTGTGGGATCACTGGGAATGAGAAGGCTGACGCTCTGTCTACAGCAGGCAGCAATATGGAGCAGTTCAACCACTCTGTGACATACAGAGAGACCAAAACTATCATCCACGAACCAATATCAAAACCAGTGGAAGAGAAGGCTGCATGCAGACAGTGGTGCTGATCCAATCCATCGGCTCCAGAGATACCAGCTAACAATCCTTTTCAGACTAAGAACTGGCCACTGCCAACTGCTGAGCCACCTCAGTCGAATTACGATTGCCCACACAGACGAATGTCCGTGTGGCACTGGATCTCAGACCCCAAAGCACATCCTCCAGCACTGTCCAGCCCATGATGTTCATTGGCGTCAAACCTGACCAGACGGTGCAGAACTGCAGATACAGCTTTGGGGCAGCCGTCAAAGACCTCGAGAAGACTATGGTAACATCGTAGCGACGGAATTGAAGATCTGACGAAAAACAAAAATTGACCGCAGAAGAAGAAGAAGAAGAAGAAGAAGAAGAAGAGTGCCTTGCAATCCACGCTATGCATTCTCTTTAATATGAATTGACGGGCACTAAAAAGATTTCCTGACCGAATGCAAGTCTGGAGCAGACACGTGTTGACGAAGCATGCGTAAGTGTGGCACCCATCTTGACCCCAACATTACTTACGTATTACTTAAAAAAATAAAATATAAAAAAAAGCTTTTACCTTGCTTTGGTTAACAATAAAATCTTTAACAAAATTTCGAGTGTGTTTTTAGATGTATTTTCAAGGGTTGTGTGAACGAATGACTTGAGTAAACTTCAACGCGGTGACAGCCCTGATATGGCCCTTTGTGGTCGGCTGGGCCATTGGCAATATCACCTTACCTTATCTGATATGGTAGTTCCATTTTAACTTCGAAGTTATATATACGCCAAAACGTTTTTAACCAACTTTTGACATAAATGTTTCACATTACGAAAAAAAAAAATCACAGTGAAAACATAATCGGCTTAACAGTAAATGAATATTGTAAAATGCATATTCTTGTCATCTCAAAATATGCACAGATGGATCCATTCTGGATGACAGTGAAACAGGAGCTTCTTTTATTATTCCTTTTTTTTTTTTTTAATGAAAGATCATATCATCTTGGAAACAACATGTCCATTTGTACAGCAGAGCTGACTGCCTTTTTAATGTCTCTTTGTTATCTTTTTGACTTCAGAAAGCCACTTCCTCAGGTGCTGTTCTGTGTTGATTCCAAATGGTGTTTCTTTGCTCTGAGCAAGTCAAATCCCCGAACGGGAAAATATCTTGATGCAGAAATTACTCCGGCTTATACATATTTTGATTTAAAGGGGTACACGACTTACCTTCTGTTGGCTTCCTTCTCATTTTGGCATCCGTTTTTAACAGAACGATGACAATAGCGGAAAGAGCTAATAGCATAAACAGATAAGTTTTTTCTCAGTATACCTCTGTCTCTCCATGAGGGATAAAGTCTACGATAAAACGCATGCTGAAAATATTTATTTTAAAAACAAAAGCGAAAAACGGATTATTCGCTAAATGTTCATTTTAAACAAACTGCTGAATAGAAATGTAATCAGCGCATATAATCGCTGTACTTTACATCATTCAATGGTTATTATTTCACCGATTTACGGGATAAACTGAATGCTTTCAAAAATAAAGAAGTAAAAACATATCACGGATTTGTGAAAGATTACAAACACTCACATTCTTCTCCATTGTCAGCAGCTGAAGCTGTTTTTGTCTATATTTACTGATTGTTCTCCAGAACAGATTTCAACGAATCGTATTTACTTAGAACCAAAACAGCGGTGCCATAACTTCATAGTCCTATCTGTGGTCCCTTCTATATGTATAGCTATTTGTACCGTCAGATTGTTATTTTGATTACAACTGTTGCCATGGGTGTTTTCATCTACCTGTGGTTTCTTTTTTTCCCAATCTGAAATGTGGATAGATGTTTAAGGGAAGAAACAACAATAACGTACGCACGTGCACGCAACCTGAACGCAATGGCCACACAAGACTATAAAGACAGACATCTCTCTCTCTCTCGCTCTCTTTGGGGGGGGGGGGGGGTGCGCAACAAGATGGTGGAAAGGAAGCAAGGTGTGCTGTGAGCTCTTGAACGAAATCAAGGTTTCTACTTGTAGAAGTGTCCAAGCAGTTTTTTCTAGTAAACGAAAGTATGCAGCAAATATCAGTAAAAGCGAGTTCGGACAAGAATGGTGGAACTGGCCGAGTGGAGAGCCAGGATAGGCCTCTTTGGTGGGTCAACAAAACTGAAAATACGTAGAGAAAATGGCGACAGATCGGAAGTGTTGGGGGTGAGGGAGATTCTGTTGGGATGCATCGGACTGTGTTACTTCGCGCTGATGAAAGATGTGCACTGGAGATGTCTACTGTGGCATTGGCCGATAACAGTCAGGCCGATACACAGTCAGCGTCGACTATCAGAAAACAGTTCCCTCTGGTACTTCAAACGGAAACGAAAACACACACGATATGATGACGTCATGGATTGACGTAAACAACACACTGTTATGCTGGCTAACAACAACACAAGTGTACGAAAGGGGCAGTCCAAGAGTGATTATGTATGTTTTGGGGACAATCCTGTTGATGGTGAACCTCTCCTACTACGGAAAAGATTACTGCTGAGCAACGATGTGGAGCGGAATCCCGGACCGAATCCTAGCCCGAGTAGCAGCAACGTCAATGAGAAGATAGAAGAAGAGGCTCAGAAGTTACAACGTAACCTAGAACCCAAATTCACAAATATGGAATCCCAAATGACACAGATTTCTCTCTCTCTCTCTCTCTCTCTCTCTCTCTCTCTCTCTCTCTCTCTCTCTCTCTTGTGTGTGTGTGTGTGTGTGTGTGTCCACTCACCAGCCAGATTTTCCGGTTGCTGATACACATACAGACCTGAAACAAACCAATGAAAGAAGTCACAGCGTTCATGATTAACCCCTTAAAGATTAAAAGCGTCACAGCCTTCATGATTAACCCCTTAAAGATTAAAAGCCATGCAACTAGGAAATAAGCAACATTTCTTTGTAAATCCTGATCCGCGTATAACACAGCCTACAACATTCCGGTCAGGATTAGCGGATAAGTGGATCAGCGGAACCATAGGCCTGAAATCTTACCGGCGATGTCGTTGTAACTGGAAAGCCCATGGCAGAAATGTTGGGAATGTGGAACTGTTATACAGCATTGTTTTCCTCCCCGCTTAACGCTAATTGATGTCAATTTGAGTTTGGAAAGCACGGTTGCATACTCGCACCTGCAAAGACGAGAATAATGACAGTGGCAAGAAGGACGACAACCCCATCAATGATGATAAAAACTATAATAACTACACTGCACTGCACTGCACTGCACTGCACGCACTGCACACACTACACTACACTACACTACACTACACTACACTAAAATGCAATTCACCAAATGCATTAGAATGCAATACACAACACTACATAAACACACAATACACACTACACTACAACAGAATACACACTACACTACAACACAACACTTAACGCTACATCACCACACAACAGCAAACATCATGCAGCACAGTACACATTACTACAGTACAACGCAACACATAACGCTACATCACTACACAACATAGCAAACATCATTACAGCACAATATACACATCGCTACAGAACAACGCCATTACGCCTCACGTCATCAAAACGCAATTGAGCCTCACTACATGACAGTGCAATTACACTTTACTACAACACAGTCCAACCGCACGACATTAAAACACAGTACATTACAGTTCATCACAGTACATCGCGCTACATCACAACGCAACACATTACAACTCTTTACAGCGCTACATCACAACGCAAACACATTACAACTCTTTACAGCGCTACATCACAACGCAATACATTACAACTCTTTACAGCGCTACATCACAATGCAACACATTTCAAACTCTTTACAGCGCTACATCACAACGCAACACATTACAACTCTTTACAAAGCTACATCACAACGCAACACATTACAACTCTTTGCAGCGCTACATCACAAGCAACACATTACAACTCTTTACAGCGCTACATCACAACGCAACACATTACAACTCTTTACAGCGCTACATCACAACGCACACATTACAACTCTTTACAGCGCTACATCACAACGCAACACATTACAACTCTTTACAGCGCTACATCACAACGCAACACATTACAACTCTTTACAGCGCTACATCACAACGCAACACATTACAACTCTTTACAGCGCTACATCACAATGCAACACATTACAACTCTTACAGCGCTACATCACAACGCAACACATTACAACTCTTTACAGCGCTACATCACAACGCAACACATTACAACTCTTTACAAAGCTACATCACAACGCAAACACATTACAACTCTTTACAGCGCTACATCACAACGCAACACATTACAACTCTTTACAAAGCTTACATCACAACCAACACATTACAACTCTTTACAGCGCTACATCACAACGCAACACATTACAACTCTTACAAAGCTACATCACAACGCAACACATTACAACTCTTTACAAAGCTACATCACAACGCAACACATTACAACTCTTTACAGCGCTACATCACAACGCAACACATTACAACTCTTTACAAAGCAGTCAGCAAACCTCATTCTACCACAACACACGTCACCTTCTTACAACGCAATTACGCCTTCAGTGATCACAACGCTACTGCACTTCCGTTATAGCGCTGTTACACCACACTACGACACTCACTACTTGATGACAACTGGCGGTGTGTGTGTGTGTGTGTGTGTGTGTGTGTAGTGTGTGTGGTGTGTGTGTGTTTGTCCTTCCTTTTTTCGATTTCACCTGAGTGGATTCTAAAGTATGGCCTTTGGGTGAGACAATATACGGAGATTCCCGCATGCAACATGCATTTAACACAGCAAGATTTTAAAGAAACGCTGCAGAAACAAGGTAGAATGTTCCCTGGCAAATTTTTGTGGAGAAAAAAGGTCCACTCAAATACTTTCAACAAAATGACAAATGCAAGCAGAAGGAACGAAAGAAGATCGGAGGCATGTACGAAAGTGGTGAGCAGCCGAATTTCAAACAAATCTGTTGTGCGGATTGAATTTTATACAACAGTATACAGGCCATCAAAACGTAACAGCACATGTAATGCAATGCATTACGGTACAATGCAATATAAACCACTGCAATGCATAACGGTACAGTGGCAATATAAACCACTGCAATGCATTACGGTAACAATGCAATGAAAAACCACTGCAATGCATTTACGGTACAATGCAATGTAAACCACTGCAATGCATTACGGTACAGTGCAATATAAACCACTGCAATGCTTTAACGGTACAATGCAATGTAAAACACTGCAATGCATTACGGTACAATGCAATGTAAACCACTGCAATGCATTACGGTACAGTGCAATATAAACCACTGCAATGCATTACGGTACAATGCAATGTAAAACACTGCAATGCTTTTACGGTACAATGCAATGTAAACCACTGCAATGCATTACGGTACAGTGCAATATAAACCACTGCAATGCATTACGGTACAATGCAATGTAAAACACTGCAATGCATTACGGGAAAACAGATGAAGTGAAAAACACTGCAATGCATTACGGTACAATGCAATGTAAAACACTGCAATGCATTACGGTACAATGCAAATATAAACCACTGCAATGCATTACGGTACAATGCAATGTAAAACACTGCAATGCATTACGGTACAATGCAATGTAAAACACTGCAATGCATTACGGTAACAATGCAAGTAAAACACTGCAATGCATTATGGTACAATGCCATGTAAAACACTGCAATGCATTACGGAAACAATGCAATGTAAAACCCACTGCAATGCATTACGGTACAATGCAATATAAAACAAAACAGTACAGTGCAATACATTAATGCAATATAATGCAACATAATGCAAAGATACTATAGAATAAAACAGAACGCATCACTGCACAATACAACACAATGCAATACGACGCAATAGCAAAACAACACAGTGCTACATTATGCAATTTACTACCTTAAATGTAACGCAGTACAGTGCGTCACATTGAAACGCTGTACACATGACACGCTTCAAGGCAGTGCAAAAGCAATGGAACACAAACAACACAACGCAATGCAATGTAACATAAAGCAACACAGCACAACACAAAAGCGTGCACTAAAGACAGAACACAGCGCAAAACTGCACGATTAGGCCTACTACTGTACAACACAACGGAACGCAACATATGACAACACAACACTACGCATCACAATACAACGCATAGCAACACAGCACAGCACAGCACAGCACAGCACAGCACAGCACAGCCCCAGCACAGCACAGCACAGCACAACACAATATAATAATAACAGAACAATGCCATGCAAGATTAAGCAGAACTAACATAAGACCAAAGAGCGGATTCGAAGCAAAATACAATCTGTTCGTTCTCGGACCACAAGCAGTCTTGGCACCAAGTTTGGTTCACATGGGTTTAATAGACGAACAAACAACCAATAGTCGTGGGTGAAGACAAAATCGTCTTGGCCGAGGTAATAGATGGTTTTTAAATCGAGAAATTAAATGATACATAAATAAGTAAATAAATAAATAAACATACGGAAAAATGAACAAATGAATTAATAAATAGGAGACTGATTAATCAATCAATTAATTAATTAACTAACTGATGAATAAATCAATTAATTAATTAATAAACAAGCAAAACAAAGTATAGAAGTCGGAAGAGGAAGAAAACATACCTCACTGAACAAAAAATGATCGACGATTTAACAGAAACGAAGATCAGTTGAAACATTGACATCAGCGAAACCACCTCTAGAATTGTGCAGTGGAGTCACGGTTCTTGTCTCTGAATCTGATGCTAAATGATCGATTCGCCGGCACTTCACTGAGAAACGTGGAGTGTAATCCTTCAAAACAAGAGCAATGTCCTGCACGTTCCAAGCTTGTCTTGTCTCTTTACAGGGAATAGTGTTTATATTTGGGTCATTCCCAGTCAAAAGACTGTCTCCATCGAGGCAGGTAACGTGCGGTTTCAGTTCACCACTAAACCACGGCAAGAAAAATCTCCGCGCCTGCGGTGTGATCGACGACAAGTGAGAGAGAACAAACAGGTGAATGAAACGCCGAAGGTTAGAGCGGAGACTCAAGAATCAAACCCGAGCTGTCGCTAAAGAGCTGGGAAACACAAAGAGAAATGGTGGAAAAGGGAAAGGAGAGAAGGTGTTAAATGAGGGGGTGGTGGGTAGGGGGGGGGGGGGTGGGGGAAGGGAATTAATCGGAGAGCAGCGAATGGGGCTGATCGCTGTGTCGACGGAGTGCCAGCTAGGAGGCTATAATTCGCACCTGGTTGGACACGCGCTGTGTTGGGTACCTCCAGGCTTACTCTAAACGGGTCGAGAAACATTCCGACTCATTTAACGGACATTATGGTCTGACAAAAAGGACAGTTAGGACTTTCTTAGCGAAGTTTTTTTTGTGTGTAGTATTTTTTTCTATGTTGATTTTGTGTGAGTATATATTCTGGTCGGTGGTGGTAGTAGTAGCGGTATGTGAAATATATATGTGTGTGTGTGTGTGTGTGTGTGTGTGTGTGTGTGTGTGTGTGTGTGTGCGCGCGCGCACACACACACATATTCCGAGTGCATGCTTCTGTGTGCGCGCGCGCTCAAATCTCTCTCCTCTCTCTCTCTCCTCTCTCTCTCTCTCTCTCTCTCTCACACACACACACACACACACACACACACACACACACACACACACACACACACAGCGACCAGCTCTCGCAGTTGTTCCGTACAGGAAGACGGGCATTCGTAAAGTGACTGGAGCTTTGTCTATTCCAGCTTTGTCTTTGCTGGAATAACGATTCTCGTAAACCAGCGAAACAGATGGCTTTGAATTTTTACCATTTTTCAATTTCATGTTTAAATTGTCAGCACATGAAATTCTCTTTGTTGAAAATATATCTACTGTTTTGTCAGACTCAAACAGTAAAATGCTGTTTATGGAAGACATTTAGGAAGTTTGAACTGTAAATTACGTAGAAATAAGTAGGCTACACATTCAGTTCAATGAGTGTGTGTGTGTGTGTGTGTGTGTGTGTGTGTGTGTGTGTGTGTGTGTGGTGTGTGTGTGTTACTCTCAATTACTCTCAAAACATCACACGCACCGTATGGACTTTTCATTTTATTTTATTTTATTTTATTTTATTTTACATTAAAAATATAACGACGTCGATGACATTTTGTACAAGGCGGACATTGATCTTGGTCTGTTGCACAGTGAATTATCTCTCTTCCTGTTCGCAATTTGTTATGAATGGAAATTAGATTGATTTTTCCTCGCCCCACTACCAACCTACTCCCTTAGTCTTTACTTCCCATCTGATTTCCACCTTTTATCCCCCCCCCCCCCCCCAACCTCCCCCTCTTTTCTTTTTTTTTGTTCATTTGTTTTGTTTGTTTGTTTGTTGTGATTCAGCTTCGTTCCGAAAATCCTCTTCTTTTTTTTTTCTTTTTTTTTTTTTTTTTGACAAGACAGTTTTTATTACGCAAAGGTACAACACAAATCCTCTAGAGACCAAATTGAAGATATTTTCATGCACTTCAAATCCAATAACAAGAATGTGCAGAAGCTAAAATATTGATCACACTCCCACCATGACAAATGTTCTATATTTATGAAAAATGAATAAACAAATCCCACTGCGTGGCGGTTTAATCCCTTAATTCCTTGATATGTAACCTACGACTGTAGGGAAAAAAAGTATACACCGAAAGAGACGATGAGACAGAGAAAAAGGAACAGAGCGCCCCCCACCCCACCCCTTCATCTCCACACGCACTACCCACACTTCTTTATATCTAATATCACAACTGTGAACAGACACAGGTGCCAGATTCATTCAATTTGTACAGGGCCGTTGACAGACTTAGTTTTCCATATGACGTGGAAGGCATCATGGCAGGTATAGTCAGGCTGAGCCGTGTGTGTGTGTGTGTGTGTGGGGGGGGGGGGGGGGGGGGGGATGGGGAGGGGGCGGGGGAGGGGAGAAAGGACAAGGGGAGGGGGTTCCTTCGGTGAGATGCTATTTCCGCTCAGAGGGATCCAAAGACACTAGCAGAGCTTCATTTCTTCCTGTGTCAATCCGTAGAGCTGTCAATACGTAGAGCTGTCCATACGTAGAGCTGTCAATACGTAGAGCTGAATTTCTTTCCGCATGCGCTTCATGCTCTCTGCAGTCTCAGCGCCTGGAGTTTTGTCTTCCTGTCTCACCCGAGGTCGACGTCATCAGTGGTACGCAGATACGAAGAGGCCACGCTCTAACCAAGGCGTGAAGTTCCAGATCCGGTTTTTTTTTTTCCTTCTTTTTTTTCTGCGCTAGTTTCTTCAGATAGAAACTGAATAGAACTAGGGAGGAGAGACAGCCTTGGCGCTTTGTCTCTAGTATTGCTGTTCAGGAGAACTGCACTGGTTGTGTATCTATACAGTGTTGCATTGATAGTTCAGTTCAGCTGACTGGATTTATTGAACGTCTCTTCATTGCCAATGATATGCTAATCGAAAAATCACTTCATACGACCGCATGCTCATTTGCACTCAAAAACAGAAATGATATCCTTCTACCTTTTTTTTTTCTTTTTTCTTTTTTCTTTTTTTGCTCTCATACATCCTGCGCGCCATATTACACCCAAAAAAAATAAACAAACAAACAAAAAGTTTTTTTTTTTTTTTAGAAAATGAAGTCGATTCATGATAGTTTAGTCACATCAAACATTCTTTGACAAACGTGTTGAAACAGTCGGACAGTCAGATAATAGACGGCTCACTGAAACAAGCCCACTGTACAAAAAAAAAGTGTGACAGCAGGAAAATCTAGCGTTCCACATTGTCAACCTCGGGTATGTCAGTGGAGGAAGGACTAGCGCACAGCCCAAACACACTCACAGCTTGCTTACAATCTCATTCATATATCATGCATTCGTCACATCAAACCACCAGTAAAGTCTATAACTTTACTACACATGATCATAGAACCAAACATCAATGCATATGGAGTCAAACAAAATAAAACATTCTCTCTTTCCTTGAACTTCACAAAACCATTTGTCTAAATCATCATTAACTAACCCGGGTATAAACAGATTTCTACTTTACCTGGCCAGGTGATCTTAAACTATTCACGAATCACTGTCTTTTCTTTTCCTTTTTTTTTCTTTGTTTCTTTTCACTGTCACTTTCACAAGCACAACACAACTGCTGGCACTGGTCAGGTTGGACTGCTGGCACTGGTCAGGTTGGGCTGCTGGCACTGGTCAGGTTAGACCGCTGGCGTTGGTCAGGTTACTGGCGTTGGCCTGTGGTTCTGCTTGATGAAAGTGGCGCTGCCAGGTATGAGGTCGAACCCCGGTTCAGATCGAACAGTGACTATCAGACATCGATCTGTTCTCCTTTCTTTCTTCCTGCATTAACGCATTGCACTCTCTCTCTCTCTCTCTCTTCTAGTCTGCTCTGTCAAATGGACATGGTTGCTTTTCTTTTCTTTTTCTTTTTTCTTTTTTTTTCTCTTCATCAGTTAGCAACTCTCTCTCTCACATCTCTCCTTAGTCCTTCCTCTGCAGACTCTATCTGGTGCTAATGCTACAGCTCGGTTCTCTTCACTCCCTTCATCTCTCTGCTCTTCTCTCGTCAGAGCCTACTCCCAGAACCTCTTCCTCTCTCTCTGTTCTTCGTTCTCCCCGTTCTCTTCTCTCACTCTCACATCTTTCTTATCCCGTTCCGATCTGTCAAAAGGGTGAGCACCATTGGTCAGAATTTTTTCCCGCCTTGTAACGAAATTACCTCCCTTCTAATTCCATTGGACGTTCAAATCGTCACAGTCACATCTACTGGCCTTGCTCTCTGTGGTGGTCAATGGGTCATTTAATTAATTAGCTTGACTTTACCCCCACCACACAATACCTCCCCCTTCCTACTATCAACCGGCGACGTCTGACTTAACTGTCCGCGCTGGTCGCAAATTGTTAGGCTACGTCACGCTAAACCCGGCAAATTGCCGTCAGCCAGTTCCCGTCGGCAACTTGCCGCCACCACTGTTCACGGTAGAGCCCGAAGTTGCTGTCGGGCGAATTGCTGCCACATACTTTGTAACAAAGATGGCGCTTTCCAGGGGGAAGAGATGATATGCTGTGGTTGGATTTTACCAAACAGTCATTGAAAGGGAATTCTCGCAAATATGGTGTTTCACCATTCCCGCATCGCGAGTGCATGGAGAATACCATAATTTGATTCCGCAGTGTGAACGATACCCCAGAAATGTGTCGAATACATACGGATGCGACCAGAGACTTTTCAAGATCTGCATGCCTTTGAAGATTTGACAAAGCAGTCTACAAATTTTCAAATCCCTATTTCGCCAGCGGAGCGCTTGATTGTAACACTGAGGTAAGTATTTAGCTGTATATAACAGTTACATGAATGAGAGAAAGAAGAGGGGAGGGGGTGGCGAGAGAGAGAGAGAAGAGAGAGAGAGAGAGAGAGAGAGAGAGAGAGAGAGAGAGAGAGCGGGATGGATGAAGGGAGGGAGGGGGTGGGAGAGGAGAGGAGAGAAGGGTTATATGTCAATCCAAAACATGCTTGAACACACCACACACACCACACACACACACACACACACCACACCACCCCACACACACAACCGTGCGCGCGCACGTCGCACACACACACACAGAAAGAGAGAGACAGAAAGAGAGAGAGGGGTGCGCAAAGAAATTAATTGATACGTACATGACAAATGTTATTTGTTTCCTTTAATTGCTCAATATTTGAAGATTCATTGAGTGTAGCTGACTTGAAATGACTAGAATTGTTACCTAGATGGAATTGACTAGAATTGTTTTTCATTTTCCATGATCCACTTTCTGCTATGATTATTGAATGATGACATGGAGAAGTAATCATCATAAGTGGTCTTGGAGAAATGGGGAGTGTATGTTGAGCACCATGGAACGTGAAGCCAGCCGGCTCTGCTGCTGAATTTTGTGGTTTGCTGGATTGCTTTCAGATGTTTCAAAAGCAAGCTTTGCACTTCTATTTTGAATTCCATAACTGGATGTCGTTCAATTTCTTCATGGAAGGAAGAAAAACTTTTGAAAAAAAGTTCATTCTCGTCCACAGCTTTGGTTCTTTTAGGGCTTTTAAGAACTTCATGTTGAAGTCGGTGTTGCAGTCCCCCTTCCTTTTCTCTGCTGCTGAGGTGTCTTGAATGTTTTCTGTGGTAGGCTGTCATCTGAAGACGGTGGGGCAGGATTTGGGCGGGATTCGATGTCCTGGGAGTCCTGGGAGTCCACATTGTCTTCCAGCTGCTGATCCTCGTTTTTTCAGTTTTGTTGTCTTGGCCCCCTGTATTTCTTTAGAAAGTAGTCCCTCAAGTCCCCCATTTGTTTCGCAGGCAGCCACTGAAAAGACAAAACAAAACACACAGCCTTAGCTGATAGCAATAGTGTAAAATGCAGAGAGACTTTTACATTATCTGATTAAAAAAAAAAATATATATATATGTATGTATGTATGTATGTTGTGTAGTACGTACGTCGGCGTACGTATGTATTTTATTATGTATATATATGTATTTATTTATGTATTTATTTATGTATTTATTTATGTGTTTATTTATTTATTTTAGGTTCTCGGCAACAGGCGAGCCCTTTCCCGGTCACTTTCCTTCCATTTTAGAATGGGTCTTTCGACATTTACAAGGAATCGTCCTAGAAACATAAACTGATTTGGGAAAGACTGCACCCCGAACAACTGCCTGTTCCAGATGTGAAGATATGGGAACAATCGGCAAAAGAGTTTTCACTCGATGGAATTTTCCTCAATGTTCGGTGCAATGGACGGGAGCATATTCACCTAAAAGCGCTTTTAAATCCGGGTCAAAAATACTACAATTACAAGGGATTTCACTCCATTGTTTTGATGGCATCGTGGATGCGAAGGGAGTTTTCTTGTGGTAGTTTGTAGGTGCTTACGGAAGCCGCAGCGACGGAGGTATCTTTCAAAATCACCTTTCGGGAGACTGCTGGCAGAAAACAAATTCAGCTACCAAAACCAACAAAGATCCCGAACACACATTGACCTACCCTTTGTATTTGTGGGTGATTAAGCTTTCCTCTGCTTGAAAACATTATGAGACCTTTTCCCAAGACGCCAATTTGACATATGAAAAGCGGATTTCCAATTACAGACTTTCTCGAGCTAGTAGACAAGTGGAATGCACTTTTGGGCTGGCTTCTAGCATGTGGCGTGTTTTGCGGAAGCCATCGGGGTTGCAAGTAGACTTTGCAATGCCCATTGTCAAAAACTGTCTGTGTACTGCACAACTTTGTTCAAACAAGGAGCCTGAACGCACACTGCTCCAGATGTACAGCAGAACAACTTCCAACTGACAGCCCTGCCGTCAAGCAATGCAAGAGCAAGCGGTCATGCAACGTCAGTGCGAGATACCTTGATGGCGTATTTCACGTCACCATCTGGGAGTCTGTCTGGCAGAATGACATGATCTGCAACTATTTAAACGGAAATGGTGGACTCTAAATATGTGGAAATACGCCAAACATGACAATCATGGCACAAACAATCAAAAAACATGTTTGATTACAATTAACCACCATCTTTTTCTGACTCATTTGTGGGGGATTCCACACCACCACACACACACGCACACACACACACACACCACACACACACACCACACACACAACACACACACACACCACACTTATTGCTGAGCATACAAATGGCAAATTGCTTGTTTGTTTTGTTTTTGTTCTTTTTTGTTGTTTGTTTTTTTTTGCTTCTTTTTTTGTTGTTTTTGGCTTTTTTTTCATAAATTTACTGGACTAGGGTCTACTACAGCGAAGAGAAACTGGCATGTCATCATTCATTAAAATAAAGTTAAATGTGAACTTACCATCACCCCCGGATTCTTTTGAATGCCTTCCCATGTAGCGCTGATTATATCTCTGTTGTGGTTAATTCGGTCTTCCTTGTAAATTACAGACCTCCTCTGTACGCCACAATCAGTTTGTCTTCATCCATTTTGCCGCGAATCTGTATACAAGTGCATTCACTCTGTGGGTTATGGTGGGAAAATTACTTCCCTTGGACCAGCCAGCCGTTTTTTTTGTGTACACGAGGCAAAGCAAATTGCCGGCTGACGGCAGCTGACGGCTGCTGGCGGGCCCAGCGTGAACGTGCATCGCGGCTTTCATGGCGGGAAAGAGAAAAAGGGCGTGACCACAGTTTCCCAACCAGTTGCCGGCGGTGCTGACGGCTGCCCCCGGAAACTTGCCGGGTTTAGGGTGAACGTAGCCTTAGTCTGACCCAGGCGCCGAGACCCGTCTGGCCAGACGTATTGATCCCTCGGTCCAGCCCCTTGTCCCGTCTGTGGACAGTGCGTTTCCGTGGAGCCTCTCCGCTATGCTAATTGGCTGACGCGACACCTTAAGGGCGTCTGCCCGGACACCAGGTATTTGAGTTGGAGCTTATGTTCCCAAAAAAACTGGCTGGCGACTGACCACGACTTCGGTTTTTTCTTTTTCTGTCCGTGGGCACAACATCTTTAACCTCAGATTTATTCCATGTTCTTTGCATGAATACGCCCGCGTGCCTGAGCCAATGTCAATTTCGTCCGGCCGCCGTAGCAGTCTCCTGGGTTGACCCCCAGCTGGCAAATCCCTGGCCCATTATTGACCCTGACTTGGGAAAGGCGTGGCCAAAGGGCAGAGTAAACGCTTTTCCCCCTGAATTGCACTGAGCCAGCTTCTCAGCTGTCGTGCTGGGTAGTGAGGTCCACTCAGGGACACGAGCAGAAGAGTGTTTTCTGGGCCTTGTTTTCACATGACTAGAAACGAAAGGCGTTTAAAACCTTTCAAGGGCATAAACATTATATTCACGTCAATGGGACAAGCACCCTGCCTTTTTCCATCCCCCTCCCTCTCCCTACCTCCCACCCCGAAATTATTCCATGAAGTTTAGGAAGTAATAATGCTATTTTACTTTTCCCTTTTCTATTCAGTTATCAATGATCAGGGGTTATGTTGCTTTGGTACAGTTCATTCCCAGTGGATGCCCTTTAATGAAACACAAACGGAGGTGTCGAAAACTCAACGTCGCCAGTCACCTTACACTGAACGTTTGTCTTTGTTGGCTCTTCCAGATTTCTGCGCTTTGCAGAATGCGTGACGGTTTGAAAATAGGAAATTCGTGTCCAGACTACGCTAAAGACAGTGATTTATCTGGGTGTGGGACAGTTTAGATTCCATGAGTTTGTATCATAAATGGTCTGAACGGAACTGAAGAAGCACCTGTTCCAAAGAAAACGTTCCAGAGGACTATACGAATGATTGTTCTTTTGGATGTATTCCTCTGATTTCCTTCTTTTTGGCTCGTTTTTTCTTTTCCTTCGTGGGCTAAAAAAAGTGGGGCCCTGCATTTGTTTTCTTCTGCTAGTGAGTCTTGTATTATTGAAGTTTTGTATCACATGATGATGGTTTTGTTAGCTTTCTCTTGCTTCTCTGCATGGAGCAAAACAGAATTCCGGGCCCCCGAACAAAGGAACAAACGAAGTACGAAACAAACAATGCGTTTCGACCCGTTGGGTCTTACTCTTTTCTGCATGGATCAACTACTCAAATGGTCACATGTTTGAAATGCACAACTGATAAAATATTGCAGTGTTAGTTTTCTCAGTGTGTAGTTTTTAGGACATTCATTGTCGGGGTTTGGCGGGCAGATATCTGTGTATTCAGTAGTCTGCTCGTAGATCTATCACTGATTATGCGGATGCTGAAAACAGATTGCCATGACTGCAAAAGGTTCCGTGTTTACCGACACCCATCATTTTGGCAGTGATAGATTTGTTTTAGAAAGTAAATGTATTTCAGTCTTCATTTCTGCATGGAAGAATAAATGGTCCCCTGTCTGTGTGGCATCTCTACGACTGTCGGTCTGTCTGTATTTGATCGTTCATGTGCACTTACACTCCTGCACCCTGCCCGATATGGAACACAGGAAAAAGAATGGGCACCCCGTTAGGCACATTGTGGGCCCGTTATACAGACCCAATAGCTTTAATAAAATAGCAGTATTTGGAATATTGAGCTCGCTGCCCTCTCCCTCCCCTCTCCTACGCAT
>CM031601.1:12317238-12329738 GCA_018398815.1 Conus ventricosus
ACACACATACGCACGTGCGCGCGCGCTCGAACAGTGTTTAAACGAACAACGAGCACACATCAACAAAGACTGAATGAGCCACCATATGGGACAATAGGTCAGCCATCGGCAAAGAAGAACGAAGTACGCAGCCGGGGAAAAAAATATATCAGTTCTGGACAGAGAGAAAAAAAGACCAACGCATGAAAACTACACTCTTAAAAAGACATTTTATTTTTAACGGCGACCGTTTCAAACCACACCCAATGAAGACGATTTTGAAACAATTTATAGGAATTCGTACAGCCTACGTCGTCGACTGTCAATCAAAGCACAACCACTCGAAGAGAACAGTACAGGCGTGCCATAGTACACCCGTGCCGGAGAGGGGATGGGAAAGCGGGGGGAGAGGGGCAGCGGAGGAAATCGGGGAGATAACCCGCTTACATTCCTACATCATGCACGAATAGCCCAACACAGACAAAAACCAGACAAAATCCAGAATGGGCGGGCACCCGCTAGGTAAAAAAGAACACTGTGACATAGATTACATGTTCTCAGTTTTGCCCTTCGGATCGAGATCATGACGTACTTTGTGTGCGCGTCATTTAGTAAACAGACGTCACATTAAATTCAAGACATGCAGATCTGTATAGATCGATGAGAAAATAATACGTGAAGTCGAACAGTTTTGTAAACTAGCATCTGCATTACAGGTGTATGTACGCGCGCGCTGCACAGACACCACACACACACGCACACACACACCACACACACCCCCACACACACACACACACACACACACACAACAGAGAAGAGAGAGAGAGAGAGAAACATTTAGGTCCAAGTCTGTACTGAGAGAGAGAGAGAGAGAGAGAGAGGAGGGAGGAGAGAGAGAGGACCTGCAATTAAAAGCTGCACAGATTTCTGCCAGTCACACTCCCTATGTCGTGTCTCCGGGAGCCACAAAGCACTGTGAAAACCCGTTTGGATTACAGTTTATCAGTCACCGCAGAGAGAGGGGCTAAATAAGATAGGACAGGGAGTCGCAAGACAATTTTTTTTTTTATTAATGAGAGTATAGTTAAAGGTCTAGGTGGATCTTTTCCCCTCGCTGACAGGATCTGTCTGTCTGGTCGGTCGGTCTGTCTGTCTGTCGGCCTGTCTGTCTGTCGGTCGGTCTGTCTGTCTGTCTGTCTGCCTGCCTGTCTGTCTGTCTGTCCGTCTGTCTGTCTGTCTGTCTGTCTGTCTGTCTGTCTGTCTGTCTGTCTCTCTCTCTCTCTCTCTCTCTCTCTCTCTCTCTCTCTCTCTCTCTGTCTGTCTGTTGTCTCTCTCTCTCTCTCTCTCTCTCTCTCTCTCTCTTCTCTCTCTCTCTCTCTCTTTTCTCTCAGTAAAAGCTTGGATACCAAATAACACTCTTTAGCTTTTTCTTATAGCGTTCCATAACGCCGCGCGCGCGGCGCGCGCGCGCACGCACGACGCACCACGCAACCCCCCCACCAACACACACACCCCACCTCGGCAACCACGCAGCCCGCACGCACGCCGACACAGAACACACACACAACACACACACACTGATTGTTATATGTGCGTGCGTTCACAGAAATTGTCCTACATAATCGTAACCATCGAGTCTCTCAAGGGTCTTTCCCCAGGAATGTTATCTTCCATCAACCGGAGCCCAATGACAGACTCGCTAGAGACCTACAGAAGCAGACAGGGTATGGAAAGAGCACTAGCATTCTAATGAATTGGGCTGTGCGCACATTTCGAAGTAAATTCAAACCAACAAAATTATAATGTGGCGGTAGAAAAGATCTTCGCGTGTTCTACATATCTCTCTCTCTCTCTCTCTTCTCTCTCTCTCTTTTCTCTCCTTCCCTCTCTCTCTCTCTCTCTCTCTCCTATTCGGTCTGTTCTGTCTGGGCTGTCTGTTGTTGTCTGTCTGGCTGCTTCTCTCTTCGTCTTCTCTTCTTCTCCTCTCTCTCTCTCTCTCTTTTCTCTCTCTCTCTCTCTTCTTTTCTTTCTCTCTCTCCTCTGTCTCTTCCTTTTTCCGGCTGTCTGTCTGTCTGTCTGTCCTCTTCTCTCTCTCTCTTCTTTTTTCTTCTTCCCCTTTCTTCTTTCTGTCTCTCTCCTTCTCTTTTCTCTCTCTCTCTCTCTCTCTCTTCCTCTTCTCTTCTCTCTCTCTACCTGTTTCCTTTTTTCTCCCAAAAAACCTTTTGGGGAAATCTTCCTGTTCCCCTTTACTGATACGTTTTCAAACTTCCCTGTTAGTCAAAATTCAAAGGTGTTGTAAAAGGGGAAAAGCGAGGAAAAAGGGGGAGAGGGAGAGGGTGTGTGTGTGTGGTGTGTGTGGTGTGGTGTGTGTGTGGTGTGTTGTGTGTGTGCGGGAGTGGGTGGGGGGAAGGGGTTGGGGGGAGGTGGGGGGGGAGTTTTGTGTGTGTGTGTTGTGTGTGTGTGTGTGGTGGTGTGTGGGGTGTGTTGGGTTTTGTACACGCGCGAGTGTGTATGCGTGGTGTGGTGTCGTGGTTGTGTGTGGAGTTACAGAAAAGGGGGCATGCGTCAGTTTGAAGACGTGGGCCGGGGGTCGTTTAATACTGTGCCTGGAATTGGGATCGCGCGTACATTTCCGTGAATAATTTTTGCAGCGCAATAATTGCTGGGGAAAAAATTCGCGCGACAATTTTTCAAAAATGTCCCCCTAGAATTTGTAGCTGCCAAAATGCCGTATTTCCCGGGAAATACTGTCGCTGCGCCCCCAAATTTTTGGCGCAGTAAATTATATCGCCCCGGCCACGAAGCATCAGAACCAACGCTCGGCGGGGGGGGTCTTGCAGGCGGAGGGCGCGAATGTTTTCCCCTTGGTTTCTTCCCTGAGGGGGGCTTGGGCCATCGCCTGCCCCCCCCCCTCCCCCCACCACCACCCGTGGACCGCTGGACAGCACATGCTGGCCCTCCCTGGTCCTCCCCCCGGGGGTTTGAACAGGTTCCCCCGAGGCGGGGGGGGGGGGGGGGCGGGGGGAGAAGGGGGAGGGGGGGGGAGGGGTAAGGGAGGGGGGGGGGGGGGGGTAGTAAGGTAAGTTTATTTTTGCTTTTTCCCCGCAGCCGCAAAGGGTCAATGGGGCGTCACCACGTTGGAGTGAGGTAGGAGGAGTGGGAAGGGGTGGGGGGGGGCCGGGGGGGGGGGCAGGGAGGGGGGGGGGGGGGGGGGGATGGGGGGGGAGGGGGGGGGGGAGGGAGGGGGGGGGAAAAAGGTGGGGTGGGAGGGGGAGGTGGGGGGGAGGAAGGGGGGGAGTGGGGTGGGGGGACGGAGGGGGGGAGGTGGGGTGGGAGGGAAGGGGGTGAGTGGGGTGGGGGGGGACGAGGGGAGGGGGGTATGGGGGAAGGGGGAGAGTGGGGTGGAGGGAAGGGGGAGAGTGGGGTGGGGGGGGGGGAGTGGGGTAGGGGGGAAGGGGGAGTGGGGGGGGGGGGGGGAGAGTGGGGTGGGGGGACGGAGGGGAGTGGGGTAGGGAGGGGGGGAGGTTGGGGGGAGGGGACGGGGAGGGGGACGGGTGGGGGGGGTGGGTCGAGAGGTGGGGTGGGGGGCGCGGGGGGGGGGGGGAGGGGGGGAGGGGGGGTGGTGGGGGGGGCCGGGGGAAGTGGTGGGTGGGGGGTGGAGGGGAGGGCGGAAGGGGGGGGGGGGTTGGGGGGGTCGGGGGGGGGGGGGTGGGTGGTCTGGGGGGGGGGAGGGGAGGGGAGGGGGGGGGGGTTTTAGGGAGTGGAAGGGGGGGGGGGGGGATGGAGGGGGGGTGAGAGGGGGTTAGGGGGGGAGGGGGGAGGGAGGTGGGGGCGGGGGGAGGGGGTAGGTGACGGGGGCGGGGGTGGGTGTGGGGGAGGGGGGGGTGGGGGGAGGAGGGGGGGGTGGGGGGGGGGGGAGGAGGGAGGGGCGGTAGGGAGGGGGGGGGGGGGGGGGGGAGGGGGAGGGGGGGGGGGGGCCGGGGGAGGGGGGGGGGGGGGGGGGGGGGGGGAGGGGGGGGGGGAAGGGGGGTGGGGGAGGGGGGGGGGGGGGTGGGGGAAGGGGACGGGGGAAGGGGGTAGGAGGAGGGGGGGGGGTAGGGAGGGGGGGGAGTGGGAGGGGGCCCGGGGACGGGAGCTGGGGTCGGTGGAGGGCGGGGGGTGGGGGGGGAGGGGGGGGGGTGGGGTGGGGGGCGGGGGGGGGGTAGGGAGGGGGGGAGTGTGGGAGGGCCGGGGGGAAGTTTGGGGTGGGGGGCCCCCGGAGGGGGGTTTTTTGGGGGGGGGGGGGAGGGGGGGGGGGGAAAAGGGAAAAGTGGGGGGGGGGGGGGGGGGGGGAAAAAAAAAAAAAAAAAAAAGGGGGCGGGGGGGGAAACCCCCCCCCCCCCAAAAATTATGGGGTTTGTCGGCCCGCCGACCGCGCCCCGCCCCCCTCCCCCTCCCCCCCCCTCCGCCCCTGGTACGGACACGGGCGCGCCCTGCCGGGGCCTCTAGGCGCGCGGTGTGCCAGCCGCACCTCCCGGTATCGCCCCAGGTGTTTAGAGTGAGAGGTTGGGTTTGTGGGTTGTTTGTTCGGGGTGGTCCATATTAGCCCCTCCAGTGGTTCGAAATAGTGCCACCTCACTCGTGCTATTCACTGCTGCGCACCACTTTTTTATCTTTTCTGGACCCCGATTACCTTCCGGCTTTCCGTGACGGCAGTCTCCGCCCTGGTTCGGTTTTATACCACCGCATGAGCTGGCAATCGGGGTAGGTATGTTTTGGGTGGGTGGATGGGGGGGCGAGGGGGGGGGCCACCTTTGACGTCAGAGATTTTTGAAATTGCGACTTACAACCGTGAGCCAGCGAGGCACCCGAGGTTAATGGCAGACAAATTAAAACGAATACACTCCAACATGCGTCAGCGCAATACTGCTACCTATCATCCACATTGCAGTTGACGCACTCTACAGACTCAGATTTTTTGCCTACCAACCCCGCGCCACCCCCACTCCCTATATCAATACACATAGGCATGTATCATGCTGACCCCGGGACGGCGCCCACTTGCCCTTTCTCTCATTGTGCGCTTGACCCAGAAAATTCTTGTTTTTCTAAGACGGAATAGAATGGAAAGGGATGGAAGGGCGGAGGCAGATACTCTTCTGTGAACCTGCCGTCCTGCTAGTACACAAGAGCCCCATAGGTGGCAACGGCCCTTGGGACCTGTACAGATCAATTATCAATGAATGTCGTTTCGTTTCATATTGTTTTTATGTCAAACCTATTTTATTGCAAAAGAGTCCGGGCCCGTGCTGCATCCAGATTCAGTAGGGGTGGGGGGGGGGGGGGGGGGGGGGGGGGGGGGGTGCGAGGTACCTTCGGCAGGGGGGTGCTCCGAAGCCCGGCGGTCCCCGGGTGGCGGATGGGGGGAATGAGCCCTCAGATATGGGGGTGTAGCTGCGATATAAGACAGGCATGCTGGGCCGATTAAGCCGTTCCGGACAGTCAACTGCGATGTTCCTTACCCAGAAAACGGGGTGGGTCAACAACAGTGGCACTCTGTCCTCCCCGAAAATACCCCCATGTGTTCCTATGATCGGGCACGTCATGGCGGTCAGGAGGCGGGCGGTCTAACCTCTAGCCCCGGGGTGGGAAGGTTTCCTCCTCGGAGAAAACAATCCCCCCTGTGCTCACAGGTCAAGGAGTTACGGGGCCGTGAGCTCAGGGGTGCGGCACGCCGCCCGCAACCGCCCCCCCCGTCTGCAGACCGGCGGGGTCCGGTCGTTTCCACCCCCCCGGGACTAGCCCACAGGCCTCAAACCAAACTGCACCAACTCAACCACACGATACACCAACGCATCACACGCTTCCCTATGATGCAGCACACACATTTCGGATGTGGCGCGCTCGACCCTTCGGAGACCCGCCGGGGAGGTCGGGAGCCGGGCCATAGGCCTGCAAAGGGGCGCCACCCGAAGCGGTGGGGGGGGGGGGGTGGTCAGACAAAGAAATTCTGCATGCCAATGCGAGATTGAAGGAGAGCCTTCATCTCCTGCTGATGCCAAGCAAAGTCGGTAGCCACCCAAAAAAATGCTCAACATTTCTCTCTCCCCCAGTGGATGCCAGAAAGGGTGCATCAGAAGAAACTTGGCTTGGCAGAAAGGATGCAGTCAAAGCAAATCTATCTGGACCTCGCATTGGTCCAAGAAACCGACATTTTGACCAATGAGACCACCCCGTAAGCCCATCGCTTTCCCCCAACCCCCCTCAAGTGAGGGGGGTTTACGAGACCAATCAGGTTGGAACCGTGAGGAAGAAACAAAGGAGGGGTGCTTGTCTTGGTGCGGGAATTCCATCCGCCGCAACAAAGAATTCAAGCTCCAACAACCAAATGCCAACAGGCAGGAGATATCCAAGGGTTGATATAGTCCCTAAAGAACATAACATCAGGATCTACAATGTCTGATTGCTCTCAAAGATCGTGATCTTTTCCCTCACCCTGACCTGAGACCTCGATCACCCCAGACAACAACTGCGTGGTGGTGAGGCGAGTTTTACGTTCACGTCAGAGAGATGGGTCTCTGAGGAGATGGACAAGAGCGGCTCCGCCCATTTTGAGGCTCTATGGGCGATTGACACACACTCTATCCTCTCCTCCAGACCACGAGCTCATCTGCCCTCCCCTTCACCTCTCGCCCGCTGGCTGACCGTTCACCTCCATCCCCAGAACTTTAGATATTCGCGCCCCCCGCCCGCATCTGTATGTCGTCAGGACCCCAGAACAGGGCCTTCAACCACTTGGAAGGAAGTGACCCACAACCCGGTCAAACTCTCTATCAACCTCACCTTATCCTATAGGCTCCCAACACAAGCAAGTGTTTTCCCCGCTGGAATTACAGAAAGGCGGACTGACCTCTCTTCGAGACCCTCACAAGATACATACACAAAGCCAATCAACATCAGAGGCAGAAGGACCTAAACAAGATGGTTTCAAGGGACTTCACAAAGGCCGTCTTGTAAGCTGTGCTACAGAATGCCATCCCCAAGAGGAGCACGAAAAAGAACTACAAGCCTACTGGAGGGGCGGAACTCCATAATCTGGAAGAAATGCCCGTTACGAAGGCGCCAGGGACGAGCAGAAAAGCAGCCATCACTTGAGACCAACAATTAGCGCTGAAGGAAGTAACTGCCTGCCGAAATACAAGCTGTCCCCTGCCTGCGGCACCAAGCTGGCAAGAAAAAGCTGGAAGACAGAAACCTTGATAGCCTAAATTACACACAGGGATGGCCCAAGCTGTGGAAAACACTGGCTAGAACCCTCTGCCATGAAACAACAAGTCGCACCCTATAAACACGTGCCACGATGAATGGAAAATCACTCTCTCTGGACAGACAGCAGCAACCACTTTCATAGACCGTCTTAGAAGAACATCAGCAATCTGGAATCCCTCTGGACATAGAGCTGCAGTGCACGAGGGCCCACTAGGTAACTTCATGAGGAAAGCCCCAAGAGGAATCATAGACCACAGCTTTTCACAGAGAAGGAGCTGAGGAAAGCGTTGCAGAGCCTCAATCTGAAGGAAGTCAACCTGACCAGGACGGAATCACAAATGAAATGATACTGCATTTGGGATAAAGGCAAGTCAGTCCTTAAACAAATCTGTTAACTCCAGCTGGAAGACCCGGATCAGTACCACAGTGTTGAAGGGAAGCCGACATACCCCATTCACAAAAAGGGAAAGGACAAGTCGAAAAGGCTGACAGCTACAGGACCCTATCAGCCTTACAAGCTACTTTGCAAACCTGATGGGAGAGAACTTGTCAACGCAAGAGGCTGTCTGGGGCACCTTGAGGAGCATCAGCTGCTGAAGCCATGAACAGGCAGGCTTCTTCTTTCTGCCAACACAGATCAACAGAGAAAACCCAGATCACATCATACATGCAAAGCATTGAGGACGCCTTCCAAGAAAAGAAGAAACGCTTGCTGTCTGGATTGACATGGAGAAGCGTATCGACAAAGTCTGAAGGACTGACTTAGCTCAAATCAAACACGGCGCGATGTAGGTGTGTCGCTGGGAGATGTACACCTCAAATCAGGGGGCCAGTACCTACACAATCGCAAAAGCCCGAGTCAAATTCAGGGCCAGAAAAGCAAGAAAAGGTACAACTGAGACAGGGAGAACCACAAGGAGGAGTCCATTTCGCCCAACGCTGTTTCCTCATCTTCATAGATGACATCGTCAGGAGAACTGTCCAAGAGGGTCAGGGAGCGATTTAGCTACGCAGATGACGCTGACTTTGGTGCTCTGAAAAGTAAAAACCACTACAAGTCACAGTACGCCACTAGACAGCCGCTCACCAAGATCAGCGGGACTGACCAAGGTAAATGGCTTGTCTTGTCAACTCAAGCAAGACAACCTACACAGTCTTCAGGCCTATCCACCCAAGAAGCAAGAGGCGAAGCGAACAACCAGAAAGGGGTTGCAAGAGGAACCCACACGCGTCCTTCCCTGGGAGTGACCTTTGAACCGCAGCTGCTCACTTGGAAACAACAGATCACCAGATGCTGTAGCCGGGCCAAGGTTGAGACTGGCGTCATGTGGGAAACATGGCGGGGACGGACTGGGGGGTTGACGAACGTAATCCTGAAGAGACTCTATACAGGGACAGTCCGACCTTTGTAGTTGAATACGGGACAATCAGCATGGGCATCAGCTGCTAAGTCTCACCTGCGAACCATCTCAACAAAATACTGAACCAAGCTCAGAGCGAGTCCATAACTGGCGCCATGAGATCCCCCCAATCCTGAAGATGGAAGAGATCCACTGGGCTGGCGAGTCATTGGAGGACAGAAAAGGAGGAAGGGACACAAAGATCCTCATCCAGGCAGCAAAATTTCAAAACGCCTTGAACACCATCCAATGACGCGACAGAAATGAGCAGACCCACCCCGAACTCGGCTGAAAAAGAGCAGCTTCTTCTTCCACCAGTCAAGACGCCTTGGAAAGACAAAATCCTAGTCTTGAATGGAACAGCCAGCAGCCAAGTCATCCCTCCCGAGGAAAACAAATGTCACCCACGAGCCATCCTTGGAAAGGCAGGTGTCCCACAGTCGTCACCAGCATTCCCGGAGTGGAGAAGAGAGGAACACAGTTCCGACACTCCAAAGGAAGGCCCTGGCCATGGATAACATCTGCAACCAGACCCCCAGAAGACTGGACCCTGTCTTAAGATAGATCCGCCACCAGCAACCAAGAAGGCCTGGTGGAGCTGGAATCTTCCCTCCTGATACAAATACGAGATGAAGAAATTGCAATTCAACCGGAAAAAAACCACCAACTATCCGAGCTAGCGAGTAGCCCTCTGGTGAGGCAACCTTAACAGTCTTGAAGACTCCACAAGAACAACAGGGCAGGTTGGTGGTGTTCCTCTCTGATGCTCTTTTTTTCCCGTGCGCCAAGCCCTCAAGGAACTCCCCGCTTGCAAAGAATCAGAAAACCATCTTGCTTCAAACCCTTGTTGCCCTGAGTGCCAGAAGTGGAAAAAGTGGTGATACAAAATGGGGTCTGCACACTGGTGGTATTCAGAGGCAACGAACAAGCGGTTATTCCTGGCAAAATGGACGATGCAAGATGGAGCAGGCCAACACCTGGTGTCATACGATGAAATTAGGACAATCATCAAGGCACAGCAAGGAATAAAATGGCGCCTCCAGCATCCCAAATACAACCCAGAAGACACATGGCATTTGCTGGAAACGAGAACAGGTCAAGATCTTCCGCCTTGAGGACTGGACACAATCGCCTTGCTGTCCACCACAATGCACACAGAAATTTGGCATTGGACAGAGTGGAGAGTGTCCTTGTGGTGAGGGACCAATGACAACCGCACACTCTATCAATCTGCACGACTATGCAGCATCCAGAGAAATAACTGGCCAACACCGACAGCAGTGGAAGCCAAGCTTACGGCACACTGGAGAACTGCGAACGGACGGCAGCCTCATCTAGGACAACCGGGCAGGTCATCTAACGGGATGGGAAACGAGGAAGAAGAATTGCTAAATAATGGCAATATGGGGGGGGGCAAACTTCGTACAACAACAACGTAGCATTTCCATGCAGCCTCACTAACTCGAAAAGATTAACAAACAACAAAACAACAAACACCAACAACAACACCAACAACAACAACAACAACAAGAAATTAGTTTAGATTCATTCAGAGTGAATGTTGTTTGATTGCTCAAGAAAGACTCAAGTCAATTAATCTGTTGCACCACTCGGGGTGGGGGGGGGGGGGGGGGGGGGGGGGGGGGGGGGGGGGGGGGGGGGGGGGGGGGGGGGGGGGGGGGGGGGGGGGGGGGGGGGGGGGGGGGGGGGGGGGGGGGGGGGGAGGTGGGGGGGGGGGGGGGGGGGGGGGGGGGGGGGGGGGGGGGGGGGGGGGGGGGGGGGGGGGGGGGGGGGGGGGGGGGGGGGGGGGGGGGGGGGGGGGGGGGGGGGGGGGGGGGGGGGGGGGGGGGGGGGGGGGGGGGGGGGGGGGGGGGGGGGGGGGGCGGGGGGGGGGGGGGGGGGGGGGGGGGGGGGGGGGGGGGGGGTGGGGGGGGGGGGGGGGGGGGGGGGGGGGGGGGGGGGGGGGGGGGGGGGGGGGGGGTGGGGGGGGGGGGGGGGGGGGGGGGGGGGGGGGGGGGGGGGGGGGGGGGGGGGGGGGGGGGGGGGGGGGGGGGGGGGGGGGGGAGGGGGGGGGGGGGGGGGGGGGGGGGGGGGGGGGGGGGGGGGGGGGGGGGGGGGGGGGGGGGGGGGGGGGGGGGGGGGGGGGGGGGGGGGGGGGGGGGGGGGGGGGGGGGGGGGGGGGGGGGGGGGGGGGTAGGGGGGGGGGGGGGGGGGGGGGGGGGGGGTGGGGGGGTGTGGGGTGTGGGGGCTGCCCCTTCCTGGCCCTTTTGTGCTATTCTCCTCCGCCCTAATGGATCCACCATTCCTCTGTTGGTGCTTTGAAAAAAAAAAAACCCACAGTATCAGCGTTAAACGTGATTAGCAAACAATTTGGTGTTTGAGCAACGAGTCAGACAAACAAATCACTGCACATTATATTTCCTCCCATCGGCTTTTCAAAAATTGGTGTGGTCTGATCTGTGTGGTGTGTGTGTGTGGTGTGTGTGTGTTGAGTGTGTGTGTGTGTTGATCTTATCTTTCTTTTATGGAGAGTCGTATGTTAACTGCAGACTTAATTAATGATAACTTAAAATTATTAATGATAATACTGATATGATAATCATAATGAAAATGGTAGTAGTAGATAATAAATAATAATAATAATAATAATAACACAGAGAACGTCTTGGAGTTCTACGGGGAGAGTGCGACCTGTAGTTGAGTACGGGACATCAGCATGGGCATCAGCTGCGAAGTCTAACCTCGACCATCTCAATAAGTACAGAACCAAGCTCAGCGTGTCATAACTGGCGCCATGAGATCCACCCCAATCCTGAAGATGGAGGAGACCACTGGGCTACAGTCACTGGAGGACAGAAGGGACACAAAGATCCTCATCCAGGCAGCAAAATTCAAACGCCTTGAAAACTATCCAATGAACAACAGAATGAGCAGACCCACCAAGAGCCGGTTGAAAACAGGCAGCTTCATCCACCAGTCAAGACGCCTTGAAAGACAAACCCCAGTCTTGATGGAACACAAAACAAAGTCTATCCCGGCAAATGTTACCCACCCATCTTGGAAGAGGCAGGTGTTCCCAACAGTCGTCACCAGCATTCCCGGAGTGGAGAAGAGAGGAACACAGTCAGACACTCAAAGGAAGGCCTTGGCCATGGAGTACATCTGCAACCAGTACCCAGAAGACTGGACCCATGTATTTACAGATGGATCCGCCACAGAAGCAAAGAGGGATGGTGGAGCTGGAATCTTCCTCCGATATAAAGACGGAGATGAAGAAATTGCAGTTCCAACAGGAAAATACCCCACCAACTTCCGAGCTGAGCGAGAAGCCTCTGTGTGGCAGCCACAACAGTCTCGCAGAACTCCACAAGAACAACAGGGCAGGTGGTGGTCTTCTCTGACGCTCGCAAGCCCTCAAGAACTCGCGCTGCAAAGACAAAACCATCTTGCTTCACCCCTTGTTGCAATGAGTGCCAGAGTGGAAAAGGTGGTGATACAATGGGTACCAGCACACTGTGGCATCAGAGGCAACGAAAAAGCGGACATTCTGGCAAAAGACGGTGCACAGAAGGAGCAGGCCAACAACCTGGTGTCATACGATGAAATTAGGACAATCATCAAGGCACAGCAAGGAATAAAATGGCACCTCCTGCATCCCAAATACAACCCCGAAGACACATACCATTTGCTGGGACGAGGAGAACAGGTCAAGATCTTCCGCCTGAGGACTGGACACAATCGCCTGCTTCACCACATGCACACAAATTTGGCATTGGACAGAGTGGAGAGTGTCCTTGTGGTGAGGGACCAATGACAACCGAACACATCCTTCAAGTCTATACGACGTGTGCAGCATCCAGGAGAAAGTACTGG
>CM031601.1:12331046-12341046 GCA_018398815.1 Conus ventricosus
AACTGATACCTAACAGACAGCCGCCCGTGCTGTCCTCAATCATTCATCAGCTGTCCGGGTTATCATCACAATGCGGGCAGGCCAGTCGGACTGAGACCGAAGAAAAAGGGCACAGGGGCAAACACAGCTGGTGAGAGTGTGTGGGGGAGGGGGATGGTGGGGAGGGGGGTGGAGGGGAGTGAAGTAAGCAGGGTGGGCACGTGATAGACGTACTTGGCTGTGCTGTGGTCTTTGTTCTTAAATTCACCTGATCCCCAATTGTGTCAACTTCAAGGTCAACCTCACAAAGGACGATAACTCTCTGGTCCTTGGTCGAGGGCAAGGAGGAGCGCCCGGGATCAACGTGAACGGTATCTATGGCATTGACACGTTGTTGTTGTTGTTGTTTGTTTGTTTTTATTTTTTATTTTTTTAATAAGTTCACTATGAAATGATCACACACCATAATGTTGTAGATATCCACCAGGGTACATCACGTTTCGTCCAATCGGTGGATTTCATGCGTGTGTCCCCCCTCCCCGAACTGTAAAAATCTCAGTGTAACGTTTAACCTAAACGCCACACGTGACAATTAGGATTTTGCACCAAAACACTATTTAATTCATGTAAGCGTTTTGAGACCTGCCAAAAATTTGAGCCAGCACTTGATGCTGAACTAGTTATTAATCAAAAGAACAATTCCCCACCAATTGTTTCCCTTATTTGGGGGGAAATCTACCAATGAAATCACAAATAATCTTCAACTCCATGACCTTCATTTTAATTGACATCACATCCCAGTCCTTTACACTCACCCGTGTCCCAATCATTGCCCCAAACTGAGCCCCCAAACAATCCCATTCCTTTGATTTTAATCTGTCTGCTTGGAACCCCCTGGCTTGTACCTTGATGGCCACATAAAAACAAAAAAATGAGGGAATCAACTTTCAGACACAACGAAAAATTCACAAATCAATCTACATCGCAGTCTATAATTAATGCTCGACTTCTGACGCAAAGCCACGGCGCATTATTTTTGGTCTGCAGACAAATACAGTCGTATAGTTTGCCCTAAAGTGTGCGAGAAAAACATGGCGGTACGGTGGTGAAAAGGGGAGACACTCTTTCTGACCTCAAGGACACAGCTTGCATGCACTGACGATGAAGTGACTGTCAAACCCAGAAACTGAATCAGTCACCAACTGTGTTGCAAACTCTTTATCGTTCGCATCGTTATCTTCGAATGTACAGATATGTTTGTGGGGTTATACGATTCACTGATGTTTTAAAACTCCAAGCAAATTGGTGCCCAACAATCATTCTCTCTCTCTCTCTCTCTCTCTCTCTCTCTCTCTCTCTCTCTCTCCTCTCTCTCTCTCTCCTCTCTGTAATATACAACCAAGGATTTTATTAAACTTAAGTATTCCTACTTTGGGGTAAACGCGTTGTATGTGTAGAAATAAAGAAGGTTTTGGTGAAACGTAACAGGCAAAATGTTTTGGGAAAATGGACTGAGCGACACGTGATTGGGAGGAAACATGTCGGGACAAATGCGTTTGGGAGAAACGTGTCAGGAGAAATGTGATCGGAGAAATACGTTTGGGAGAAACGTGATAGGGAGAAACGTGATAGGGAGAACGTGATTGTGAGAACGTGATCGGGAAAAATGTGATCGGGAGAAATGAGATTCGGCAAAACGTTACTGGAAGAAGCGTAATTCGGCAACACGTGAGAGGGACAAACGTGATTGGGCAAAACGTGATTGGACAAAACGGAACGTGATTGGGCAAAATGTGATTGGAAAAAACGTGAACGTGATTGGGCAAAACGTGATTGGGCAAAACGTGAACATGATTGGGCAAAACGTGATTGGACAAAACGTGAACGTGATTGGGAAAAACGTGATGGGCAAACGTGATTCGGCAAAACGTGATTGGGGACACTTGATTTTGTGAAACGTTTTTGGGCAAGTCGTGGTGAACCCGGCCCGTTGTGGCTATTATCGAACAAAGGTCGTCATGACGCACGCGTGACACACACACACTTCTCTCTCTCTTCTCTCTCTCTTCTCTCTCTCTCTCTCTCTTTCTGTGCGTGCGCGCGTACGTGCGTGTGCGTGCATGTATGTGTGGTGTGTATGTGTGTGTGTGTGTGGTGTGAGAGAGAGAGAGAGAGGAGAGAGAGAGAGAGCTTTTTTTTCCTCTTGTTTTCTTTGTCTTTATGGCTGTGTGTCCCTATGTACGCGGTGCGTGCTTAACAGACTAAGCATTCATTTCATTCATTCATTCATTTCCAGCTTTTCCCGCACAAATCACAAGACAGCGCAGTGAGAAATTAACATAAAGGTAGCAGAGCCGCATGACAGCATTTCCCAGACAACACCAAGGGAGATTGTGTTCTGTGAAACGGCAGACAGAGAAAGAGATAAGAGACAGTGGTGAAATCAATGCTATCTCTTTCCTGGCCCGGTACTGAAACTCAGGAAATGTCAGCGGAAGGGACCCCCACACACCACACACACACACACACACACACACACGCACGCACCGCACGCACGCACGCACGCACGCACGCACGCACTCTCTCTCTCTCTCTCTTCTCTCTCTCTCTCAAACACACACACAAAACACATACACATACACCACACACGCACGCGCGCAAACACACACACCCCCCACACACACACACACACACACACAACACGAACGAACATGACTAGCAGAGAATACGGTGTCATGAAGAGACAGATACATTTTTTTTTTTTTTTTTTTTTTGCTGTCCCCAACCCCTGCGCTACCTCAGAGGCAGTGGGACCCACGCCCCTCATTCCGACACCCCGTCCACAGCCATAGCCCGGCTGGCCCCGGGCCCCAGCCCGGCACCAGCATCCACAGGGAGCAGTCCCAAAGTCAAGTCGTCATGAGGCAACCCACCGGAGGAGACATGCACTGCTGCCGAGTCACTTCGGTGGTGTTTCCCGTGGCGCCTGTTCTGATCTAACATACGCAGGGCACCCCTACTAAGCCCCCTACTGACGACAATAAATTGTTTGTCGCGGAGCCGGGTGGTGAGCTCTCCCTCCGGAGGGGGCCACCACGTCCGTCCAAAGACAGCCCCCCTGGACTCGCCGATTACCGGTGACCCCGACGGAACCAACCAAGGCCACAGACGCGGAGAGGACATCGAGACTGAGGGCACCCTGAGGCAGGGCATGAAGGCCACAGAATTTGAGACATTTTTTTTTAAAGTGATCAATGGGAATGAGGATGATTAAGATGATGCTACGGATTTCCATTTTGGTCTGAGACTACATGACAGGGCTGGGACTCTACGCTTCCTTTCATAATATATCCCGGCGTCAAACCCGGCCCGAGAGATACAGGCACCCGCGTGTTGGTCATGAAATTTGAGCCAAAAACTCTCAGAAACGCATCCCTTAGTGGGTGAAACTCGACTGTGTGGTCCCAGTCTTCCCCAAATGAGTCCGCAGCAACTCAACTCTGGGTACGAGCCGGTCGGGGCAGAAAAAACCCACATGACTGATGGATTCAACCCACGACCTCCCAGCCGGGGTCGCGACGCTAACCACTTCGCCACGGCCCGGCTGGTCAGATACATATTATTAGTCCACATATAATACAGGACATTCCTGCAGCCACTGCATTTCACTCGACAGTTTATTTTGTATGCTCAATTCTGCTTTCATCAGAATTTCGTCTTTACTTTTCCTTTTCCTTCTCCTTTCTGTCTTTTTCCTTTTCTCTTTTTTTTTCCACTTCTTTTCTTTACTTTCTTTCTTACTTTCTTTCTTTCTGTCGTTCTTTCTTCCTTTCTCTTTTACTGTCTCATCCACAGCCTTTCCAGTTCCCACCCCTCCCCCTTAACCCCCCCCCCCCCCCCCCCCCCCCCCCCCCCCCCCCCCCCCCCCACACTCCGCCCTTCCGCTTCCCTCACAGCCCCCCCCGTCCCCTGTCCGCCCCCAGCGGCGGTCCACAGGACTTACTGACAGTCATACCGACACAACCCCCCCCCAGGAAGATACTGCGCTGCTTCCAAGTCTTTGGATGGTGTTCCTGAGCCTGCTCTTGACGAACCGCAAGCGTGTCAAACATGCGAGGACAATCGAAACCCGGGGATCACCATGACAGCATGGGAAAAGAAGGATGCAAAATTTGGATTCTTTTCAAACTGTTGCTCTATGAGATGAGGTGCGAAATGTGTTATGGAGGTAAAATCCGATCAAAAACTACATGAAGGGGAAAATTTAGAAAGAGAGGGTGTTAGTTACCGCCAATGACATTGACAAACAAAGCACAGGACAAGACACGATGCATTTCGACCTCTTGGGTCTTCTTCAGGCAAAAAACAGATCACATTTAACATTTATGACAGAACAAACAAAGAACGAAGAGTGACTTATCTGTTGTCCATGTGGTAGGGAGAAAGGCCGCCAGGCGGAAACGACGAGGGGATTATGGGAGAGGAAAAGGAGGGGGGGGGGTGCGTGGGGAGGGGGGGTGATTACGATGGAGTTGTGTGGCTGGTTTAGTGGGTAGTAACCTAGGGCTTCAAGCTGGCGCAATGGTAGTAAACTAGCCACACAACCCCATCGTATCACCCTCCCTCCCCCTTGCACCCCTCCCCTCCTTTTCCTCTCCCATATCCCCTCTGACGTTTCGCCTGGCGGCCTTTCTCCCTACCACATGGACAACAGATGAGTCACTCTTCGTTCTTTGTTTGTACTGTCGTAAATGTGAAATGTGATCTGTTTTGTTTTTGCCTGAAGAAGACCCAAGAGGTCGAAATGCATCGTGTCTTGTCCTGTGCTTTGTTTGTCAATGTCATTGGCGGTAACTAACACCCTCTCTTTCTAAATTTTGCTTCGTTCTCCGCCATCAGTCACTCCATTTGAAAACTACATGAAGGGGGTTTTCTCCATGCGTCCTTTTATAACCAGCCCGGTGTCAGCCAGGCCGAGAGATACAGTCGCCTGCAGTGTAGGTCAGAAAATTGGATCAGCACTCTGACAGACGTGCATTCAGTGGATGACTCGCAGCTGTGGGATTCCAGTCTTCCCACCGGACCCACAGCAAACACAACTCTGGGTAGGAGCCACCTGGAATCCCCAACACCACAGAGAAATGTCTCTGAAGGGAAGTAACTTGAATCTCTCGACCTGCAAGTCCGCGACTCTAGCCACTGCATTCTGGCGGCTGGTCATGTGACAGTTTAAGTGAGCATTGTTGCAGACATGTTCCGTGTGATACCTATTTAGCTATCTATCTATCTTATCTATCTATCTATTATCTATCTATCTATCTATCTATTATCTATCTATCTATCTATCTTATCTTCTGTCTGTCTGTCTGTCTATCTATTTATTTATTTATCCATCTTCTATCTATCTATCTACTTACTATCTATCTATTCTATTATCTATCTATCTATCTATCTCCCCTCTATCTATCGATCTATCGATCTATCGATCTATCTATCTATCTGTCTGTCTGTCTGTCTGTCTGTCTGTCTGTCTGTCTGTCTGCTGTCTTCTAAATCTAGATTATACGTTCTTTAAGAAACGAGATCTGTTGATCATACAAAGAGCGGTCTTCCTCCATGATACAATCTGTAAATGTGCTCTATCTATTATCTATCTATCTAATCTATCTATCTATCTATCAATCTATCTATCTATCTATCTATCATATCTATCTATATGTCTATCTATCTACTACCATACCTATTACTATTCTATCTGTCTGTCTGTCTGTCTGTCTGTCTATGTATGTTGAACTAGATGATAAGTTCTTAATAAGGAAAAAAAATCGTTCTGTCAATTCCACTGAGAGGATACCTCTCTACAGATAATATGTATATTACACAATAGCAATTATATCACTTTCTTCCTTTTTTCCACTGATATACATAAAAGTAATTCGGCATGAAACGAGTAATTGTAGATGTCGTTCATACACACTATACAGGAAGTGAATCACCAGAAAGTCGCAATTATCATGATCAATGTCTTCTGTGCAGGTATATTTCTGGTGGAAAAAAGTGGTAAAAATTATGATTTTGATGTGGTGCTTTTGACTGGCATAAGAAGGGTCTAAATGATTACATTTTACATAAAATTCCATAGCACTCCAGAAAAGATGTCACATGATAGTCTGCGATAAGCCATCTGCGATAACACTTTGGAGCAAACACCCTCTGTTCAAAGCTAGTTGAAATTCTCCAGTCATACAGCATTGCAAAGAATTAAAATGCACATCACTCAGTATGGTGAAGAATTCAGCGCTTATGTAATGCGGAATTCTCCGTTGCACGCACCTTACGGTGCACAGATGAACCAGTCGTCACAGATGATGTCTCCTAAAGAGGCAGTGTTAATTGAGACGTAAAACAAAGTACTCTACTGTAGTAAAGAAAAGAAAGCTGAGGTGGTCTAGGACAAGATCGAAGGAAAGTCCAAGACCATCGCCCAAGGAACAGAGCACGGCAAGAGGAAACAGAGCGGACAGACAAAGAAGGTACAGGACAAGATAGAAGTGACAGTCCAAGACCATCGCCCAAGGAACAGAGCACGGCAAGAGGAAACAGAGCAGACAGACAAAGAAGTGGATGGAGAGCATTGCAGAGTGGACCCACAAAGAACTTTGCCGCCTCACCAGCCTCTCGCCCACACCGCATCAGACATCTAAGGTAAGGTAATGTTCTCCATAGCCCAGCCGACCGCAAAGGTCATATCAGGGCTGCCACCGCGTTGAAATCAACTGACAAATCGTTAAGGAAAGAAAACCTCATCCACACAAACCTTTGAAACACACCTTCAAAAACACACCGGGGATTTTTTTGTTAAAAATCTTTCTTCTGTAAAAATTTTTGGTCAGATGAAAAATGCTATTCTTTTTCCAGAAATTCAAAGATCACATCAGGTAGGAAGGAGGACATCTCTGAACAAACGTTTCATGGAGTCTGCTGTAAAAGGTTTATATCTTGCATCACGCAAGTCCCAACACTAAACGTATATGTTTCACTGTGAGTGGAACATGACATGGAATGCACCACGGAGCTTCCTCCCTTTTAAAAGGTAAGAATGGGTGTAAAAGGAGTGGCCTGTATGCAAAACTGTTTCTTCTTAACGGTCGCCTCGGGAACATGGTAAAAACTCTTTCAGGTTTGAAGACAACCAGTACAGCGTTCATCATTGCAGAATTCCCTAAGGGTCCTGGTGGACTGTGGGACTATGGACCAGTGACTGGCGGAAACTACGGATAAAAGACGACCCGAAACAGGAGTTTGCCTGCAGGAGGTCTTTGGTGGAGGGGTCTATACTTGCAGGTTTCACCGTGTCGGGTTGTGGAGCAGAATATGACAGGAACCAACGACACAGGAACGTGGAGACTTCAGGGACCACCGTCACAGCGGGTGGTTGTCAGTATCCTTGAATATTGTCTATGTCAGTCGAATATAGATTTTTTTTTTGCATGCATGTGGTTCCATTGAAGAACATGATAAGCAGCACAACCGGTTTGTCAAAACATTTGTAGCAACAGCACCGGACAATACAAGCGAGTGTTTCCAGAAATGTTCGTTGAATGTCAAAATAGTGCTAAGCAGTACTACTTCATGTTGGCTGAACGTCTGGTGCAGGTGACAGTAGCGGCAGGCAGTGCCGGTGACTGCCGGCTGAACGTCTGGTGCAGGTGACAGTAGTGGCAGGCTGAACGTCTGGTGCAGGTGACAGTAGTGGCAGGCTGAACGTCTGGTGCAGGTGACAGTAGTGGCAGGCTGAACGTCTGGTGTAGGTGACAGTAGCGGCAGGCTGAACGTCTGGTGCAGGTGACAGTAGTGGCAGGCTGAACGTCTGGTGTAGGTGACAGTAGCGGCAGGCTGAACGTCTGGTGTAGGTGACAGTAGCGGCAGGCAGTGCCGGGGACTGGTGTAGGTGAGAGTAGCGGCAGGCAGTGCCGGGGACTGATGCAGGTGACAGTAGCGGCAGGCAGTGCCGGGGACTGGTGCAGGTGACAGTAGCGGCAGGCAGTGACGGTGACTGGTGTAGGTGACAGTAGCGGCAGGCAGTGCCGGGGACTGATGTAGGTGACAGTAGCGGCAGGGAGTGCCGGGGACTGGTGTAGGTGACAGTAGCGGCAGGCAGTGCCGGTGACTGGTGTAGGTGACAGTAGCGGCAGGCAGTGCCAGTGACTGGTGTAGGTGACAGTAGCGGCAGGGAGTGCCGGGGACTGGTGTAGGTGACAGTAGTGGCAGGCAGTGCCGGGGACTGATGTAGGTGACAGTAGCGGCAGGCTGAACGTCTGGTGTAGGTGACAGTAGCGGCAGGCAGTGCCGGTGACTGGTGCAGGTGACAGTAGCGGCAGGCAGTGCCGGTGACTGGTGTAGGTGACAGTAGCGGCAGGCAGTGCCGGGGACTGGTGTAGGTGACAGTAGCGGCAGGCAGTGCCGGTGACTGGTGTAGGTGACAGTAGCGGCAGGCAGTGCCGGGGACTGATGCAGGTGACAGTAGCGGCAGGCAGTGCCGGGGACTGGTGCAGGTGACAGTAGCGGCAGGCAGTGCCGGTGACTGGTGCAGGTGACAGTAGCGGCAGGCAGTGCCGGGGACTGATGTAGGTGACAGTAGCGGCAGGCAGTGCCGGGGACTGGTGCAGGTGACAGTAGCGGCAGGCAGTGCCGGAGACTGATGTAGGTGACAGTAGCGGCAGGCAGTGCCGGTGACTGATGCAGGTGACAGTAGCGGCAGGCAGTGCCGGGGACTGGTGCAGGTGACAGTAGTGGCAGGCAGTGCCGGTGACTGATGCAGGTGACAGTAGCGGCAGGCAGTGCCGGTGACTGGTGCAGGTGACAGTAGCGGCAGGCAGTGCCGGTGACTGGTGCAGGTGACAGTAGTGGCAGGCAGTGCCGGGGACTGGTGCAGGTGACAGTAGTGGCAGGCAGTGCGGGGGACTGGTGCAGGTGACAGTAGCGGCAGGCAGTGCCGGGGACTGGTGCAGGTGACAGTAGTGGCAGGCAGTGCCGGGGACTGGTGCAGGTGACAGTAGCGGCAGGCAGTGCCGGTGACTGGTGCAGGTGACAGTAGCGGCAGGCAGTGCCGGGGACTGGTGCAGGTGACAGTAGCGGCAGGCAGTGCCGGTGACTGGTGCAGGTGACAGTAGCGGCAGGCAGTGCCGATGACTGATGCAGGTGACTGTAGCGGCAGGCAGTGCCGGGGACTGATGCAGGTGACAGTAGCGGCAGGCAGTGCCGGGGACTGGTGCAGGTGACAGTAGCGGCAGGCAGTGCCGGGGACTGATGCAGGTGACAGTAGCGGCAGGCAGTGCCGATGACTGGTGCAGGTGACAGTAGCGGCAGGCAGTGCTGGTGACTGGTGTAGGTGACAGTAGCGGCAGGCAGTGCCGGGGACTGATGTAGGTGACAGTAGCGGCAGGGAGTGCCGGGGACTGGTGTAGGTGACAGTAGCGGCAGGCAGTGCCGGTGACTGGTGTAGGTGACAGTAGCGGCAGGCAGTGCCGGTGACTGGTGTAGGTGACAGTAGCGGCAGGGAGTGCCGGGGACTGGTGTAGGTGACAGTAGCGGCAGGCAGTGCCGGGGACTGATGTAGGTGACAGTAGCGGCATGCTGAACGTCTGGCGTAGGTGACAGTAGCGGCAGGCAGTGCCGGGGACTGGTGCAGGTGACAGTAGCGGCAGGCAGTGCCGGTGACTGGTGTAGGTGACAGTAGCGGCAGGCAATGCCGGTGACTGGTGTAGGTGACAGTAGCGGCAGGCGGTGCCGGGGACTGGTGTAGGTGACAGTAGCGGCAGGCAGTGCCGGTGACTGGTGTAGGTGACAGTAGCGGCAGGCAGTGCCGGGGACTGGTGCAGGTGACAGTAGTGGCAGGCAGTGCCGGGGACTGGTGTAGGTGACAGTAGCGGCAGGCAGTGCCGGTGACTGATGCAGGTGACAGTAGCGGCAGGCAGTGCCGGTGACTGATGCAGGTGACAGTAGCGGCAGGCAGTGCCGG
>CM031601.1:12346046-12366046 GCA_018398815.1 Conus ventricosus
CCAAGAATTTTGCCACGTTATAATATCTTCTGTTTCAGTCCAGGAATTTGCCACGTTATAATATCTTCTGATCCATCCAGGAATTTGCCATGTTATAATATCTTCTGATCCAGTCCAGGAATTTGCCACCATATAATACTTGTGGTTCAGTTCAGGAATTTGTCACCATATAATATCTTGTGGTTCAGACCAGGACTTCGTCACCATAATTTTAAATTCTTGTGAATTACGTCAGGGACCTGCTACATTAAATTTCTTGCAATGCACTCCAGCAATTGCCACGTTATTTTTCGTTGTGATTCACATCAGGAATTTCTCACGTTATACAAACTGAAATTCGTCGATGGAATTTGCCACGTTTGATTATCTTCTGATTGACTCCATAGGATTTGCCATGTTTAGCGTTTTTCTTCATTCACTTCGAAAACCTATCATGAAATCTTTTTTTCTGTGATTCAATCTGGAGTTTGCCACGGTGTTCTGTCTTGTGATTCATTGCAGGAACTGGCATAAAATAGTTTGTGATTCACTCCATGAGTTTGCTATAGTATACTTTCTTGTAGTCCATTTGAGAAAAGAGAGAGAGAGAGAGAGAGAGAGAGAGAGAGAGAGAGAGAGAGAGAGAGAGGACGGAGGGAGGGCCGGAGGGGAGGGGGGGGGATCCGCATAGAGATGCGAACACACAGAAACGCATATACTACACACATACACACATGCATGCACTCACACACAAAACACACACACACCACACACACACACACCCCACACACACATACATACATACATACATACATACATACATACACACGCACGCACGCACGCAACTCGGACGCACGCATGCACTAACCCACGCACGTGCATACTTCACACACACACACACACTCACACACACACATATACATACCCAAACAAACGTATATACCCAAATAAAAACATAAACTCCCAACCCATCCCCAAAACACACACACACACACACACACACACACACACACACACACAACACACACACACACACACACGCATACACACACTCACACACACACACACACACACACACACACACACACACACACACACACACACACACACACACACACACACGTAGTGGAAACCAACCCTTTGACAGAAATACAAAGCATTATTTGGGGTCTCTCCGCCTGTCTGTTTGTCTGTCTGTGGTCTGTCGTGTGTCTGTGTGTCTGTCTGTCTGTCTGTCTGTCTGTCTGGTGTACGATAATCAGTCAGATTGCTTGACAGCCTTTTCCAGGAACGACAATCAGGTGACAACCGACAACGAGAGTCAAATGCTGGTTGTAACGTCAGATCATCCTGTCAACCTCCCTTCCCCCACCCCCGCCCTCTGTGAGCCCATGACAGCATCAGCAATGACCTCGGACAGCGACGGTTGAACTGTATGGTATGGCACAACAGAGCACAGCGGGTTCACATCTTCACGAGCTGATGATGAGCTATGATCTTCTCATTTCAGACATGCATTCACATCCTTTCATTCTGATAGTTCACACACACACACACACACACACACACACACACACACACATGCCCCCCACACAACCACACACACAACACACAACACACAACACACACACACAAAACCACACACACACACACAAACAACACACACACACACACACATGCACACACACACACAACACACACACACACACAACACCACACAAAACATACACACACACCACACCACACCACACCACACACAACCCACACACACACACACACAACACACACACACTACACATACAAGCACACACACACACACACACACACACACCACATACAACAACACACACTCACACACACACACACACACACAACCACACATACACACACACACACACACACACACACACACACACATACAAGCACACACACACACAACACATACACACACACACACACACACACACACACACACACACACACACACACACACACACACACACCACACACAAAACACACCACACACACACACACCACACACACACACACACACACACACACACACACACACACACAACACATCACAACACACCACCACACACCATACACAACAAGCACACACACACACACACACACACACACACACACACACACACACACACACACACCACACCACCACATACACACACACACACACACCCACACACCACACACACACACTCACACACACCACACACAACACTACACACACAACACTCCACCATCACTCACACCAATAGTCACGACACGAACGCACACACACACACACACACACACACACACACACACACAATCCCCCCCCCCCCCCCCCCCTCAGGGCCCCCCCACAACACCCCCAACACACACACACACAAAACCACAAAAACACAACCCCCCAACACCCCACACACAAAAAAAAAAATACTCACACAAGAATAAACAGGCCCACGTTCGTTCGTTCTCACACCTCACACATGCACGCTCACGGGTTCGGGAACGACTCCCACATATTATGGTGCACTTGCCCCCCGTCCCCCACCCCCTTCCCGACAGCCGAAAAGTCTCGGAATTCACGAACATGCTTGTAAAACACACCACACACACACACACAAACACACACACCCCCCAAACCCACTCTCCCCTCTTCCCCTCTCTCTTCTCTCTCTCTCTCTCTCTCTCTTCTCCACACCCCACACACACACACACAACACACACCACACATCACACTCACATCACACAACAACACACACAGACACACGCACTACACACACACTTCCCCCCCCCCCTCTCTCTCTTATCTGTCTGTCTGTCGTCTTCTGTTTTTTCTATCTTTTTTTCTTTCTATCGTTTGCCCCTTTTTTGTCTTCTGTTTTCCCGTCATTAAATCCTCAAAATTTCACTCATACCCACGAAAAGAGGAGAGAGGGGGAGAGAGAAAGAGAGAGGAGGGAGGGGAGAGAGAGAGGAGAGAGAGAGAGGGGAGAAGAGAGAGAAAAAACAATTAATTATCCCATCATATCATATATGCCCGAGAAGAGAGAGAGAGAGAGAGAGGAGAGAGAGAGAGAGAGAGAGAGAGGAGAGGGAGAGAGAGAGAGAGAATAGAGAGAGAGAGGAGAGAGAATATACAACAATTAATCTCCCCACCTCTCAAAAAATTTTCCCCCCCAGTATCATCCCCCCAAACAAATAAAGGGGCAAAACATCTATCAAAAAAAGAAGAAGAAGAGGAATGTGACGATCTTCAACCAGTTTGAGGCCCACTTAGTCGCGCTGTCGTCTCGCTCCCCCAGTCAAAGGCAAGAATTATTCCACACATCCAGTTCACTCCCCCCCAAAAACAAATCACAGGCAAAAACATCCATAAAAAGGGAAGAAGAGGAATGGACGATCTTAAAACCGGCTATGAGGGCCCACTTGTCGGCGCTGTCGTCTCGCCCCCCGCACTGAAGGCAAGAATTCTTTCCCAGCTCGGGGCCATGACAATCCATTAAAAAACGTCAGCGAAGTGTTAAAAGGGGAAATCGCCCCTAAAAAAATTTCTCAGTGTGTCGTTTTCTGAAGGGTTTAACTCTGAGGCAGTCTGTAGCATGCGTCGAGTCTTTCCCGAGACTTTCACTGAATAACCGTCGCCCGTTTTATGAGGAATCAGCGGGGAACCCTTTTTCCCTTTTCGGGGCGATTTTGTCAAAGTGTCATCAACGCTGTGTCGGAACGAGGCCATAAGGGAAAGCCGTCCCTCTGAAAACGAAACGTAGCCCTTGTGTCCTTTTGTGCTGTCTGTTGTGAAAAAAGGGGCGCAGGTGAAAAGTTTTTTGTTTTTTTTGAAGAAAGCTTTTAGGGCGAAAATTTCAGTGAAAAATTTTGAAAGCGAAGACAGCACGATTATTCAAAAGCAATAGACTATCATTAAAGAGTGGAACAATCCCCCCAAAAAAAATATGCCACAGTCAAATAGACAGTGATTCGTTTCAAATTGCACTTTAATGTTACTTGACCAAGCAGACCTTTCATGAAATAACTACTGTTTCTTTTTGAAAACACAGATTACATTATATTTTGTGTAAATATATCCTTTTTTTCTTTCTTTTTTTTAAAAAAAAGATCAGTTTATTTTTCCACATAATCTTACTGTTGTTGTTTTTTTTTTTTTTTTTTTAAGAGGTCAGTTTACGATGCCACAAGAGACTGAAAATAAACCCACAAATTTTGTTTTGAAGAAAAGTCCCGAGGTGTTGTCATTTTCTTTTCTTCCGCCCGATATTCAAAACGTCCTAAATTTCCCGGATGGCACAACTGATCTTTGTCCTAATCGCGTTAGATGCCGACCGAGACTTAAACCCAAAAGGGAAATTAACCTTTTCCCTTTGGGATTGTAGTATAAAGATACAATCACCTTCTGTTGACAACGCGAACTGATAAATGCAATTTTTCCCCGGCTTGAAACGTTTACGGAAGTTTCTTTATATGAACGCAGGTGACAATTCCCAGCGGGGGTTTTTTTTTTGGGGAAGGGGTTGACGTCACAAACTCCGTATTAGTCGGGTATGGTTTCATGTTTGGCGTTGTGAGCTGCATTCTTCCTCCGCATCATTTCGGTTTTTCCCAACAGCTGAGTTTGGATTTGGATTGATTTAATTTGAGTCTTTCACAACGATGGGTTTAGATTTTTAAAAAAAAAAAAAAAATAAAAAAAATATAAAAAAAAAAAAAAACCCCCTTAAACAGGGTTTGTTTGTGTGTAAGTGCTTTAAATTTGAGATGTGTTGAGGCGGTGGAAAGGGTGCGGCACATGCGCGCACCAAGTTGTATGTGGAGTGAGAGTGGGGAGAGGGGAAAACACAAATACATGAAAGTTTGCCTATTAACACCAAAATTTAATTAAAAAAAACTTAAATTCTTCAGCAACTAAAATAACAGATCGAATAGTTTGCTTAATAATCATTTTGGGGCGAAAAAATTTTCATTAAAGCCCCTTAAAGCAAAAATCTATTTTTAGAATTTTATAAAAAGTTTTTGAACGGACTTAAAAAAAGAAATTTTGAATAGAAAATGGGAGACCCCAACGAAATCTACACCTTTTAGAAAATTTGGTTTTCACGAGTTTAAAACGATTTTAAAATTATACTGGACAACGACTTTGACTAAAAACGCTTTCCTTTTTGGGGGAATTTTTTCTTGTTCTTTAAAAATTTTTAATGAAAAAACTGATTTCATGTTTACCCAAATTTTTTTTACTATCGGATTTTTTCAAAGAGCACCCTCTTTTGAAATTTTATCAATTTCTTTTTCCAAGATACCACAATGGGAGGGATCCAGAAAAAACTCTAAAAAAGTTTTTCGCCATAAGGGAAGTATCATAATTTTATAAAAAAATTAGGTTTTTTACTTTTGCATCCCAATTTCGAAAGCTAAAAAGTACAGTTTAGGTCACACGATTAAAATGCTAAAAAATTCCCACATTAAATCGATATCCAAGATAGGCCATAAGGATTGGTTATTTTCAGCAGTGAAAACTGAAAATTTCCCTTTCCAAACAAAATGATTTCTTTATTTTTAAAATGGGGAATTAAAAACCCTCCTGTAATAAATTTAAAACTGAACCATCGTTATTTTTTAAAAGATGATGTGGAATTTTTTTTAAAGATGTTCTTTTGTTTCTATTGATATCAAATTGATATTATTTCTTTTTTAAAGGTGAAATCTAAAAAATTTTTGGGAAATATGCCCCTTTGAGGAACCGTGGGCTAGTTGGGGTTTTGAAATGGATGAAATATCGATGTCACTTTTTTAAATAAATCATTTATTTTTTGTTGGGCTGCAGGTAAGAAATTTTTTTGCCCTTTTAGGAAAATCCGTTTTGGAATCAAGAAATAATTTAATTTGTTACTGAATTTGATACAGAAAACTTCGGTACATATTTGGCTGTGCTGTTTGCGTTGTCACAAGTGACAAAAATTAGTTTCTTTATTGTTTTAAAGTATTAGAATGCGCTGAACACCAAGGGCTTTTTTAAAAGTTTTTACGTCTATACTTTGAAACCCGTTAAAAAAATTTTTGAAAAGCTGAAAAATTATTTCCCGTCCTAAATCAAATTTTTATCGAACCCGATTAAAAGATGCCAGAGTTTGGAATCTTGCCCCCGATTGTGCACTGAAAATTTTTTTTAGTAAAATACCGCGGGGTTGTTATAAATTTTTCAATTTTGGAATTCCTTTTTAAATTTTTGGGGTAAAAAAAACCCAAAAATTTAAATTATTGGGAAAATTGAAAAGTTTTATTTTCCAGCACAAGTTGCGGCAAAAAATTTTGGGTTTTTTCCATTTTTTAAATAACATTAATTGTGTCTTTTCTCCTGATAGTTCTGCCTTTCTTCATATTTTTTATTTGTCAATTTCAAATTTTAACAGTTTTGTATGTATAACATGGTTCTCTTTTTTTGTTTTTTAATGTTTGTGTTACCCCCATTGCAAACATCGGCTATTGCACTACATGCATATTTTAGATATATTTTTGGAAGCCTGAATGAGAAATTTTAAAAGAAAAGGTGCAATAATGGAGCCCCGGGGATGCCGCAATTCTTTAATGAAGGTAAAAGTTACCAACCCCAGTACAAACTGATCTCTCAGATAAGAAAGATTTATGAAATTTATACATTGCACCCTTAACCCCAAATTTTAAAAATTTTAAAAGTAAAAATCCAAAATCATAGTTTTCTGATGTCAAAGAAAGACAAGTGACTTTTTCTACGAGCAAATTTTTTTTTAAAATGACTTTCAAGTTTTACAAGGGGATCGATTGTCTTTTTTCCCCTTTCTGAAATGCTTGTTGTTTGGGGAAATTATGTTATTCTTTTCGCAATAATGTAAAACGCGTTTTTTTCAACTATCTTTTCTAATATTTTTCCAAATTGGGTGTTAATGCTTAGGTCGGTAACTTCAATTGCGCCTAGGTTTTACCTTGTTTTGGAACCGTTTTTACAACTATCCTTCGAAAAAAAAGAGTTCCTTTAACCCAAAATTTTGGTTAAAAGGTGAAGTAATTGCTTCCAGCCAAAGGTAAGTGGCATAGCAATTTTAAGAAATTCCATCTAATCCAACAGCGTTTATTTGAGGAGAATGACATTAGTGCTTCTTTAAATTCTTCAAAAGTTTTTTAAAATGATTTAAAGTAAAGGGATGGATCCCTGGGGATCATAATAAGTACCTTTTTTTCCTTAGTCCCCTGCTTTTTTGGTACTTATTTTGTCTATTGTGAGTTATTTTTTTAAAAAATTGACAAATGCTTCACTTTTTCTGATGATGTTGGGAAAAGTATTTTTTTCTAAATTTTAAAGGTATAAGGTGATAAACTTGTTTTTTAATTCCTTTTCCTTTTTCCTACTCTTCATGTCCTTAATGAAAATATTTTGAATACAAAAAAGATTTAAAAGAGCTTTTGCTTTTGCGACAACCCCGTTCGTGGGTTTTTGACGTTTCATTTTAAAAAGTTCATCAGTTCTACTTTGAGCCCGTTTGTACTTTTCTTTTTATGTAAGGGGTTTTGACATTCTTCATTCCACCAAAATTCCCCCTTATTTTTTTTTCTTGAAGATTTGCACTTTGGGATTGCTTTCTCGCTGCAGATATAATGCTTTTCTAAAGTTGTTATAAAAGACTTTAATTTTTCGTTTCAATATTGCTGCGATTAAGAAGAAGGGTTTACCATATAAATTCCAATCTGCTTTTTTTATAAAAAATTTTTTATTTTATCTTAACTTCGCTTCTTCGTCAACTATTTGCTCGTGTATTTCACAAAAAAATAGGAAAATGACATCCCCAACGATATCTTCTGTTGTCCAAGTACTTGAGGCCCAAATCAGGAGAAATTATGTGAGATCATGAGGTCGGTCTATGCGTTTATATATCAGGCACCTTGTTTTACTGCCGATTTTTAATTTTAAATTTGGGAACAAAAATATTTTCCAAATCATTTTCAATTTAACACAGCAAATCAGGGCCCAAAAAGGAGAATGCGCATTGAAATCACCCAAATTATCCCTTTTTATTCTATTAGGAAGGTTTTATCCAATCTGTATTTTCGCATTTGGCCCATTTGGATAGTAAACAGAAATATGTTTCCTGAAATCTTTTTACCCCCTTAAAGTATGGAATAGGGGAAAAAATTTTCAATACACTAGTTAAATGGTTGAAAAATAACTTTAGAGGGCTGTAATTCAAATTGACGACATAATTGCAGTTTGAACCCGTTTATTGACACATGCAGTCATATAAAGGGGGAAATAAAAACACAAATTTTGGCAACTTAAAAGGTTCGCTTTTAAAGGGTTTTTAAGGCCAGAAAGCAAAAGTTATTGAATAGATGTGATTTTTTAAAGAATATTTTTCACAATGATCGCGTTTCCCTTGTAAATGTTCAAAAAATTTTTTAGCTAAGTTCTTCAAACTATTTAAAAATCAATGCTTTTCAAAAAAAATTTGTTTTGACTTTTAGATAAGCAAATTGAACGGTGCACCGTGACGGGAAAAAAAATAAAGCACGTGATGTTTTTAGAACCAAGTAGTTGTGCTATAAAAGCCCTGCAGGAAAAAGGCATGTGAGGTGTTGCAGCTAGAACAGCCTGGGGGATGAAGTGTGGAAAGGGGAAAAAACCCGCATGGTGTGAAGGGGGGACTCGTCTTTTCTTTGGTTTTTCCCAAAAACAATGCATTAAGATGTCGGGCCCAAGTCCTTGCAATAACGTGGTCCTTTTTTCAGTGGGGTGGGTCCAGGGGGCAAAATTGATTTGTCAGAGGCTTTAAGAGGTTGTAGACAACGTAGCTGATTCTTTTTCCCCCGGGCCCGTTTTGACTTTCGCATGGCGTTGAAAGTTCCTCTTTAGTCTAACGTTTTGTTCCCCCACAGGGGCAACTGACTTTTTTTACCCCGGATTGGGGAATTTGTTCTTTTTGTCCCCCCACATTTTTTTATTTCTGTTACAACAGTGGGATCTTTCCCTTTAGTCATTCAGCCCCAAGGTAAAAAACACAATCAGGGTCGGACCTCCACCTTTGAATCACAGAGCTGCATTCGTCCCGAGTAAAAGCTTTTTCTTTTCAAAAACACGCAGGGCCCTATGAAGTCCCCAAACGTCTCCGTAACTTTGGACCCATTGAACTCCCAAAAAAAGACACGGGGAGTGTGCGAATTTTCCAGACTAAGTTTAAACCCGGGTTTTTTGGACGTCACCCCTTTGTCGATGTTCTTTTATACTCATTTTTCTCGTTTTGAATTTTTGTTTTCCCTATTTTTTTTTCCCGGCCCCAAAAACCCAAGGGTAAACCTTCGAAGCCCCTGGATCAGCCCACTCCGCGGAGACGATTTCAACGCTCGGAAGTACCCCGGGGGGAGGGGCTGCCTGGGGGTTACCTTTTAACAGGAGTTTTGAAAAACCCTCTCCCCCAAGTTTGACATTCACTTCATCTGACGTTTCTTCTAAAGTATCAATCTTTTTGCAGAGGGTTCGATGGTTGTTTTTAAGTTTTTGAGTGTACTCACGTTTGTGTTGTCCGTCAGAGCACACTGATCATCTGAGTGCTAAACACGGAATGACTGTTATACCTGACAGGGAACACCCCACAGCCCTTCACCGATCAAGACAGTGAGCCACAAAGGAGGGCAGCCGGGTGGTCACACACCTATATGAGACAAGACCAGTCAGCTGAGGTTGTCTGCATGTTGTATATCTCGTCTCAGACTACATCAAACAGGAACTGCATTTCTGCTGAAGAGAAAACACAAATATTCATGGCAGTGATTCAGTTTATTCATGGCAAGTGATTCAGTTTATTCATGGCAAGTGATTCAGTTTCCTTATGGTTTCAGTTGGATTTTTAAAATCTCTCTCTCTCTCTCTGCTTTTGTAATTCTATTAAGGGAATGGGATTCATTGTGTGTTTATTAAGAAAACTGTATATCTATTTCTTCGTGACAAGAAAATGCAGTTGTCATAAATTTACCTCCTTTGTACATTTACCTACTTTTCATACTCATGACAATGCATATTAAACAACATTATATATCCCATTCTCACTCTCTCCTTCACTCCTATTCCTCCCATGTACACACCTGAGTGCACATACGTGGCACCAGTTAGCGGGTACGTGTGCATATATATATATTGAATTATAAACAAAGCTTGCTCTTATGTCTTAGGTTGAAGAAATATGGGGAGATAACCATTCATATCTGCAGTGGTAGATGATTCTGCCTAACTAACAGTATGCGCTTGAATGGAAAAAAAATGCTTCTCACAATGAACCTTCAGCAAGCTTATAGTCTCCAAGGGGGAGACACCCTCCAATAGGGAGAGAAACTCACTAACATATAACTCCTGGTCATATACCGATATTTTGAAACTTGGTGGTTTCTCCTCAGTGACCGCGGAAAATGGTAATTTGACTCCTCTGCCTTTTCAGTTTTAAGAAGAATGCAATCCCAGAAAAGGCTGGTGTCCAATACCGTAGTATGTTTGTTGAGTTTTCAAAAAACCAACCAAAGGTGCCACCTAAGAAGCAAAAGAAAATCATGAAAGAGCAAAACAAGCTACATTTTCTTGTGAAAAGTAGAAAATATAAAAAGATATCCTCTTAAGACATAAGTGCTGAGGGCCAGTTCTTGGAATGAATCCGCAAGGGACTAAAATACAACAAACTAATAAATTCCAAGGATAAGTACCGAGCACCGTTCCAGCAACTTACAGAGCAGCTTGGTGTTGCAATGACTGCAAGAAATATTGAATTATAAACAAAGCTTGCTCTTATGTCTTAGGTTGAAGAAATAGGGGGAGATAAGCATTCATATCTGCAGTGGTAGATGATTCTGCCTAACTAACAGTATGTGCTTGAATGGGTGAATGGAAAAAAAATGCTTCTCACAATGAACCTTCAGCAAGCTTATAGTCTCCAAGGGGGAGACACCCTCCAATAGGTTGTTTTTTGAAAACTCAACAAACATACTACGGTATTGCACACCAGCGTTTTCTGGGATTGCATTCTTCTTAAAACTGAAAAGGCAGAGGAGTCAAATTACCATTTTCCGCGGTCACTGAGGAGAAACCACCAAGTTTCGAAATATCGGTATATGACCAGGAGTTATATGTTAGTGAGTTTCCTTCCCTATTGGAGGGTGTCTCCCCCTTGGAGACTATAAGCTTGCTGAAGGTTCATTGTGAGAAGCATTTTTTTCCATTCACCCATTCAAGCACATACTGTTAGTTAGGCAGAATCATCTACCACTGCAGATATGAATGCTTATCTCCCCCTATTTCTTCAACCTAAGACATAAGAGCAAGCTTTGTTTATAATTCAATATTTCTTGCAGTAATTGCAACACCAAGCTGCTCTGTAAGTTGCTGGAACGGTGCTCGGTACTTATCCTTGGAATTTATTAGTTATATATATATATATATATATATATATATATATATATATAATATATATATATATGATATATATATATTATATATATATATATATATATATAATAATAGACTCCTCTTTTAACTTGTTTTAACTAATGTTGCTCCCCAAGGGGTTGAGCACTTAAAAAATTGTTTTAGGCATTTTAAATATACTGAGATATATATATATATATATATATATATAAATATATATATATATATATATATATATATATAATATATTGTGTGTGTGTGTGTGTGTGTGTGTGTGGTTGGCGCGCGCGCGCGCGCCTGTGTGTATGGTGTGTGAGTGCGTGTATGCGTGTGTGTGTGTGTGTGTGTGTGTGTGTGTGTGTGTGTGTGTGGTGCCTGGTCATGATCTATGCTTAGTACATGTCACACTACCCATGCATCCTCCGGAAAACACGAATGTTAAAATTAAGCCTAGTTAGTTACTGCAGATTCTTCAAAGAGCGAAAGCGAAAATGAGTAGCAATCTCGAGGTGAGAAGCGTTCTGAAAATAGAAGAATTGAAGGCTGTCGAGGGTGCTAGCCATCGATTATCGTTCTTGACATTAGAGGAACAAACGCATGGCAAGGACAACTGAGAGAAAAGAAAATGGTAGAAAGATGATGAAATTCATTTCACTTTGAATACATTGCTCAATTTTAAGGGACCAAACTTGTTTGTTTTTCACTTCCTGGTGGCAACAGTTATTTTTTTCCCTGCGTAACCCCTCCCCCCCACCCCCCCCCCTCCAACAGACGAACGCACAGATACAAAGTTAAACGCGTACACAAGCGTGCACACGAACTCGTACAAGCCTATCTACTCGTGAATGCAGTTGAGCGGGGAGCGCGCATGAACCAGATATTCAAACACACGTGCACGCATCCATGCATACACATACACAAACATGCATACACACATACATACTTACATACATACATGCATCACACATACATACATACATATAAACATACTTACATACATACGTACACACATACATATATACATACATACATCATGCATACATACACACATCATATAAACATACCAACATATAAACATGCATGTATTCATGCATGCATGCATGCATGCATACATACATCTTCTTCTTCCTAAAAGACTGGTTCACTCAAAAACGAGTAGGTCACCAGCGCGCATGTTAAAAAATAAAATAAAATAAAGTGCGACTCAGCCTGTTGGCCCCTGGAGCAAAATTTGGCAACAAGGGGTCGCACACGATATTCAAAAAGTTAAAAGCAATGGCCAGATTCAGGCCCAGGGAACCATAAAATATTTGGGGAAGTTAAAATAGAAAAATCAGTCAATATGCAGATCTCAAGACTGTCGTATCAATTTGACTTTTAAATGAGACTGCATTTGTGGCAATCCTGATGGCACCCGGCAGTAAGTTCCACAGCCATACAGAACTAGGATAAAATGGATGTAAATGGCTGTCAATATTTGATGCAGGTATGGTATAACATTGACCGCCACTCCTGGTGCTACTTTTATTCAATACTAGTTGTTCCATTGGGATATCAATTAGTTTAGCTCTGCCTTTAAAGAAGATATTAAGTTTGATGAAAGTTCTTTCTCTTCTAAGGGTTTTCCATTCTAATTTCCTCATGTTCTTCCTAGTATTCCCTCTCTCTCTGATATGGTTCCCTGCTACGAATCGTGCTGCTCTCTTCTGAATCTTTTCGAGGTTATCAATGTCCTTTAGATTGTAAGGGTCCCAGACTGAGCAACCATATTCCAGTACTGGTCTAACCAGTGTTTTGTAGCAGTCGTCCTTAACCTTTTTGGGGTAGTCGTTGATATTCCTGTATAAGAAAGCTAAGATGTTGTTTGCTTTCGTACATACTAAATGTAATGTTCTTTCCGTTTGAGACGACTATCTAAAATCACGCCTAAATATTTTGCAGCATTGGTTTCTTTAAGAATAGTATTGTGAATAGAATATTCTGATCTGATACATAATACATACATACATACATACATACTACATACATACATACATACATACATACATACATCCATACATACATACATTCATACATTCATACATACATACATACATACATACATACATACATACATACATACATACGTGCGTACGTACGCACAAACAGCGAGACAGAGTAATCCCTGTATCGGCAGGAGCCCTCGGTATTGCCGCTTTCTTGGTTCCAGCTAAGTTTAACGTTGAGCTTATGGCATGGCGGCACTTCAGAATTGTGCGCGTGTGCCCGGACTAACCCCCACCGCTTCCCAGCCGCGGCGGGATTTGATTTTCAGTGGCTGTCATTCTGCTGTCAAAAGCAGAAAGGGAAATAAACACAGGGCCGCTCTCTCCCACCTTCCCGGCCTGGGGTTTACAGCCGCTAGGGAACAACGCGAAGACTTAACCCCTGACCGAGAATCAATATTGTGACGTGTACTTTCTTTTTGCAGCGGTTCGGTGCCTTCTCTGTGTCTGTATGTGTCTGTGCTTTCTCTGTGTTCTCTTTTTTCCTCTGTGTCTCTCTGCTGTTTTTTCCTCACTACCATACGCATCTACACACACACACGTGTAGTGTGTGTGTGTGTGGTGTGTGTGTGTGTGTGTGTGTGTGTGTGTGTGTGTGAGAGAGAGAGAGAGAGAGAGAGAGAGAGAGAGAGAGAGAGAGAGAGAGAGCATGCTCGCTTGTGCATGCGCGTTTTTGTGTGTTTGGAAGGACACGTATACTCCCATTCCATCTCATCACTTATCAGTCGCATTTTTTTCCCCAACAATCTTCATAGTCTCTTATTGCCATTAATTCAGACAGAGAGAGAGAGAGAGAGAGAGAGAGAGAGAGAGAGAGAGAGAGAGAGAGAGAGAGAGAGAGAGAGAGAGCGAGACTTGTTTTGAACATTTTTCCGTCTATCGTTAACGCACAGAGAGAGAGAGACAGAGACAGAGACAGACAGACAGAGTTCATTGTTTTAAACATTTCCCACCTAATGTTAACGCTGAGAGAGAGAGAGAGAGAGAGAGAGAGAGAGGAGAGAGAGAGAGAGAGAGAGAGAGAGAGAGAGACTTGTTTGAACATTTTTCCGTCTATCGTTAACGCAGAGAGAGAGAGAGAGAGAGAGAGAGAGAGAGAGAGAGAGAGAGAGAGAGAGAGAGAGAGAGAAGACTTGTTCTTTTGTTTGAACAATTTTTATTTCTTCATATAAATTCACACTCAATTCCATAGTTTCTTCTTTCATTCTTCCTTCTTAGTAAATATTACATATTTGTTCATTCATGCACATATCATCATTATATTTTGTATCTATAACAGTAACATTACAACACATCAGTAAATAAAGGTTGTGTATGAATCAGAATTTTGCCATTTTGTGTAATCATAATCATGATGGATTTGGGGTGAAAGATGAAAAGAAAACCAAAATATATGTACTTAAAGAAGGTGTTTTGTTCTTTTTGTTTTTACACAAAGCACACACAATACACCAAGAAATTGTCTTGAAAATCTGGACTAATTGGGCCTGATCAAGAACAAGAAGAAAAAAGTTCCTCTATATACAACATAGAAAACATAATGTACTAGTTAATGGCGTGTGTATCATTTTCGAAGCCATAAATGTAACAAAGTATAAACACAAAGACACACGCGCGCGCGCGCGCACGCACACACCACACACACACACACACACACACACACACCACACACACACACACACACACACACACACACACGCACGCACGCACGCTCACACACACACACAGAGAGAGAGAGAGAGAGAGAGAGAGAGAGAGAGAGGGAGAGAGAGAGGAGAGAGAGAGAGAGAAAAAAGAAAAAAGAGTTACAACTGAGCATATCAGTTGTTTAAAGTATTTCATTTCTTTTCTTTTTTTTTTCTTTTTATTGTCCCAACCTCTGCGCCACCTCAGAGGCAGTGCACCCACGCCGCCTATTCCGATACCCCGTCCACAGCCACAGCCCGGTCGGCCCCGCCGCAGCCCCGGCACCGGCAATCTACAGGGAGCAGTCAATGTCAAGTCGTCAAGAGGCAACCTACCGAAGGAGACACTGCACTGCTGCCGAGTCACTTCGGTGGTGTTCAGTGGCGCCTGTTCTGATCTAACATACGCAGGACACCACCTACTAAGCCCCCTACTGACGACAATAATTGCTTAGTCGCGAAGCCGGCGTGAGTGAGCTCAGCCTCCGGAGGGCGCCACCACGTCCGTCCAACGACAGCCCCCATGGACTCGCCGATACCGGTGACCCCGACGGAACCAAACCAAGACCACGGACGTGGAGAGGACATCGACACTGAGGCCACCATGAGAGCAGGGCATGAAGGGCCACAGAATTTGAGACTTTTTTATGCTGATTGATGAGAATGAGGATGATTAAGATGATGCTACGGATTTCCATTTCGGTCTGAGACTACATGACAGGGCTGTACTCTACGCTTCCTTTCATAATATATCCCGGCGTCAACCAGGCCCGAGATATACAGGCACCTGCAGTGTTGGTCAGGAAATTTGAGCAACACTCCAGAAACGCATCCATTAAGTGGATGAAACTCGACTGTGTGGTCCCAGTCTTCCCAACTGAGTCCGCAGCAAACTCAACTCTGGGTAGGAGCCGGTCGGGGCAGAAAAACCCACATGACTCTGATGGGATTCGAACCCACGACCTCCCAGCCGGGAGTCCGCGACGCTAACCACTTCGCCACGGCGGCTGGTGTTTAAAGTATTTCTTTCTTCTTCTTCCTCTGTGCACACAAGCTGTTATTTCTTGTGAGTACCCCTATTGGGGTCAATTTTTGCAGGCATGACTTTTAAATCTTGTTACACACGCAGCTATACTCCGTTTTTTGGAGAAATATATCTTCTCAAACATAACATAAATTTTCTTCTTCTCATTTCTTTTCCCTTCTTCTTCCTTTGTCTTCCTTTTTTTTTTTTCTTTCGCTTGCATTTTAGCAACCATGGAGCGTGATACACTGAATGTGAATTATCATTGTGATGACTGTGACGACAGTCTTGATGACAGGTAGCAGTACTTATTACTAAGCATTATGTTATGGTCACAATGTCGGAGCCTATTGTTTTATCGTTATGGTACTCTAGGACAACATCAACAGCATGTCAGGAATGCATAAGGCATTTGCAAGAGACTTGTTTTAAATATTTGTCCGTCTATCATTAACGCAGAGAGAGAGAGAGAGAGAGAGAGAGAGAGAGAGAGAGAGAGAGAGAGAGAGAGAGAGAGAGAGAGGACGATGATGATGATGATGATGATGATGATGATAATCTTTATTTCCAAGGGTAACAGATAAGCAAACACATGCTTTTTTTTCATCCGGCCCTTGCCCCGTTAATGGACTATGACTAGCGACTAAGACTTACAAAACTTTTAACAAACACACATATCTTCACAATATTAAAAAGTTCATCCATTACAGAGAGAGAGGAGAGAGAGAGAGAGAGAGAGAGAGAGAGAGAGAGAGAGATGTTATCATGGTACCCGTTCCCTACCGAATACAGACAGCTTTGTCAACCAGAAAGATCACTGTCATCACCCGGAGCCAAACCTCGCGGACAACGACCACACACACACTGGTTAGCGGACCCAAGGGAGGTAACTGGGAGTGTCAGTCCAAGTCGACCATTGTTCCCGATAATGTCAGGTGAGCGGGGAGTCCTGTCAACATATCAGCTGACCTTTGACTGTGTAATGAGTGATGCTCTGGTACCATGGGGGCCCCATGTTCGGCTGGACCTGATCATAAAGATTTCACATCGTACCCATCTGAGTATTCATGTCGTCGGAGACTCGTGCCTGTGTCAGGCGCGATTCTGATGACAACGTTGCTGTAGACAGAGATCTCATCAAAAATTAATAGTTGTTGTTGTTGTTGTTTTTCTTTTCTTTTTAGCGTAATTCATACAAACCCTCGTCCAGGAATCTGATGGAACTTGGAAAATATGAAAGGATTCTTCTGTAACGCTGCTATGCAGTTCTAAATGCCAGAAACATGTGTGTGTGTGTGTGTGTGTGTGTGTGTGTGTGTGTGTGTGTGTGTGTGTGTGTGTGTGTGTGTGTGTGTGTGCGCGCGCGCGCGCGGACGCGTACGTACATGTAAGTGTGTGCATATGTGTGTGTTCTGCGTTCTGGTGGTTTTGATGGTGCTGATGTGTGTGTGTGTGTGTGTGTGTGTGTGTGTGTGTGTGTGTGTGTGTGTGTGTGTGTGTGTGTGTGTGTGTGTGTACGTGCGTGCATGTGCATGTATGTGCGTGCGAATGTGAGTGCGTGCATGCGTGCATCTGTGTGTGTGTGTGTGTGTGTGTGTTGTGTGTGTGTGTGTGTGTGTGTGTGTGTGTGTATGTGTGTGTGTGTGTGTGACAGAGAGAGAGAGAGAGAGAGAGAGAGAGAGAGAAGAGAGAGAGAGAGAGAGAGAGAGAGAGATGAGAGAGAGAGAGAGAGGCGTTGCGGGTGGGGTGGAAAGTGGGTTGAGTGGTGTGGAAAACAAAACATTTATTGCTGTTGTGTAGAAAATGTATGAAGATCCCAGTCAACTGATATTGTTTTTATCTCCACCGATCACACAGACCTTATCGGGGTTGTATAGAATGACGGGATGGAGAACCTCCACTGAATGGAAGCACAGTCATCGGATAGAGACACAGTCACTGAATGACCTCATTCCTCATTAAAAACAGCTCTCAGTGATTGCAGACCCCCGTCACCAATCATGAGTTAAAGACAGTGGACCAGCGAAGATAACACAACATTTACCGTTGTCTCCAGCCGACAGCGCAGAAACAAGGAACGATCAGCATTAGAATGATGGAGACATCTGAGTAGAGTGTGTAGCATGAGCTAAGGAAACAATCAGCATTAAAAATGATGGAGACATCTGAGTAAGTGTGTAGCATGAGCTGGCCTGACAGGTAATAGGGGACAAGAGGGGAGACAAGGGCAGGAAATAGTGACAGGTTTGTGCCCCATCCGAGCGCCAATCGGCAGCAATGAAGTCGTCAGAAAGCATTTTCCGATCGTTATACTCGCCCCTTTCCCAAAGGACTATGGCTTGCCGCGTGCTTCCGAGCCCTCTGGAGTCCATCAAGCAGGTTTGTGGAAAATGACCTACACGACATTACAATAAATCATTCTGGACACAGCAAAACCGAATGGGAATTTTTGTTTTTTAGTAGAAGAAATCGGATGTGACTACTCCATGGAGATGGTCCTGCACAGTATCTTGATAGGGTTCTCTATTGGCAGAAGCAATCAATACACACTGATTTTAGCACCAGAAAGCACAAGTGTATTAAAGTCAAAGATGGCCTTGACTTATTTGGCACTTGCATCATGAAGCACATCAGTCTTGTCATCATTGTTGTTGAGCTTGCTCATAGTCATTCTTTTTTTCTTCTTTTTTTTTTAACAGATTCTACAGTTTTCTGAATGATGACAAGAAGCTGGGGAAACTGCAGGATGCGAGGACGAACTGACTGTTCAGCTTTGTACATCAGCAACCATATGGTTCATGACAGCAAAGTGTCTGATCTCCTGACTCAGAAGCCAAACATATATTATGACCGTACAGGCCTTAGAACTGAACCTTGAAGCTGCCATGCCTCAAAGAAGAAAAAAAAATCAAAATGCAAACCGTGCGCAGCTACAGATGGCGATTGTTTTGGTTACAAAAAAACGTAAAAACACTTCAGCAAAATCCCCAGAGAGACCAAGGACAGTGCCAGTTTTTTCACTAAGATGCTGTGGTCCAGTACACCAGGTGCGGCGCCCAGACCTTAGACGCGTCACCCACATTCGCAAGAAAATAGCACATCGTTCACAAACATAGAGCAAGCGCTTTCTCTGCAGAATGATATGCCCTGCAGGCCGACTGGAAGGGCTCCTCGATCAGACTAAACCAACTGATAAAGCAGCTGGTGCTGCACAACCTTCCACAGTAATTCAGAAGTAACAGATGACTTAAACTCAGGATTACGACACCCCTCTTTATTGCTGAAGAATAAGTACAGTAATTCAAAGTAACAGAGACTTAACTCAGGTTACGCCACTCTCTTTATTGCTGAAGTATAAGTATGTTTCAGGATAGTCAAAATATACATAAATTTCCTAGACTGATCTGTGATACAAAATAACTGCGCTAAAAATGAACGAAAGCTTGATTACAAAGCTGCCTTTGATAAAATCTCAAAGAATGTAGATTATAGTGCTTTAAACCTTTCGCTTTAATCATTTTGTTAGGTTCTCCCTGTGAAATATCAACGAATGCATGCTTTACACGGACTGGGCAATGAGTGTAATCATCAATACAGGTATTAACAAGGATTCCCGTATTCCCCAAAGGCCCTCAATTTTTTGCTCTGAAACTGTTACCTAAAAACACAAGAAGGGAAATGACACATCAAACCTAAACAAACATCACGATTTTATCTCCAAAGCATGCCACACTATCCGAATGCGTTTTTAAAGGACTTAGGTATGCTGATATCATAACCGTAAAGCCTTTGAAAAAATGGAGAGACAGATATAT
>CM031601.1:12368546-12401046 GCA_018398815.1 Conus ventricosus
GTATGACTTAGTTTCGTCTTTTCTCTGTGTATATTGAGACACACACTGAGAGAGTAGGATTAGTTTCGTCTTTCTGTGTCTTTCTTGAGACACACACTGAGTAACACGAACAAAAAAAAGTATTCAAAGATTACAAACAATTTGGCGTTCGAGTTTGAAATGAATCACAGCTTTTACATTGGCGACGTGAGCATTTGAGGAATTCGCATATTAAGTGTTGGCATCTTTTGATGGTGATGTGTATAACTGCAAAAGAGACATGAAATATATGTGGAACGAGTACCCGTTATTTATGATTTCGTGTTGATTTGAACAAAGCAATAAAGAACCATCCGCAAAATGTTCAGTATAATGTGTGCAGATGGACTGTGCTTACTCTGTGTGCTGCTGATGCTGGGTCAAGAACAGGTCTTCTGGTCTGGTCATTCTGGGGCTTCGTGGGGAACACAAGCCTTAGACACACGCCCACCATTACCACGTACACCTCTGAACAGACGGCCCACTAACCCTCTTTCCCATCATCCACACCTGGGTCAGAACAGACCTTGGACAACGGCGGGAAGAATGGTGCTGAACACCTGTCTGTGCCTCCCGAGGTGAATCAACGGTCATCCTCCCTGACGCAAATTACTCCTCCTGTCAACAGAAATGGCGGAGCGTTGGCAAGGAATTTTCCATCGAGACATCTCATGGAGACTGATGAAGATTATCCAGTACTTCCGCGTCCCACTCCACCTCGTTTCCCTGAGATGACATCTCCCTTCACCGCCGCCAGTGCCCAAGATGACCAGCTGTTCTTCCTCCAAGCTGCACGAGCTTATCACGACTACTGTGAACAGTCCTGTTCCGACGGTTCGGGCTCCAGTCCCTCAATGCACATCTGTCGACGATGTTTCTGTGACAGTGTGTGCTTCATGTTCGGCGACTGTTGTCCTGACCTGTACGTGTCACACGTTCCGACCCCCGTCAGCGACAAACTGACGTGTTCTCCGGCGTCATTCGGCTCGCCCCCTATCGTCGAATACGTCATGTGGACGCAGTGCGATGACGTCACAAACAGCTCACTAAAGCTGATGTGCGAGAGTAACGACACGTCAGACTGGAAGAAAACACAACCCGTCACCAGCACAGACAGTTTCTACACCTACAAGAACATCCACTGCGCGCAGTGCAACTCAGATGCCACGAACCTGATGCCATGGAATCTGTTTCTGAACGTCAAAGATCCGACTACCATCCAGGAAGCGACTTCGTCATATGAATTATACCAGATTGTTTTGGAAAACAAAGACAATCTCTTGGATTACGAATCTCCCAAAGTATGGAAAGCCATATCAGACAATGTGAGCCTGTCATCTCAGTCTGCAATCTAACTGGACTGTGGAACGGATATGACGTCAGTGTGGTCAGAGCCTGTTCATTATTTGAGCCCGGTCAAACATGATAATGGGGATGTCTACTACAAGAATCCTTTCTGTTACCTGTGTAACACTATTACAGCTGGACAGAGGTAGAAGACCAATCTATGTATATACGTGTGTAGTATGTCTCCATCCATCCTTCTCTCAGTTTATCCACCCATCCGCCCGTTCGTCCGTCCGTCCGTCTCTCTCTCTCTCTCTCTCTCTCTCCTCTCTTCTCTCTCTCTCTCTCTCTCTCTCTTCTGCTCTCTCTCTCTCTCTCCGATTTGCTGCACTATACCCGAAAATGTATTGATAATTCTCAATTCAGATTCAATTTAACAAACATGGGATGTTCGAAGTTGACTCATTCTACGCAAATTGCAGTGATCATCCTGTGCCATTAATGTGGGTTTTTTTCAAAGTTTTTCGTAGGTGATTATCCATATCTGCTTCATTGTCTTTTCTTCCTTTATCTCTGCCTTTCTTTCGCCAGTCGGTCGGTCGGTCGGTCGGTCGGTCAGTCGGTCTCTCTCTCTCTCTCTCTCTCTCTCTCTCTCTCTCTCTCTCTCTCTTCCTCTCTCTCTCTTCTCCCCCTCTCCTCCTTCTCTCTCTCTCTCTCTCTTCCCTCTCTCTCTCTCTCTCTCTCTCTCTCTCTCCAATCACACTCCCCCCTCTTGCCTGATCATTTTTTCTCGTTGTTGTTGTTGGTGGTGGTGGTGGTGGTGGTGGTGGTGGTGGTGGTGGTGTTCACTGGTTTCTTTTTCTTCTTTCTTCTTTTTTGTCAAAGGTTCCCATGCAAGGAATTGTTGCATTTTTTCTGATTTGTTTTTATTTTGTATTTTTTACTATATATCGATTTTTTTCTTGCCCAGAGGGCTGGATGTAAAAAAGTATTCATGCTTAATCCACTACCCTCTTAAAATAAAATTCGTTCGTTCGTTCGTTCGTTCGTTCTCTCCAAAAATACATTCAATTTCAGTGGTTAAGACATTCGTTACTGGTTCGAAATAATGCGAATGGAACTATGCTTTTAGAGTTAGAGACGACAGGGGAAAGAAAAGTGTGTGACTAAAATTGTATGAATTCGGATTTGGTCTTGCATTGGATATCAGGGTGCTGGCAGCATAAATGGTTTTACACATATGTTTTGGCAAAGACTGATTGATTACAGTTGGCAGAGGTGGACCTCACATGTTGAAGACAGCAGCAGATTTACTGTTAACAGAATCTTAAATCCTATGCATTATTTTCCAACCTATTTGCCATCAACCTCTGACCTCACCAAACAGCTCGGGATTTCAGGTAAGAAGATGACCAGAACTATGAAGGCAATGGCAGAGGCAGCCGAAACGATTTCCAACTGGATCTGGTCAAGAAGGAACAAAAGTGAACTTCATAAGGTTTTCATGATTTTTTTTTCGCACAGATGCTTGAAAAATTACTTTTTTCCCCAGCATATAATAGGATCTCCTTCTCTGAAGCGCTATCACGTTCAGTCAACAAATACAATTCGGTGTGCACTAATAATGTTTTGATTATTAATGGCAACTTGAACCGATAGAAGCAGAAAGTAAACATTTTTAACCCAGTCCAATGTCGTCCTGTTTTCCACACCGTTTGTCTCTCCCCCCCCCCCCCCCCCTTTTCTTCCTCACACACATAAACATTCATGAGCAGGCGCTCGCCACACACACACCACACACACACACAAACACACACACACACACACACCACACACACACACACACACAACACAACACACACACACACACACACACACACACACACGGGGACAACACAAATGCATCAAACGCAATGCACTGCTTTATTTGCAGGGGAGTGTCGAGTTTGCTCAATTAGTGTGCCTTTAACTAACCTCGTCCTCCTCATCACCCTCACAGTCAGTGTCCTCATCGTCGCATGACCATAGGATTTTGGGGTGCCATGATAAACGCTTGGGCAGCTTAGGGCCCGTACATCTGCTGATTCTGTAACATACAATCAATCATTTCTAATGTATGACATTCTGTAACATACAATCAATCACTTCTAATGTATGACATTCTGTAACATACAATCAATCACTTCTAATGTATGGACATTCTGTAACATACAATCAATCACTTCTAATGTATGACATTCTGTAACATACACTCAATCACTTTTAATGTATGACATTCTGTAACATACAATCAATCACTTCTAATGTATGACATTCTGTAACATACAATCAGTCACTTCTAATGTATGACATTCTGTAACATACAATCAATCACTTCTAATGTATGACATTCTGTAACATACAATCAATCACTTCTATGTATGACATTCTGTAACATACAATCAATCACTTCTAATGTATGACATGCTGTAACATACACTCAATCACTTTTAATGTATGACATTCTGTAACATACAATCAATCACTTCTAATGTATGCCATTCTGTAACATACAATCAATCACTTTTAATGTATGACATTCTGTAACATACAATCAATCACTTTTAATGTATGACACTCTGTAACATACAATCAATCACTTCTAATGTATGACATTCTGTAACATACAATCAATCACTTTTAATGTATGACATTCTGTAACATGCAATCAATCACTTTTAATGTATGACATTCTGTAACATACAATCAATCACTTACAGTGTAGGACGTTACACAAAGTATATTGAACAGTCCTGTTGCCTTTCTACTATAATTTGGCGATAAAGTTTGCGATTATTCCATATCGTAGCCTAATGCAGTGTACTCCTATATGTATAGGCAGGAGTGTTTTGTATGTGTACGTACATTTTTTTTAATGTTATCTGTATGTGTGTGTGTGTGTGTGTGTGTGTGTGTGTGTGTGTGTGTGTGTGTGTGTGTGCGTGCGTGCGTGCGTGCGTGCGTGCGTGCGTGCGTGCGCGTGCGTGCGCGCGCGCGCGCGCGCGCGCGCGTGTGTGTGTGTGTGTGTGTGTGTGTGTGTGTGTGTGTGTGTGGTGTGTGTGTTATCCTCAGTTTGTGTGCCTATATTGATGTTCCAGACTCACATTGAGTCAGATCTGGACAGGAAATCATAGTGAAACACATACTGGTGCTTGCCAAGACCTTTTGTAATTGCCGATCTTCTTCTTCTTTCTTCTTCTTCTTCTTCTTCTTCTTCTTCTTCTTCTTCTTTCTTCTTCTTCGATCGCCTATCACACCTGTAGACAGGATTCTGTAATGAATCTGGTGGTCCTCTGCAGGGCCTCCACAGACCGTACAGCTTGTCGTTGATGGGCACCGGCTGCGGCCATGTCCTATCCCTCAGACACTGCAAGGTCCCCACAGTCCTGCAGAATGTGTTTTGTGGTTTGTTCGGCCTGCCCGCATGGTTTCAGGTGCAGCTTGTGGTTGTGGAATGGGATGCTAGCCTGTTGTGCCCGGTTCTGAGTCGGAAAGATGACCACCTGTTCTGCTCTGGTTAGCTGATGATGGCCATCTCGCTGCTGTGGTGGCCTGTAGACTGCTTTTATGATGGTCTTCACCTCTGTCAGGCTGACTGAAATTTCTTCCTGATGGCCCTGGGCACCAAGTTTTTGCCATTTTATCAGCCTCCTCATTTCCTGGAATGCCGCAGTGAGATGGAATCCATTGCAATACAGTTCTGGTGCACTTGCTATCGCATAGAGCGTCTTCTAACTTTGGCAGGTTGTTGTTGTTGGCTGCCTGCAGCACGCTGTCTGGGCCTGCTTTGCTGCTGCTGATGTTTGCAGCATGCACCAGGGCTTCCACTTCTGCTTTGTAGTTCGTGCGTAATTGCCCAATGAGATTCCTTTCTATAGATGCAGACACTGGCTGGCTGCTGAACACCATCATTTGGTCTATGTATGTTGTATGAAGTGCAGCTGACCCAAGCGGTTGTCGTTGTTTTTTCATTAAACGACTGGATTTTGCTTTCACTCGAGTCAGCGCCTAGTTTCTGTAAAGGATACAGACAGAGAGTTTCACACACACACACACACACACACACACACACACACCACACACACACACACACACACACACACACACACACACACACAACATACACACACACACAGCGCGCGCCACGCGCACACACACACACGCACACACACACACACACACACACACACACACACACACACACACACACACACACACACACACACACACACACACACACAATTTCGCATGTCCAGTTTCAAAATCAGTCCTATACCATGACACAGACACACACAGACACAGACACAGACAGACACAGACAGACACAGACAGACAGACAGACAGACAGACACACACACACACACACACACACACACACACACACACACACACACACACACACACACACACACACACACACACACACACAAAAGCACACGCACACTCACTCTCTCTATCTCTCACAGAGAGAGAGAGAGAAAGAGAGAGAGAGAGAAAGAGAGAGAGAGAGAGATGGTTGCCCAGTTTCCCACATGACCCTGAATCTTTTTCTTTTTCTTTTCTCTTTTTTCTTTTTCTTTTTTCTGCCTTATTCACTCAGCTGAGAACGAAACTTAAAACAATAATACCTACAGTCGTTCACCTTTTCTGGTATTTGTTCATTTAGTATGAAGAAGTTTTATTTCTCTGAAAGGAACACGGAACACACACAAAATAATCGCAACACAACATACGATAATTAAAGAAAAACAAAACAAGCAACAACAAAAACAAAACAAAAAACCTATAACTATAACCCGCCGAAGAACGTATTGTAAGAAATTTAAAACAAATCTTAAATAAATGTTAGCGAACCGCCCAGAGAAACGTGGACAAACGAGTCACAAGACAAAACACAACGCGTTTCGACCTCTTAGGTCTTCTTCAGGTGAGACACAAACGAATAAAATAACGAAAATTCACTTAGCTTTGATCGCTTCAGAGTTCAACGCAAGGAAGAAGGCCTTCTTCCTTGCGCTGAACTCTGAAGCGATCTGAAGCGATCAAAGCTAAGTGACTTTTCGTTATTTTATTCGTTTGTGTCTCACCTGAAGAAGACCTAAGAGGTCGAAACGCGTTGTGTTTTGTCTTGTGACTCGTTTGTCCACGTTTCTCTGGGCGGTTCGCTAACATTTATTTAAGGTTTGTTTAGATTTCCGCTTGCAGTCGTCTCCCTTTGCAATTAGATCTGTAAGAAATTTGTCTGTATGTTCGGAGTAATGAACTTCCTTTGTGATGAAAAATGGTAACATAACACAGAAATGCTTTAGCAAACTGGGGACAAGTGCGTAAGAGAGCACAGTAACAAAGCCGGTCAGTTACACAAAAGAAGGGAAAAAGCAAGGGCCTATAATTATAAGCAAACACGGATATCATCTGTCTGGAAACAAACGCATCACACCATTACATTTATGATCATACTTTGTCCAAAACAAACTGGAAAGAATGACATTTTCGTGAGAATTCTGCACATTTGATTTCCTTTGAATAATCACATTCTGCAGTTATCGTTTCAAACAGTAACGGGCTCAGCTCCTGTAAGTAAAGTGCCTAGCGAGTTAATCAATCTGATCAACGCTGTCATCTTTGTTCTCTGCATCATTTCAATACAACACAAACATCTATGAAAACAGCGTGCACGTGTGTCCTGTTTGGCGACTTAATCAGTCTGATCCAAGCTGTCATCTGTTTTCTGTGGATCATTTCAATATAACACAAACATCTATGAAAACAGCGTGCACGTGTGTCCTGTTTGGCGACCTTATCAGTCTGATCCAAGCTGTCATCTGTTTTCTGTGGATCATTTCAATATAACACAAACATCTATGAAAACAGCGTGCACGTGTGTCCTGTTTGGCGACCTTATCAGTCTGATCCAAGCTGTCATCTGTTTTCTGTGGATCATTTCAATATAACACAAACATCTATGAAAACAGCGTGCACGTGCGTCCCATGCAATTCTCTTCCTAAAAATATAACCCCAAACGGCCGAACCCTCGGTCAAACATCTTTCTTTCTTTGCCCGTTGAAACTTGTCGCTGTGAATGGTGATGGAGCACATCTGCTGGGTTCTGTCGTTCAGATGCTGAACATGGGTGAACCTCCAACCCTAAGAAGAAGACGGTGTACCCCTAATGACGTTGCTGAACTTCAAAGACGATGATGACGTCGACAGTGATCAATTTGCGCGTGAAGGAGCGGCGTCCACGTGTTCAAAGGATACGTTTTTCGACCCCAAGACGGTGAGTGTTCCGAGTTGTTCATCACCCAGACCTTGTTTGACCGTTCTCTGTCTGCCCTGAGGATCTTTCAATCGTGTTTCTGTCTGTGCCTATATGAAAACAAAACAAATGAATTGATGAGGGCAGGAGAGAGAGAGAGAGAGAGAGAGAGAGAGAGAGAGAGAGAGAGAAGAGAGAGAGATGTTGTGTTGTGTGTGTGTGTGTGTGTGGTGTGTGTGTGTGTGTGTGTGTGTGTGTTGTGTGTGTGTGTGTGTGTGGTGTGAAGTCAAGGTTGAGGCCAATTTTTCACGTTTTATCTTTTATTATATGATCATCATTACAAATTCTTTCATTCCGAGGATCTAAAATGATATTCACTGTTATCTGCTTTGTGTTAATGTGAAAATCGTCTAGTCCTATTTGGTCTACACACATAGTCACAGGCAATTCAAATTACACAAGAACTTCCTTGGGTTTTTTTACGTACAATACGTGCACGTTTTGATTTATAACAGCCAATTGTGCAAAACGACTTACTTCAAATCGTTTGGTTAAACTTATTCCGTTCTTTCCATTTCACCATGTGACAAAATTTGAATTGTTTGATTTAATTTATTTAATCGTCTTATTTCATCATTCCTTAGTTAAATTTGATGCACACTTTAAATATGTAGTACCGTTTACTACAGTGCTAATCTGAAACGAAAATGTCTTGATAGTCTTGCTGTTTATTAACTTGCTCTGTAAGTATTGCTTTTCTGTGTTGTGTTTGAGTGTAGCAGCAGTTGTGTTCAGACGGCCAGTATATGCTAAAGTTCCTCTCGTATAACTCAGAAAACCAATCAGCATGTGTTAAAGTTTATCTTGTTGTAACGGGGTGCTCCAGTCACCATATGCTACGATGTCCTTCAGTTAGCAGTCACCAATGCTAACGTTCTCTGTTCAATGTACCAGTCACCATATGCTAACGTTCGTCTCGTTGTTCAGTGCACCAGTCACCATATGCTAACGTTCATCTCGTTGTTCATGTACCAGTCACCATATGCTAACGTTCTCTCGTTCAATGTACCAGTCACCATATGCTAACGTTCATCTCGTTGTTCAGTGTACCAGTCACCATATGCTAACGTTCCTCTCGTTGTTCAATGTACCAGTTACCATATGCTAACGTTCCTCTCGTTGTTAGTGTACCAGTCACCATATGCTAACGTTCTTCTCGTTGTTCAGTGTACCAGTCACCGTATGCTAACGTTCCTCTCGTTGTTAGTGTACCAGTCACCATATGCTAACGTTCTTCTCGTTGTTCTGTGTACCAGTCACCGTATACCAACGTTCCTCTCGTTGTTAGTGTACCAGTCACCATATGCTAACGTTCGTCTCGTTGTTCAGTGTAGCAGTCACCATATGCTAACGTTCCTCTCGTTGTTAATGTACCAGTCACCATATGCTAACGTTCCTCTCGTTGTTAGTGTACCAGTCACCATATGCTAACGTTCGTCTCGTTGTTCAGTGTACCAGTCACCATATACTAACGTTACTCTTGTTCAATGTACCAGTCACAATATCCTAACGTTCCTCTCGTTGTTAGTGTGCCAGTCACCATATGCTTACGTTCATCTAGTTTTAACTCAGTGTACCATACACCATATGCTGACGTTTCTCTCGTTGTAACTCAGTGCATCAGTCACCACATGCTAATGTTCTTTAGCATTTTGAGAGAGAGAGAGAGAGAGAGAGAGAGAGAGAGAGAGAGAGAAAGAGAGAGAGAGAGAGAGAGGAGAGAGAAAAGAGAGAGAGAGAGAGAGAGAGACAGAGACAGAGACAGAGACAGAGACAAGATACAGAGAGACTGACTCAGTAAAACATCTTTTCTTTGATTTCAGAAATCATGCCGAGACGTCCACTGCGCTCCGGGCAAGCAGCCAACCTCCAGCAGTATCCTGACGTGTACCAGCTCTCCTGCAGTCAGCAACATCTATGGCTACCAGCTCTGTGTGTACACTGACATCACAGGACAAGACACCGATATGGATCATTTGATGGAGGTAATGGATGAGGCTTCCCTGACGGACGAAAGCTTCCACCACGAAGATCGGTTTGCCTACGTTGCCGCCCTCATCACCAGCTTAAGTCTTGAAGGACATAGCGTTGACATGAAACGACTCCTGATCAACATTCGCTTCTTTTCCCCAGTGCCTGTATTTCGTGATTCACTGGATGACCTCATGCTGAACCTGTCATCACACCTCATGTCCGTATTACAGGCTGATCTGGGAATGAATGGTTTAGAAGAATCACCCACCTGTTCTCCTGAAGTGTTCCAAAGTCTGATGAAGAATGGTACAAAGTCGGATGAGCACTGGGGACTCTGGAGTTTATTCCACGTTCAGCCCCCGCGGCTTATGTAGCGGCTGCAGAAAAAGTCACCTATCTCCAGTTGTCTGCTCCCTTAGTCTGTCCAGCGGTGGAGCTAGAGCGCTGGGAGTTTGAGTTGGATCAGAACTCACACCAGCTTCTTGTCTTGCAAGACAATTCAACAGTTATTGGCAACGTGGATGTCCCCTTCTTCCAAATCACGGAGTCTGACACTGGCCTCGTCTGCATTGATCAGTATCTTCATCTTTTCCCCGACGACAAACACAAGGCAAAACATGAAGGCGATGTCGTTTTGTCATGGGTCTCAATTGTCGCCCTGATCATTTCTCTCGTTTTTCTGCTTGTTTCTCTGGTCATTTATTGTCTCCTGTCCTCTCTACGAACCATCGCAGGCATCAACAACCTTCTTCTCATCATCGTGTTGTTTGGAGGCCAGCTGTACTTGCTGGCTGGTCCAGAACTGTCCGGGTGGTGTGGTTGTGCGAGGTGGTGGGTGTGACGGGCCACTACCTGTGGCTGGCGGTGGTGATGGCACAAAGCGCCTGCACCTTTCACATGTTCTACACCCTCTCCTTCCCTCTCCTCTCCCACGCTGCCATGGCCAGTCCTGCGGCCATGACCAGAAGATACATGAGCTATGTTCTGCTGACGTCAGCGCTGTTCGTGGTGGTCACTCTCGCCTGGCAGGGGGCTGCAGAGGGGGACAGTGGGTATGGGGGCAGCAGGTGCTACATCACCAAAGCTTTAGCGCGTATCGTCATGTTTGGCCTTCCTCTGGCTGGCTCGGTGCTGGTCAACGTGGTCATGTTCCTCTTCACCGTGTGGCGACTCCGCCATCTTCAGCAGGTGACCAGCACTCGCAGCAACCGCAAGAGCCTGCTGCTGTACCTCAAACTGTCGGTGTTCACGGGGTGACGTGGCTCTTGGGTTTTCTGGCCAGCGGACTGGGGTCTGTGGTTCTGGAGTATTTGTTTGTCGTGCTTCAAGGCTGCCAGGGTCTCTTCATTTTCCTGGCTTTCCTGGCCAACGGGCGAGTGATGCAGATGCTGAGGGACAGAGCCAGAGGTGTGGAGACAAACACGACAATCTCTTCTCGCAAGACTGCTCGTACCGACGACTTTGCCCACACAAAACTATAATGAGCGAGTGAACGGTGCATAGGCCAGCGGACACTTGATAAACGTATGTCATTTCCATTTCCAATGACCATTTTACCGCTGATTGGTGACAACAGTACCCTAAGCTTTTCAGAAAGAGATGTGATACGAATTTAGAATACAGTACAATAGTCACAATATTTTCCCTGTGAATGCGTGATCGTTGGTAATTTATATCTATCTATCTACCCTATCTATCTATCTATCTATCTATCTATCTCTATACACACACACACACACACACACACACACACACACACACACACACACACACACACACACACACACACACACACACACACACACACACACACACACACACACACACACACACACACACACACACACACACACACACACACACACACACACACACACACACACAGATTTTTTATGAATAAAAAGATTAACTAATTTTATTATTTGGGTCGGAACAAGAATTATTTCTCTCACAGAGCAATGTCCTCTCTAAATCCCAATTGCCTACAAGAAGCCATATTTTGGCTATCCTCTTTTTCATTGGAACTCACACTAAGACCATTGTATTTTTTTAAAAAAAAACTGAAACGTCATCTTGTGCAAATATTCATGAAATGGTTGTTGCAGACACGAGGCACACCCAGGTAACTGACCGTTTCAGTCAAATTCAGTAACACTTCATTAACCTGTGACGTGAATTTCTGTATCTATCTGATCAGTATGTCTGAGGCATAGAACACTGGGCATATGAAAGAAAATGAGGAGATTCAACTTACAGACTCAATAAAAAAAAATTCTCGAAAGAATCTAGTTGCGCCAGTCTATAAATACTCAACTCCTTAAGCAAGGCCTTGGCGCGTGAATTTTTGCTGTGCAGCCTGTAGTCGGACGGATATGATGGCGCCCGCCGGAAAGGTACGGTCACTTACGCTGTCTACGCGACTAAGCAATCACTGACGTCAGTAGGGGGCATAGGAGATGGTGTCCTGCGTATGTTGGATCAGGACAAGCACCGATGAACGCTATGGTGGTGACTCGGCAGCAGTGCAGTGTCTCCTCAGATGGGTTGCCTCATAACTACTTGATATTAATCTCCTTGTGGATCCCCAGGCCAGGGCTGCGGCAGAACGAGCCGGGATGTGACGGTGGACGTGGAGCCGAGTGAGCGACGTGATGGTAATTCTACTGGAATGGTACAGACGATAGGAGGGGAAAAAATGTCAATGATGCTGTAATGAAAAGAACATTTGAACCCTGTCAAACTCGAGAAAGGTTACGGGTGTTTTCAACTGTTATTTCGAATTTAAGGTCAAACGTGTTAAAGAAAAAAAAAAGTTTAGGAATTATATCCGAAATGCGAAAGGTGACTACCGCATGTTAACATATGTGGCTCTGACAGAGACGATTCTCAGCTTTATATTTATCTGAAACAAAAGATGAACGAGTTTAATACAAAAAAAAATATAATCACAGGTGGTGATTCAAATTTAGTTCTGGATTCTTATAGAGTTTATTGTAATAACAAACAAACAGATATAGATATCCCAAAGCTAACCAACGGTCGAAAACCTTTGAAAATTCAGATTTAAATGATGTTTGGCGTCATTTAAATCAGGGATGCTTCCGCTATACGTGGAGAGGAACCAATCTTTTTAACAAGCTAGATTAGATTATTTGCATGTGTGTAGGCTTGTGTAATTCATGTTTGTACTTGATGTTTGTTATTAGTTTGTACATGATGTTGTACATTAATGTGGTATATTGAACTATGTTCCTTGTTATTGCTTTTGTGTAAAGTAAATTCCTGTCTTGTTATTAGCTTGTCATGTCTCATCGTATAACTTTATTATGTGTTGGTTTTGTAAAGCGCGTAGAGCCTTAATTTTCATAGAAAAGGTGCTATATAAATTAACATTACTATTATATCATTATTATTATTCACAAGTTACTAAGGTTTTAAGCGATTTTAGTTTGTTTTTCATTGGCAGTGATTGTATTATTTTAAGGTAAAGACATTTACTGCTTTCCCCCAGAATTGTTTGTTCTATATGTCTGGTTGTTTGGCTGATTTTAGTATTAAGACACTTTTTATTTCCTGTTTGGCCATTTCGTGTTGCCTGGTCTCTTCCTGCAAATGTGTTGAGCCAGACAGACAGGTGATGGAAACGCTCTGCGGAGCTTGGAGATGCTAATCCAGGTTAGTTACTCTAAGTATTGAAATTATGCTTCTAAAAGATACCAACTGATTCTTTTCCTTTAGAACTGCAGTATATTTTCTATGCTGTCAGCTGGATGGCATTGATTTTTGGTGGATTTTCCTATAAGAATTGCACTTGGCTTTAGCTGTTTTACTTTCAGTTACTAGAATTTTAGGCCCACATGTTGAATTAAATTTAAACCTAACTGTATTATTCGAAGGTGAGTTCAGGTTATCATTCACTGTTGCTTTAGAATATGGTTCACCACCACATTGTTTCAGAAACATTTTTGAGAGATTGTGTTTTAGACCACATGGTCCTAAATAATTCTCACTGAGATTGTGTTTTAGACCACATGGTCCAGGATAAATCTCATTTTCCCTTGTCCTTGGCAGAAAATGTTAATGGCGCCACGTGGTCCTAGACATAATTTTGTAAGAATGGAATCTTGGCCATGGTCCCAAATGTATCTTACCTCTTTGTTTCTTGCAGTAAAATAGTGTTTGTCACATCACATGGTTTTAGTGGAGGAAATGTCTACATCACGTGGTTCTTCGAGTTTTAAATCATGGCACATGTGTTAAGTTTGGTACATGGTTCTTTGTGGTTTAATCATGGCACATGTGTTAAGTTGGAACATGGTTCTTTGTGTTTTAATCATGATACATGTGTTAAGTTTGGTACGTGGTTCTTTGTGTTTTAATCATGGCACATGTGTTAAGTTGGTACATGGTTCTTTGTGTTTTAATAATGGCACATGTGCTAAGTTTGGAGAAGTTTTTCTTAATTTTCAGAGGATGTTTATTTTTGCCATCTCAGTTGAAAAGAAAAAAATACTTGCTTTTAAGGATTACTGTTATCCTTAAAATTATTTCATTAGTGTCAATTTAGAGACAGATTTTAATCAAAATGGCTATGGTACTATGATTTGGTTTTATGGGACATCTGTTGGAAACCTGGGAGAGGAATGATTGATCTGGCTTGCTGCCTACTGGGTCAGTTGGATGACTGATAAAGGATGTAAGCAGATTTGCCGCCACTGTCAGGTGGCCGATTGATAGCAAAGAGCTTTCAGTGTATTGGTATGCAACTCACTGTATTCAGTTTGACATTGGATCGGATCAAAGTGTGTTTGGCATTACCATAACCAGGGTCAAGTGGATTTGAACTTGATAAATCACTACTACTTTATTAGTGACGCATTGTCCTCATTGTGTGTTTCCCAGTTGAGATGTTTGCTGAAGGTCTTTGATGGCTTTTGGTTTGGCCATTATTATTATTTGTGTTTTTCCGCACACAGGCCTGTACAATTTTTATGTTTTGTATTCTTTTGCAGTGCCCCCTTTTTGTGTTTTCCTCTCCTTTTTCTTCTCTCTGTCACAACCCAAGAAGTTCTTTGTCATTAACTATCTGAAGTTGAATCAGTCCATGTTTAAAGTTAATATTGTTGTTTGGATTTCTGCCTATTTACAGTTTCAATAAAAATTGGAAGAGTAATCGTACAGTCAGAGTTTTTGGTTATTTGTGGTCTGGGTCTGTGCATAAGGAACCTGGGTTACATGTAAGTTAACATTACTAGTTATATCATTAGTTGAACATTATGTTATATGTATAGTTAACATTACTGTAATTATATCATAGTTAACATTACTGTTATATCATATTGTAATCATTACGTTAACATATATTAATCATAACTTGTAATTATAAAGTTAACATTACATGATTATAATTATAGTTAACATTACTATTATATCATTAGTTAACATTACTGTTAATCATATTAACATTGATGTTAATATCATAAGTTAACATTACTGTTATATCATATTGTAACATTACTGTTATATTATAGTTAACATCTCTGTTAATTAAGTTAACATTACTGTTATATCATATTGTAAATTTAAAACATTACTGTTATATCATAGTTAACATTACTGTTATATCAAAGTTACATTATTTTATTGTATTTAGTAAGTTAACATTCTGTTATATCATAGTTACATTACTGTTATATCATAGTTAACATTACTGTAATTATCTAAGTTAACATTACTGTATATCATATTAGTAAGTTAACATTACTGATTATATCATTATGTTTTAATAGTTAACAATTAACTATGTTATATCATTAGTTACATTACTGTTAATCATATTAACTATTATATCATATTATACATTATGTTCATAGTTAACATTACTATTATATCATTATTGTAATTTTCTAATTTCATGTTCTATTGTTTCATTTGGTGATGATATAGACACTGAATGTGGATATAGAACAGTTCATTCCATTATTTCACTCAAATTGGAATTCGATGAGAATACCAAGTATAATACCTTCTGAAAATACGATAAATCTCTTTTACAATTCGAAACATATTTAGATGAAATAATGAAAAAAATATGATGTTATAGAAGGATATACGGTATGCATGAGAATTAACGAAGTGAATGATAAAGACCCAGAATTTTTTTGTTTCCGATGAATTTTCTCAATCTTCTGTTAATGGAAATAAGATCAAAAATCAAAAACAACTTTGTATCCTTCGATGAAAAAGGAAAAAAAACAACAACCGAGAACAAGAAATGTGTAGTCCAGAAAAGATGAGAGAAGAAAAATGAGAACAATCTGTATTTTATGCGTAAAAAATTGAAAAACTTAAGTGAAAATGAATACAGGAAGTTATTTAAGTTCAAGAGCTAAGTGGGCCGCAAAAGCAGAGAAAGTCAGCAGTTATTTTTGCAGTCTAGGGAATCGATAATATGTGGGTGGGCTAGGATCATAGATAAAAAAGATAACAGTATAACAAAGCAAAAAGATATCCTAAACAAAATACAGATGTTTATCAATCACCTAATGCAGAAACTGACATCAAGAACTGTGAGATAAACGATCTGGTGAAAAACATCACCCGCTCAAATGACGAAAAGGCAAGCGACTTGAGACAGAAGACTGTGGAAGATGCCACGCATGCTCTGGCTCTGATGGTCTTAGTTCGGAATTGATTCACATCATACAAACCTTTAACATAGGGTCAAGTGGAGGCAACTCCAATTCAACATAATTCATCATATGGCTAATGGTTATATATGTCGCTCGGTTCTGGTTCCAGGGGCTTCGAATCTGCGACTCCTTTTAGTGTGTTTGGTTTGTTTGTTTGTTTTTCTCGATTCAGTTTCCAATGGAAGTGCATTCGAGTCAACAGTCAACATCATCAGTTCATTTGTCACCGGCACAGTATTATCTTCCGCAGCCTTACTAACCTGCGATAGTCGTGGCGCGCGCGGCGCGCGCGTCGGCGTGTGTGGTGTGTGTGTGTGTGTGTGTGTGTGTGTGTGTGTGTGTGTTGTGTGTGTGTGTGTGTGTGTGTTTTCTAAGTTCAGCTTATTTCTGTTTATCCCGTTTGATAATTTTATTCTAAAAAGTGAAATCAGTTTGCCTTCTAAGCTCTGTGAGTCAACGGTGAACAATATTCTGCTACGTATGTTTTAACTCATCAGAGACGAAATAAAGCAAGAAAGCGTTATCGTCATGTGTCTTGTTATCAGTTAACTTCCTGGAACAGTTTGCCATTATGTATTGTAAGACAGAGGCCTAGTTTGTTGGGATTTTTTTTTTAACAGTACAGCGTTGTTCGCTACGACAAGGAGACCTTGGCAAAATGTATTGGTTCATACCTGAGGCTGCCAAACAATTTGTCAGGTTTTCTGCACTTTGAATTTTAGTAGTCTCACAACTCACCGCGGTTTTAGCTTTCTTTGAATTAGAACATTGACTGTTTAGCATGCAAAGAACCTCAACTTTCCAGTAGCCCTTGTCAATAGGAAGAATGTAGCGGCGTGTTTGCAAAGAACCTCAACTTTCCAGTAGCCCTTGTCAATAGGAAGAATGTAGCGGCGTGTTTGCCAAGAACCTCAACCTTCCAGTAGCCCTTGTCAATAGGAAGAATGTAGCGGCGTGTTTGCAAAGAACCTCAACTTTCCAGTAGCCCTTGTCAATAGGAAGAATGTAGCGGCGTGTTTGCAAAGAACCTCAACTTTCCAGTAGTCCTTGTCAATAGGAAGAATGTAGGGCGTGTTTGCAAGAACCTCAACTTTCCAGTAGCCTTGTCAATAGGAAGAATGTAGCGGCGTGTTTGCCAAGAACCTCAACTTTCCAGTAGCCCTTGTCAATAAGAAGAATGTAGCGGCGTGTTTGCAAAAACCTCAACTTTCCAGTAGCCCTTGTCAATCAGGAAGAATGTAGCGGCGTGTTTGCAAAGAACCTCAACTTTCCAGTAGTCCTTGTCAATAGGAAGAATGTAGCGGCGTGTTTGCCAAGAACCTCAACTTTCCAGTAGCCCTTGTCAATAGGAAGAATGTAGTGGCGGTTTGCCAAAACCTCAACTTTCCAGTAGCCCTTGTCAATAGAAGAATGTAGCGGCGTGTTTGCAAAGAACCTCAACTTTCCAGTAGCCCTTGTCAATAGGAAGAATGTATGGCGCGTTTGCAAGAACCTCAACTTTCCAGTAGCCCTTGTCAATAGAAAGAATGTAGGGCGTGTTTGCCGGCCTTTCTTGATATGCTTGAGGGTACCCTCTGTTACACAGCAGAGACTGGCTAGGCGACCTTATTTTGACTTTGTTTTGACAGGACTAAACGGGACAATCATGTAATATGCTGAATTTCATCTTGGAGATAGACGATGCTGTTCTGACGTTTGTCAGGGGCAGGATGGTAGGGAGGATAGTTTCACCAGTGTGATTTATACGGTAATGTTCCTCAGGCAAATGGGTGCTTTTCTTCTTCTTTTTCATGCATTGACTTTTTGTGGATAACAATGCGTCTGTTTGGCTGTTCATCTTTGTCAGATCTTCAAGAAAAATCTGTTTGCCCCTTTTTCATATGTTTCAGTAATATTTTGCTGAGTATCAGTGGAAGTTTCAGTGATAAGAATTAATTTGGTACATGGTCGTGCGCTGCCTTTTTGTCAGACCCATCATAAATCATCGATCTAAATACTCTTAGCCAATGCCAGACAAGATGTTTTCATTTCTTTGGGCCTTGTCTTTCTTGTGGTATGTTCGTTTCTTTGTTCGTTGTTAGTTGTGTTCTCCTCTTTCTGAATAATTATGAATGACTTGTCAGTTGTTTGTCGATATTTCTAACGTGTAAACCGGATGGTTGCATCTCGACTGAAAAATAAAAGAGAAGAAGAAGAAGAAAAGAAAATGACGGATTTGCTCGATGTGTCGACGTTCGTAAAACAGCAGTGCCTGTATCTGGTAGTTTTGTGATAGCTTTGTTGGATGTGAGCAGATTTTCGTTAGTTTACTACAAATATATTCATACTTTTGTTGACTTGCATTTGGACACAATCAAGCGGCTCAGATCTACCTGGACCTGTCTTCAATATGATTTTTTTTTACCTCTCTCTTTTTCTTCTTTCTCTCTTTCTTTTTCTTTCTTTCTGTCTATGTCTTTCTTTCTGTTTTGTTTTTGCTGGGTACAGGTTTGATTCTATCAACAAGCAATGATCTGCTCACCTTACTTGGTGGCAGTGAACAGTATCATACTGCTCCTCATATGTTGAACTCTATGTTATGGAGTCATCATGTATATAACTGAGCTAACCACGAAGATCACACGAGGGCTGATAGGCATGGTGTTGTTTTGACAACAGTCGGAGAAAAAAGGTTGATAATTTTGATCAGCAAGGCAACGTTGATCCTTGTGCGAGAGATTGTGTGATTTGTGTTGTTGTTGTTGTTGTTGTTGGTTAGGTCTCCATTCCTTACAGAATTTTTGCCGATAGCTCTATCCATTTGTTTTGTCAGCCTAGCACTCATGGATGCTATTGATCGTTTGTGTTGTGCGACTGTTGCATGCAAACCTCTGCTGATCAATACATTGATGATGGCTGTTAGCCACCAGAACGTGCAAAACTTCAAACAATGAACATCGATGGCGTCTTTCTATCATGAAATCTAAAAGGATGCTAGGAGTCGATGATGAAACAAGAAAATGTTGAATGACCTTCTAGGGAGAGTTGACTCCTTACTCGGTGGGCCTTTCATCTGAATATGTGTCACGTGAATAGACACAATGAGCAGCAGTCGTTTAAAGCTATGTACATTAATTTTCATCGCTTCCCTAGGTAGCGAACGTTTTGGTTAAAGGCTGAAGTCCTGAGACAAATGGCCATGAGGGCAGTGTAGTATTCAGCCGCCTTAACATTCCCTGACCTGAGTCAGGTATCTGTTTACAGCTAGGGGACGGAGAGGGGCTTCCAGTCCTAAGAATCTCACTCTGTGCGAGTGGTTCGACATCGTGATCGTCAGCCTCACGGGCACGTGGTCTAACCAGTTGACTACAGACCGTCTGAAAGTAGTGTTGCCTTTCTTCTTTCTGACTCCAGCTAGCGGCCAGTTCCTCGGTGGCGTCCAAAGGCAGTTGTGTGTGTGTGTGTGTGTGTGTGTGTGTGTGTGTGTGTGTGTGTGTGTGTGTGTGTGTGGTGTGTGTGGTGGTGTGGTGTGTGTGGTGTGTGTGTGTTGTTGTGTTGTTGTTGTGTGTGTTGTTGTGTGTGTGTGTGTGTGTGTGTGTGTGTGTGTGTGTGTGTGTGTGTGTGTGTGTGTGTGCGGCGGTGGTGTGTGTGCGCGCGCGTGCGTGTGTGTTTGCGCGTCGCGCGCGTAAATGAAATTAACATATCACTTTCTTATCCTGAAACGTAACAATCATAACCCTCGGAACACTAGTGTATGATGAGGTCAACTGTGAATGTCACTGTGTCTACATGTCACCGTGTGTACATGTCACCGTATCCGTTTGTCATCGTGTCTGGATGTCACCGTGTCTGAGGGTGAGGGTAAAGCTTGACTTGCGGCTGGGCTGAGTTAGAGTTGGGAATTGCTCAAATTACAGTCAAATCTATAGACTTGGCGACATACAGGAAGTTTTGTATTTTCTAACCTCTGGAGAACACATGGTTTGTCAACAATGGGATGACGTCTGCGGAAGTCATTTTATTGAGAATATCCCCGTCTGTTTTGCTTTGTTTAATCTGCCTGACCTGAACACCTGAACCTGAACCTTGTTTGGTGTATTCAGTCATCTTTTTCCTTTGTTTTCAGTCACGTTGCTGTCAGCTGCAAGTTCCTTTCTTAAAGAAAAACTTCAGACGGGGATGGAGTGGGTAGAAAGGGAAGAGAATAATGAGGGGGGGGGGGATCGAGAAAGGGGCGGAAGGGAGCAGGAAGAGGGAGGAAAGAAAGTGCAGGGCAAAGTATAGGAGGCTGGAGATCCATCAACAAACAAACAAGCAAGCAAGCAATTCAATCTTAATTTCTTTCAATCCTGACCCCTCCCCCCCCCCCCCCCCCCCCCCCCCCCCCCCCCCCGCCCCTCCCCTCTCAGTCACAAGCGGACAAGAACACTTCCTCGCAGGAATCTAGCGCCGTGAGATGGTCTCGCAGGGGCATGTAATTCCCGCTCTGACGCCGTGTCTGAGAACGTTCTGCAGAGAACATCAGTCCCAGAGGTTAGACCAGAGAATGATCTGGACGGACAACAGAACATTAAGGACCGAACTGGCTACAAAACAACTCTACCCCGTTGCACGGGACATATCTGGACAGTGGAGATTTCTGACCGGTCTGCTAAGCAGCGTGTCACGGCACCTCTGTGAACAAGTGCTATCGTCCATTTACAAGAAAACATGTCGGAAAGATAAATTGAATGCAGTCAATATTTCAAGACGGGATACCCACAAATGCAGCACAAGAACACAAATCGGCATTCGAAATGAATCGCCCTCACCTCAACCGCTGCAAAACACACAATTTCGTAGCCGCGACACTCTGTCTTCCGTCTGTTTTTGTCATCGGCTGGAACCAATGGCCCACGCATGTCCATTCCGCCTGTCTCGCTTTCCCAGTCCATCATCTCTGGAACACTTCCTGGACCCCCCACTCTCTCTTAAGACCAATCACACCCACCACTCTCTTTAATGACAGCAACACACACATCCTGTATGAGTCCAATCAACGCCCAACTCTCTTTAGACCAGTCAATCCCCACCACTTCTTTAATGACCAGTCAACACCCATCACCTCTTAATGACCAATCAACACACCACTCCTTTAATGACCAATCATACACCCACCACTCTCGTAATGACATCAACACCCATCACTCCTTATGACCAATCAACACCCACCACCTCTTTAATGACCAGTCAACACATCACTCTCTTTAGACCAATCAACACCACCACTTCTTTAATGGCCAATAAACACCCACCTCTTTATGAGTCCATTCAACATCACCACCTCTTAATACGCCCATTCAACATCCACACTCTTTAATGACGTCCCATCAACATCCACCACTCTTATTGACGTCCATTCAACATCCACACTCTCTTTAATATTCCATAAACCCCAACACTCTTATGAGTCCCAATCAACACACACCACTCTTTTATGACGTCCCATTCAAACATCCCACTCTTAATGAGTCCAATCACACACACACTCTTAATGACGTCCATTCAACACCCACCACTCTCTTTAATGAGTCCATCTTCACACCCGGTACCCACCCACTCTCTTTAATGACGTCCAATCAACATCCACCACTCTCTGTAATGACGTCCCAATCAACCCACCACTCTCTGTAATGACGTCCATTCAACACCACCACTCTCTTAATGACGTCCCAATCAACATCCACACTCTCTGTAATGACGTCCAATCAACATCCACCACTGTCTGTAATGACGTCCAATCAACACACCACTCTCTGTAATGACGTCCAATCAACACCCACCACTCTCTTTAATGACGTCCCATAAACACCCACCACCTCTGTAATGACGTCCAATCAACACCACCACTGTCTGTAATGACGTCCAATCAACACCCACCACTGTCTGTAATGACGCCATCAACACCCACCACTCTCTTTATGACGTCCATTCAACACCACCACTCTCTGTAATGACGTCCCATTCAACACCCACCACTCTCTTTAATGACGTCCCAATCAACACCCACCACTGTCTTTAATGACGTCCCATCAACACCTACCACGCTCTGTAATGACGTCCATCAACACCCACACTCTTTTAATGACTCCCAATCAACACCCACCACTCTCTGTAATGACGCCCCAATCAACACCCACTACTCTCTTAATGACGTCCAGTCAACACCCACCTCTCTCTTTATGACTCCATTCAACACCCACCTCTCTCTTTTATGACTCCCATTCAACACCCACCACTCTCTTTAATGACTCCCAATCAACACCCACCCACTGTCTAAAGACGTCCAATCAACACCCACCTCTCTCTTTAATGACGCCCCAATCAACACCCACCACTCTCTTTATAACGTCAAATTCAACACCCACCACTCTCTTTAATGACGTCCAATCAACACCCACCACTCTCTTTAATGACGTCCCAATCAACACCACCACTCTCTTTATGACGTCCATCAACACCCACCTCTCTCGTTAATGACGCCATCAACACCACCACTCTCTGTAATGACGTCCAATCAACACCCACCACTCTCTTTAATGACGTCCCAATCAACACCCACCAGTCTCTGTAATGACGTCCAATCAACACCACCACTCTCTTTAATGACTCCCATTGAACACCCACCACTCTCTTTAATGACGTCCCATTCAACACCCACCACTCTCTTTAATGACGTCCCAATCAGCATCCACCACTCTCTTAATGACGTCCCAATCAACACCCACCACCTCTTTAATGACGTCCAATCAACACCCACCACTCTCTGTAATGACGTCCAATCAACACCCACCCCTCTTTATGACTTCCCATTCAACACCCACCTCTCTCGTTTATGACGTCCCATCAACACCCACCACTCTCTTTAATGACGTCCCAATCAACATCCACACTCTCTGTAATGACGTCCCAATCAACACCCACCACTGTCTGTAATGACGTCCCAATCAACACCCACCACTCTCTGTAATGACGTCCAATCAACACCCACCTCTCTCTTTATGACGTCCCATTCAACACCACCACTCTCTTTAATGACGTCCCAATCAACATCACCACTCTCTTGTAATGACGTCCCAATCAACACCCACCACTCTCTGTAATGACGTCCAATCAACACCCACCACTCTCTGTAATGACGTCCCAATCAACACCCACCACTCTTTAATGACGTCCCAATCAACACACCACCTCTGTTAAAGGACGTCCCAATCAACACCCACCCTCTCTGTAATGACGTCCCAATCAACATCCCACCACTCTTTTATGACGTCCCATTCAACATCCACCACTCTTTAATGACGTCCCTGAACAACCACCACTCTCTTTAATGACGTCCCATCAACACCCACCACTCTCTTTAAGACGTCCCAATCAACACCCACCACTCTCTTTTATGACGTCCCAATCAACACCCACCACTCTCTTTTATGACGTCCCAATCAAACATCCACCACTCTCTTAATGACGTCCCATTGAACACCCACCACTCTCGTAATGACGTCCCATTCAAACACTCACCACTCTCTGTAATGACGTCCCAATCAACACCCACCTCTCTCTTTATGACGTCCCATTCAACATCCACCACTCTTTTAATGACGTCCCAATCAACACCACCACTCTCTTTAATGACGTCCAATCAACACCCACCTCTCACTTTATGACGTCCCATTCAACACCCACCTTCTTTTAATAACGTCCCAATCAACACCACCACTCTCTGTAATGACGTGCCAATCACACACCCACCCTCTCTTTTAATGAACGTCCCATTCAAACCCACCTCTCTCTTTATGACGTCCCATTCAACACCACCACTCTCTTTAATGACGTCCCAATCAACACCCACCACTCTCTTTAATGACGTCCCATCAACACCCACCACTGTCTTTATGACGTCCCAATCAACACCCACCACTCTCTTTAATGACGTCCCAATCAACATCCACCAACTCTCTGTAATGACGTCCCAATCAACACCCACCTCTCTCTGTAATGACGTCCCAATCAACACCCCCCACTCTCTGTAATGACGTCCCATTCAACACCCACCACTCTCTTTAATGACGTCCCAATCAACACCCCACTCTCTGTAATGACGTCCCAATCAACACACTACCACTGTCTGAAAGACGTCCCATCAACACCCACTCTCTCTGTAATGACGTCCCAATCAACACCACCACCTCTTTAATGACGTCCCAATCAACACCCACCCTCTCTTTAATGACGTCCCAATCAACACCCACCACTCTCTTTTAATGACATCCCAATCAACACCACCACTCTTTAATGACGTCGCAATCAACATCACCACTCTCTTTAATGACGCCCACAGTCTTTATCCACCACTGTCTGTAATGACGTCCCAATCAACACCCACCACTCTCTTTAATGACGTCGCAATCAACACCACCACTCTCTTTAATGACGTCCCAATCAACACCCATCTCTTTAATGACGTCCCAATCAACACCCGCCACTCTCTTTGAATGAGTCCCAATCAACATCTACCACTTCTTTAATGACGTCCCAATCAATACCCACCACTCTCTTTAAATGACGTCCCAATCAACACCCGCCACTCTCTTTGATGAAGTCCCAATCAACATCCACTACTCTTTGTAATGACGTCCCAGTTAACACCAAGCACTCTCGTTAATGACGTCCCAATCAACACCCACACTCTCTTCATGACGTCCCAATCAACACCCCCACTCTCTTTGATGAAGTCCCAATCAACACATCTACCACTCTCTTTAATGACGTCCCAATCAATACCACCACTCTCTGTAATAACGTCCCAATCAACACCCCCACTCTCTTTGATGAAGTCCCCAATCAACATCCCCACTCTCTGTAATGACTCCCAATCAACATCCACCACTGTGTTTAATGACGTCATCAACATCCACCACTGTGTTTAATGACGTCTAATGAACGCCCATCATCTCGTTTATGCTGTCCCAATCAACATCCACCACTGTGTTTAATGACGTCCTCAATCAACACCCACCACTCTCTTTAATGACCAATCAACACCCACCACTTCTTTAATGACCAATCAACACCCACCACTCTCTTTAATGACCCCAATCAACATCCACCACTGTCTGTAATGACGTCCGAATCAACACCCACCACTCTCTGTAATGACGTCCCAATCAACACCACCACCTCTGTAATGACGTCCTAATCAACATCCACCACTCTCTTTAATGCGTCCCAATCAACACCCACCTCTCTTTTAATGACGTCCCAAATTTCAACACCCACCTCTCTCTGTAATACGTCCCAATCAACATCCCCCACTCTCTTTAATGACGCCCCAATCAACATCCACCACTCTTGTAATGACGTCCCAATCAACACCCACCACTCTCTGTAATGACGTCCCAATCAACACCCACCACGCTCTGTAATGACGTCCCAATCAACACCCACCACTTCTTTAATGAGTCCAATCAACACCCACCACCTCTCTTTAATGACGTCCATTCAACATCCACCACTCTCTTAATGACGTCACATTCAACACTCACCACTCTCTTTAATGACGTCCCAATTCAACACCCACCACTCTCTGTAATGACGTCCCAATCAACACCCACCACTCTCTTTAATGAGTCCAATCAACATCTACCACTCTCTGTAATGACGTCCCAATAACACCACATCTTTCATGAGTGTCAATCACATCCACCACTCTCTTTAATGACGTCCCATCAAAATCCACCCCTCTCTTTACTGACGTCCCAATCAACACCCACCACTTTCTTTAAGACGTCCAATCAACACCCACCACTGTCTTTAATGACGTCACAATCAACATCCACCACTCTCTTCAATGACGTCCCATCAGTGAAACGTCACAGGCGGTGAGAGCCCGTTCATTGTGAACGCATTTCGTTACATTGGCGCGCCTCTGTAGCAGTGAATTAACAGGCGGAGATATTCCGTTGCGGCGAATTTCTATGCATTTTCATATACTTTCGTATCGCTGCTAACTCCAAGTCACACTCACGCGCGCGCGCGCGCGTCACACACACACACACACACACACACACACACACACACACAAAACACACACACACACACACACACCACACACACACACACACACACACACTCACACACACACACACACACCACACCACCACACACCACCACACACGCACCACCACGCACCACACCACACCAACCACACCACTCACTCACTCCACCACTCACCACGCACCAACCACCACACACGCACCACACACGCACACACACGCACACACCACACACACACACACACACACACACACACACACACACACACACACACAATTACATACTCTTTTCAATATCACTTCACAAACAACACACACACACACACACACACACACACACACACACACACACACACACACACACACACACACACAAATGGAGAAATACAATTACTCCATTTGTCTAATATCACGAATAGTGGATAGACGTTAAATGAAGGACACACACACACACACACACACACACACACACACACACACACACACACACACACACACACACACACACACAAAACACACACACACACACATAATGGTGGGTGGAGGTGGAGAGGACAAGGGGGAGGTAGAGAGAGTGAGGGAAGGGGCAGGGAAGGAAGGTGGAGAGCAGGCGCATGCTCCGTTCATTTGGATTCGAAAAGCCTCATGGGAAATGTAGGGTGAAATCATCCAAATTATGTCTATGAACAAACTGAGAGAGAAGAGAGAGAGAGAGAGAGAGAGAGAGAGAGAGAGAGAGAGAGAGAGAGAGAGAGAGAGAGATTACTCTAGTAACTTTGTCTGACCTTCAAGCACCCCCCCCCCCCCCTTCTTTCCACAGCTGATTAAAAAGTACTGTTGTTCTGTGAAAGTCAGAACTCGATCAGCATCACATTGACTGTGGTTCCAACTTTCTCAGCAACTGGTAACTGCATCACACAGTTGTAGCTTTCTTCGCGATGTAGTTCGGAGGGACGACATGAGGTGAAATGAAAACATTGATTTTGAAAAAGATGAACATTAATCTGACCGTTTTGCGAATCTTTAATTTGTCTTGTGTCACGTGTACGATCACCCGTTGTTTATGACAGTCTAATCTGGTCATACGATTTGAGTTTTACCTTTTTTTCTGAATTTGTAGAGACAAGTTAAGAACACCCACCTGCAAGATGTTCGGTAAAATGCTATAGATACCCTACTTGTGCTGCTGCTGATAAGTCAAGAACCAATCTTCTTGTCTTTTAATTCTGGGGCTTCGTGGGGAATAGAAGCCTTAAACACAATTCCACCATTACCACGTACATCTCTGAAACTCACCCCTCTTTCCCATCATCCACACCTGGGTCAGAACAGACCTTGGACAACGGCGGGAAGAATGGTGCTGAACACCTGTCTGTGCCGCCCGAGGTGAATCAACGGTCATCCTCCCTGACGCAAATTACTCCCCCTGTCAACAGAAATGAGGAAGCGTTGGCAGGGAATCTGCCACGAAGACGTTTGCTGGTGAACCGTGCAGAACATTCACTTTCTCCATTTCACATAGCACATCATTTTTCACACTGTGACTAGAGTTTTGTGTCATCACGGTGCTGTCACAGCGTGCGGACTGTTTACATATAACTACATCCATCGCTAATTTGGAGATTACGCTACGCGATACAGTGACTGAGATGAATTTTAACTGACGAGCCTGGTACCAATCCAAGATGAGGAGAATGGCGGCTTACCTTTGAGGAATGAACCCTAGATATATCCCAGAAACTATGAGCATCCATCTCCCTTCACTGCCGCCAGTTCCCAAGAGGACCGATGCGTTCTTCCGCCAGGCTGCTCGTCAACATTCGCGTTAGATGGCGCGGGCTCCAGTGCCTCAGCTGTGTCATCACATGTGTCAACAATGTGTCATCACATGTGTCAACAATGTCTCTGTGATGATGTATGCTTCACGTGGGTGGCTGTTGTCCAGGCCTGGACCTTTCCCACGCATCAACCGCTGTCAGCGATGACGTGGATGTTTCCACTATCTTCTGGCTCTGCACCTGTCGCCACGACGTTGTGAGGACTCGGTGCTATGACGTCACTAACAGGTATTTGAAACTGATGATGGACAGTCACAGCAAATCAGACTGGTGGAACCGGACACAACATTTACCCAGCACAGACATTGTCTGTATGATGAGGGACAGTAACAACACAGACAGTGTCTGTATGATGAGGGACAGTAACAACACAGACAGTGTCTGTATGATGAGGGACAGTAACAACACAGACATTGTCTGTATGATGAGGGACAGTAACAACACAGACAGTGTCTGTATGATGAGGGACAGTAACAACACAGATATTGTCTGTATGATGAGGGACAGTCACAACACGGTGTCTGTATGATTGGGGACAGTAACAACACAGACAGTGTCTGTATGATGAGGGACAGTAACAACACAGACAGTGTCTGTATGATGAGGGACAGTAACAACACAGACAGTGTCTGCATGATGAGGGACAGTAACAACACAGACAGTGTCTGTATGATGAGGGACAGTAACAACACAGACAGTGTCTGTATGATGAGGACAGTAACAACACAGACAGTGTCTCTATTATGAGGGACAGTCACAACACAGACAGTGTCTGTATGATGAGGGACAGTACAACACAGTGTCTGAATGATGAGGGACAGTAACAACACAGTGTCTGTATGATGAGGGACAGTAACAACACAGACAGTGTCTGTATGATGAGGGACAGTAACAACCAGACAGTGTCTGTATGATGAGGGACAGTAACAACACAGACAGTGTCTGTATGATGAGGGACAGTCACAACACAGTGTCTGTATGATGAGGGACAGTACAACACAGACAGTGTCTGTATGATGATGGACAGTAACAACACAGAATTGTCTGTATGATGAGGGACAGTCACAACACAGACATTGTCTGTATGATGAGGGACAGTCACAACACAGTGTCTGTATGATGAGGGACAGTAACAACACAGACAGTGTCTGTATGATGAGGGACAGTAACAACACAGACAGTGTCTGTATGATGAGGGACAGTAACAACACAGACAGTGTCTGTATGATGAGGGACAGTCACAACACAGTGTCTGTATGATGAGGGACACTAACAACACAGACAGTGTCTGTTTGATGAGGGACAGTAACAACACAGACATTGTCTGTATGATGAGGGACAGTAACACAACAGTGTCTGTATGATGAGGGACAGTAACAACACAGACAGTGTCTGTATGATGAGGGACAGTAACAACACAGACAGTGTCTGTATGATGAGGGACAGTAACAACACAGACATGTCTGTATGATGAGGGACAGTAACAACACAGACAGTGTCTGTATGATGAGGGACAGTAACAACACAGACAGTGTCTGTATGATGAGGGACAGTAACAACACAGACAGTGTCTGTATGATGAGGGACAGTAACAAAAAAGACAGTGTCTGTATGATGAGGGACAGTAACAACACAGACAGTGTCTGTATGATGAGGGACAGTAACAACACAGACAGTGTCTGTATGATGAGGGACAGTAACAACACAGACAGTGTCTGTATGATGAGGGACAGTAACAACACAGACAGTGTCTGTATGATGAGGGACAGTCACAACACAGTGTCTGATGATGAGGGACAGTAACAACACAGACAGTGTCTGTATGATGAGGGACAGTAACAACACAGACAGTGTCTGTATGATGAGGGCAGTAACAACACAGATTTATGAGACATACAACGACAGTGTCTGTATGATGAGGGACAGTACAACACGACATTGTCTGTATGATGAGGGACAGTAACAACACAGACATGTCTGTATGATGAGGGACAGTAACAACACAGACAGTGTCTGTATGATGAGGGACAGTAACAACACAGACAGTGTCTGCATGATGAGGGACAGTAACAACAGACAGTGTCTGTATGATGAGGGACAGTAACAACACAGCAGTGTCTGTATGATGAGGGACAGTAACAACAACAGTGTCTGTATGATGAGGGACAGTAACAACACAGACAGTGTCTGTATGATGAGGGACAGTAACAACACAGACAGTGTCTGTATGAGAGGAAGTCAGCACAGCAGGTTGTATAAGGGACAGTAACAACACGACAGTGTCTGTATGATGAGGGACAGTAACAACACAGACAGTGTCTGTATGATGAGGGACAGTCACAACACAGTGTCTGTATGATGAGGGACAGTAACAACACAGACAGTGTCTGTATGATGAGGGACAGTAACAACACAGTGTCTGTATGATGAGGGACAGTACAACACAGTGTCTGTATGATGAGGGACAGTAACAACACAGACAGTTCTGTATGATGAGGGACAGTAACAACCAACAGTGTCTGTATGATGAGGGACAGTGAAACACAGACAGTGTCTGTATGATGAGGGACAGTAACAACACAGACAGTGTCTGTATGATGAGGGACAGTAACAACACAGACAGTGTCTGTATGATGAGGACAGTACAACACAGTGTCTGTATGATGAGGGACAGTAACAACACAGTGTCTGTATGATGAGGGACAGTAACAACACAGACAGTGTCTGTATGATGAGGGACAGTAACAAAACAGTGTCTGTATGATGAGGGACAGTAACAACACAGACAGTGTCTGTATGATGAGGGACAGTAAACACAACAGTGTCTGTATGATGAGGGACAGTAACAACACAGACAGTGTCTGTATGATGAGGGACAGTACAACACGACAGTGTCTGTATGATGAGGGACAGTAGCAACACCGACAGTGTCTGTATGATGAGGGACAGTACAACACGACGTGTCTGTTATGATGAGGGACAGTAACAACACAGTGTTGTATGATGAGGACATAACACACAGACAGCTTCTGTTTGATGAGGGACAGTAACAACGCAGACAGTGTCTGTATGATGAGGGACAGTGACAACACAGACAGTGTCTGTATGATGAGGGACAGTAACAACGCAGACAGTGTCTGTATGATGAGGGACAGTAACAACACAGACAGTGTCTGTATGATGAGGGACAGTGACAACACAGACAGTGTCTGTATGATGAGGGACAGTGACAACACAGACAGTGTCTGTATGATGAGGGACAGTAACAACACAGACAGTGTCTGTATGATGACGGACAGTAACAACACAGACAGTGTCTGTATGATGAGGGACAGTGACAACACAGACAGTGTCTGTATGATGAGCGACAGTGACAACACAGACAGTGTCTGTATGATGAGGGACAGTAACAACACAGACAGTGTCTGTATGATGAGGGACAGTAACAACACAGACAGTGTCTGTATGATGAGGGACAGTGACAACACAGACAGTGTCTGTATGATGAGGGACAGTAACAACACCGACAGTGTCTGTATGATGAGGGACAGTGACAACACAGACAGTGTCTGTATGATGAGGGACAGTAAACAACACCGACAGTGTCTGTGTGATGAGGACAGTAACACACATCAGACTGTATCGGACACTACATATTCCCAGCACAGACAGTTTTTATACGTGCAAGAACACACACTGCGCGCGATGCAGCTCTAACGCTGTTAATCTGACACTGTGGAGCCGTTTGTGAACTTCAGTGATCCTGCCATCATCCTGAACAGGGCACCAACTTTACCAGTTCGTGTCGAAAAACAAAAACAAACCATTGGATTACAAATATTCTGAAAGACTTTAAAAAAAAAAAAAAAAAAAAAGCCGAAAAAAGAAGGAAAAAACACACACACACAAAGAAACAAGCAAAACAAATCACGCCAGACAATGCATTAGTCAGTCTGTCTGTTCAGTTTGCGATCTGACCGGTTTATGGACTAGACATGACGTCACTGTGGACAAAGCCTGTATCTCATCTGATATGCTGGTCAAAACACATTAGTGGGATTGTTTACTACCAGCATTGTTTTCTACTACCTGTGTTACACTTATTCTGACTGGATGGAGGTAAGAAAAAAAAACCCAATGCATGCAAGGATATTATGTGCAAATGTTTGTATGTATGTAAATTGTATGTATGTATGTATGTACATACGTATGTACATGTGTTTGTATGTATCTGTGTATGTGTGTATGTATGTATGTAT